>OX453021.1:14059706-14404817 GCA_949699075.1 Asteroscopus sphinx
TAAGCATCGGTTTATTTGTTTGAAGGAAAAGCTGTCTCTAACACTAATGTTTGGATAGGATAACACTTACTTTTGGACCTTTGTAAAGTTCTAGTAGATTCAATAACTCAGTCCTCATAGTCTCTTGGACTAACGCCACGTTTAGTCTACCTCCAGATAGGTGCGTGCTCATCTTTGTTTCACGCATTTTAAATGTATTTTCTTAATTTTTTTCAACAATGGACAGGTACTTGTTGTTATTTTCCTGTCATTTTTTATCTCATTTATCAACCGTCAATGTCAATTTGACTTGTCAGCTCCAGGGTTACCAGACGCGTCGAAGTGAATTTTCGTACTGGGCTGCGTTCACTTATATCGCCCGATGACGCTCTGAGCGTATTTTGGTCATTCAGTTATTCAGAGCAATAATAAAAACGAAGTACGGTCGACCGCACGTCGGTGGTAACACTTTGACATTAGCAGAATCTTTATTTCGTAAGCAGTAAGGGCGGTTTTCGATTTGAAGTCTTACCACTGTCATGCAGTCGACCGTACCTACGAACGCCCAAACAAACGTTCCGAGCGTCGTCCGACGACGTCGGGCGATATAAGTGAACGCAGCCCTGACGTTCGGAAATTATCGTCTTAATTTATCGTACAAGTATGAAATACTCTATTTTTTCTCATGGGTGACGTAAAAGGCAACTAAGGGATTGACCAGAGGATAGGCAGCAGCGTTCTCTGAGTATTTAACCAACCAACTGCGATCGCCAACCCGCCTGCCACGCGTGGCAATTATGCCATATTTTGACCCTGTTGGGGGAAGCCTATGTCCAGCAGTGGACGTCTTTCGGCTGAAATAATGATGATAATGACAGGCGCGGATCCAGGATTTCACTCAGGGCTGGAGTGGCACTTTTCATGATTGATTTTCATTGATCATGATTTCATGATTTCTGTAAACTAGTCAGCCTCGGGGAAACTTCTTTTTCAAATACACATTGTAAAAAACCGATAGCAAACGACTAGTTGTTGAGTTTAACATAACATAACATAACATCACGCCTGTATTTCCCCGAAGGAGTAGGCAGAAGTGTAATAGTACACCCACATTTCGCCAATTATGCTAAAAAAAATTAGGTCTTATTTTTCCAAAATTCAGCTCGTGACTTCTTTGATGACCTACTTATTATTACGGACGTGGCCCTACAGTGCCAATCAAAGAATGGAACAGAAAAAGCGCGAGCGTAGCGAGCGCGATTTTTTTTGGGTTCTTTTGCAAAAACATGACGTCAAGCTTATGCCAGCCAGCACAAAGGAATCGTAGATGTAAGATCGGCGCGAACGAAGCGAGCGCGAAAATTTCGTGTTTGTTTTTGGTGGTTTCGGGCTTTCCTCATTCAAATAAATAAATGAATGTAACAGCATACTTGCTTACAATATATACCAAATAAGTGGAGCATACGAAGCTGGCTAGTCTACGCAAGAATAAGAATATACAAGATGACAAATAAAGTTCTATACAATGTAGTTTTATCTATACTTCCGTAGACAAATATCTTGTCTACATAACAGTGGTGATTAAAAGCGATTCATCGCTATAAGTAATTTATTCAACAATTGATACTGAAATATAAAATAGTACTTTAGTATTTATCTAATTTGCTATGTAATGAAATACTTATTGCTGAATTTCTGTTAAAAATCACATTGTATTAGATAATTTAAAAAAGCAATATGAGGCATCCCCCAGATAAATGGTAATTTGTGTGCGCCCCGTTCTTATTTAGCAAAATTTTGGGAATGCTGTCCATTGCCCGTCCTCGCCACTTAATCCTCTACTAATACTGGTAGTGATGTGATTATGACGAGTTCAGCAGTATTTAGGTCGAGGCTCAGGGGGGGGGCAATTGCCCCCATTGCCCCCTTGATCCGCGCCTGGATGATGATGATGAAATACTTAGTTTTTTCAGGGTTTTCAGATGAGTAAAGTCGACCGCGCTTTAGTGTGGATAACTTTTAAATTTCAAAAACCACCCTTTCTGCTTACGAAAAAAAAGACAGTCAATGTCAAACTGTTACCACTGACGTGCAAGTCTAATATTGTACTGATGTTTTAAAATCATGGATTAATAGCCTATGCCCACGGCTTCGCCCGCGTATAATTCGGTTTATCACAGAAAAAAATTACCGCTCCACCTTCTGAAACTGTTTACTTCCAGGAATTAAAAAAGCCTATCTGCTAATTTTGGTTACGGTCCATCTGTATGCAAATTTTATCCAAGTCCATGTACCGGTTTCAGCGGGATTAAAGGATAAACAAACAAACATCCATACTTTCGCATTTATAATATTAGTAGGATTATGGCATTAATATATATATAGTATATATCATTTTACAAATTCGGGTCAAGCCAGTTGCTTTAAAAATAAAAATAAAATTACATAACAACATAACATAACATCACGCCTGTATTTCCCCTAAGGGGTAGGCAGGGGTGCAGCGACAACACAGCCCCTAGACGCCACATAACAGGCGACCGATTTCTATCACACATAAGGGAAAAATCCTGTATGTAAGCCGCCACTCAAACAATTTGAATCAGTTATGACCACTTCTGTGAGCCGTTGACACTTCCGTGTTAGTGAACACAAAATTTACAAATAAATGTTATAATGACTTCTTGCACAGTACGATTGTGTTGTAAAAACAGCAAGACTTTGAGTGTCCAGAAAGACGGCATAACATTTCATCGTTAAGTTAATAATGTCATTATCCAATTAGATTTTTCAACTGATTTAATATTTAATGAGAGTTCATCTTATACTGGTTAATTCGCAACGGACACCAAAGGTGCAGACGGCACGTTGATGTCTTTCACAAAACATCTCTTTCTTACGCAAGCACTTAATACACTATCTCTTTCCCTCTATTTAATTGTCAATGTAACTAGTGATGTACTAAATCTGTTATCGATGAAACAAAGTTCTCCATACTATCAACGAAATTGAAAAATATAGGTAGTAGAATATTTTGCAATCTAAAAAAAAAAAAAAAAAACTACGATTTCAAACATTCAATCTTTATATACCTATAACAGCCAGGGAGTCTACTCCCGTTCAACGATAAACGAACTTTTGTTCCGACCGATACGTACACGATAAATGATATATGTACCTTTATTAGGGTTCCGTAGTCCTACAAGGAACCCTTACTGTTTCGTCATGTCCGTCCGTCTGTCCGTATACCCATCTGTCCGTCTGTCCTAATCCTTTACAGCTTAATAACTTCTACAGTTATAAATATAAGTACATGTAATTTTGTTAAAAGATAGTTTAAATATAGATCTCAATTTTAAAAGAATAAAAAATGCGTGATTATGTATTTTAGGGGTGGCGCCCATACATGTGAAATGGGGATGAAAATATTTTTTTCGCTCCACCCCCTCGTGTGTAGTATCATTGAATAGGTCTACTAAAATGAAGGTAATGTTTCATACAGCACTTTTTTATCAGGTGTACCATCTGCGAAATATAGCCAGCTAAAGTGACTTGCAATGTGTCCCCCCCCCTGCCATCTCTAAACTATGTAACGTAGATATTTATAATTCTCCACGTTGATAGACCTTTGTAAAAACTCTCTTTTAAAATTATTTTGAGAATAATGTGATTATAAATTTTTGAGTTATAGAGAGAAAACTGAAAAATACTTAAGACGTCCTAGTTCAAAGGTCATTCCCTTAGAGAAAAATGATCTTAGCAAAGAATGCTCCTTTATTTAGTTCCTTTAGTTAGTCCTTTAGTTAGTTCCTTTAGTTAGTCCTTTAGTTAGTTAGTGTTCCTTCGTGACACACATTCGAGGCTTTTAAGGTCATCAGAAAACCTCACGTTGGCGATACCATCGCATTCCACAAATTTCTTTGGTAATTCTTTTACAGTTCAGGCTGCTCGCCTGTGGAATGCTTTGCCAGTACAAGTGAGGCGTGCTCAATCTTTGCCTATATTCAAAAAACTGGTAAATGATCGCTACCTATCATCACTGTAATTTCCGGCAGGTACATTATGTAATATTTAGACATATCGTATTGTATTTATTATGTTTATTGTATCTTATATTTATGTAGTTTTGTTATAGATATATGTATAGTATTTATGTTATGTAGTATATGTATTCTATTATGTTGTTACACTGCGTACTACCCCTCTCTTTACTTACCCATATTGTCCATCCTAAGGTTGTCTGGAAGAATTCGCCTTGAGCGATAAGACCGCCCATTGTACATGTGTTCTATATAAGTCATATATGTTGCTATCTTCTTTTGTGTACAATAGTATTTGTATTGTATTGTTGAAAAAAAATGACTTTCCTTCGTACGTACGTATTTTTACATTTATTACGTATTACTAATTACTACATATTTAACTGTCGAAAACATTGAAAATTTAAAATTAACTATTAAAATTACAGTAAAAACTACAACAAAAGACCCTTCTTTTGTTGTACAAACAAAATTATAGATCTCAAACGATTTTAAACCTAATTGACTACTAAGTTAAGTTAGAAATCGTAAAAATAAAGAAAGTCGCTAGCTAGCTACCAATAGCCAATAGCTATTTTACTTGGTCAGCTCACGGCAGCGCGGCGGCTGCCCGCTACACCGTAAACTTGTTGGTTATTCGAAGCAGTAGCCAATAGCTAGCTATCGTGTAGACAGATATCGTAGCCATTGATCGAAGTAGCCATGGCTATTTGTTGAATAGCCGCTATTTAGCTAGTTATTAGAGTAGCTACCCACTTCTAAGCCTTACTCCTGACCCCACCTGGATCGAGTGCTGTATCAATCGAATTTGAATTCGAGTTAGTGTCAAATCGTACTGCTTTTTTCTAGGAATTGAAATTAGCTCGATTTGGTTCAGAGCTTGAACCAGTCGGGAGTAAGGCCCACGATGTTAATTTACAACTTCCACACGGACAGGGTCACAAGCACAGCTAGGAATGAATAATTTAGTAAAATAACAACTTTTGTGTCACATTCGATTTTATTTAAGATTTGCACGGATGTGTAATATTTCTCCATGAAGCTACTTGGTCTTTTACTTCTTTCGAAGGCCTCTTTGCGAGAAAAATCCTCAATTAAAATCAATCGCACTATTACATCCCTGAAAATGTTTGGTTTTGTTAAAACCTATTAAATATCACAATAATACTGTCAAACGCGGTTTGACACGTAAACACTGAAAAAATTACTCAGTACTATCAGAATTTCGCTTTCAATTACTACTAAAATAAAATAATAAAAAAGATTTCAATATCCAAAAGAGACCTCTTGAGCAGTCGCATAATTTGAGGTTACATTAACGACAATTGTACAGTTTACTGTCTAATTCAACATTGTTTATATAAAAACAATCAGAAATATATCAAATAGGTTAGGTAAGGTTAGAACTGTGAGCGAGCGAAGCGAGTGGTGCCGCGGTAGCTGCTAGCGAGTACTAGAAACAAATTACAGTTATTAGTTGTTATATTCATTAGTCACAAAATTTGTTTTATTTGATTATATCGAATGGTATTTATAATGGCTTTATTATAAAAGCTCAAAGTAACAAATGCACTATTCGAAGGCTATACATATATAAAATTAATTTATTTAAAAAATGATTAGTGGTGATTAGATTTTTTTTTTTTTTTTTTGTCCTTTAAATTTAAGTTATTTTTGAGTAGGTTCTTTTCTTTTGAATAACGTTTTATTTACGTACTAATTAGCTGTTATAGTTTGCAATAATATTTTTTTTTGTTCCATGCTGTGTTCACTTTTAAATGTTAAGTAGGTCCAATAATATTTATACCTAGACGTAGTACCTAGTATGTTAATGTAACATTTTGTGTAATATTGCTGGGTAAAATAAATAATATAATACTACTACTAAATTAATTATTTTATTATTTAATATTTATTTACTATATAAACGGACAATTACCTCTTTTAAAATATCCGCTTTACAAAATAATAACTCCATATTCAACACCAAATAAATACATAAAGATATTTTTAAAGATATAATTATCTTAATTCTGAAAGTACAGAGCACCCGTCTTACTTTCAAAATTAAGATAATTTTGAAAGACTCCCTCCCTACTTGTAATACTTACTATTATTATAAGTATATTAATTACTTTATTATTAAATAATATTAAAAGAAATAAGAAGCTAAAATCCTTATAATTAATACTAAGTATTACATAAAAATAATATCGATAAAATAATATTTTATCGATATTATATTGTGTTGAATCTAAATCTGTCTCGTCTCTAACCCTACAAAGTTTGAAGTTTCTATGACATAATGACATTGTCAGGGCCAACCGGATCGCTGTACCCCGCTTCCTCATACCTCAGCTAGTGGCAGAATTGTTTGTACGCATTAAATTCAACAATATCCGTCTAGGGGCTGTGTCGTCGCTGCAGGGGTGTAATAGTACACCCACATTTCGCCAGTTATGTTAAAGTCCCATGTGTATGTATGTCCATTATGGCATTGGGTGAAAGATTATCGAACACAGTGTTGAGCCCTTGTGGTGATTAGTATAAATCGGATTTTCCCTTAATTGTTTAGGTCTACACATAATTTATAATATTTCCAGTGTCTATCGTGTGTATAATTTGTAGTACCTATTTCTACGAATTCAAGCAGTGATTTCCAGACGTCAAAATTATCGTACTTATGCGTACGATACTACCGTACTTTTGCGTACGATACTACATTTCGTATCGTACATCGTACCAGAAGCGAACTTATCATACATGTATGATAATTATCGTTCGTCTGGCATCACTGGTCAGCTGTCAAGATTTTAAGTCTGGGCTGCGTTCAGTTATATCGCCCGGCGTCGTCGGACGACGCTCGGAGCGTTCGGTTGTATGATCGCTCGGATCGCTCTGATGAGTAACTGAACAATCAAAGTACGCTCCATGCGTCGTCGGCCGATATTACTGAACATAGCCCTAGTATAATACGTTTATGGAACCACCAGAGATCACTTCGTGCGTCGTCGAGCGACATAAATAAACGCATCCTTTAGCCTGACAAAGGAAAAATATATTTTTCATTCACAGATGAAAAGAAAGGATATTCGTCATAAAAGGTCATAAAGGTATTCGATGAATATTCGTCTGGTCAATGGTATTTTCCGTTGGTGTGATAAAGGAAGAATGATACAGAATGGAACGCAGTACTTTTTAGGGTTCCGTACCCATAGGGTGCCAAATGGGACCCTATTACTCGCGCTACGCTGTCCATCCGTCCGTCTGTCTGTCACAGGGCTGTATCTTTGTAACGGTAATAGATAACCAGTTGAAATTTTCACAGAATATGTTGTATTACTATGGTGCTCATCACTACAAATACTAAAAATAAAAATAAATGATAATAACTTCTTAGGTTTTCGCGATCACTACACATTATAATAAAACAAAGTTTAACCGGATTAAATCGCGTATATTATTTAAATTGGTTTCCCTGACGTTTCGAAAGCTTTGCAGCATTTCGTGGTCGCAGGTAGACTAAGATGACAAGCGTCTTTACAAATATTTCTAAAAAAAAAATATTTTAATCTACCGTACAATATTATTAATTAAAATCGTTTCGGTGTTTCGGTTTAATATTGTACGGTAGATTAAAATAATTTTTTAGAAATATTTGTAAAGACGCTTGTCATCTTAGTCTACCTGCGACCACGAAATGCTGCAAAGCTTTCGAAACGTCAGGGAAACCAATTTAAATAATATACGCGATTTAATCCGGTTAAACTTTGTTTTATTATAATAAATGATAAACCAAAGGGGGTCCTCATACAAGAAACCTCAAAAACATGCAATATTATCAACGTTTTTGTTCCTTCTCTATCTTTAAAACGGTAATACATACCAACGTCAAACTTGGTCTGATTATAGTGCATAGGTACACACGGCTACACATCAAGCTGTACATTCCCAGTATAAGCTGACCACGCATTATATAGGCTTTCCGGACAATGCGAGATCATCTTATACTGGAAATGTACAGCTTGATGTGTAGCCGTGCGTACTACCTATGTAGTTTAGCAGCAAATACTAAAAATAGGACAAACATAGACATATGTGGTGGTACCTGCGTAAGTAATAAGTGCAAAAATTCACGTTTCACTCACGGTGCGTTGATGTCTTTTGATGAACTCTCGTAAATTAAATCAGTTTCTATGGGGTATCAGGTCGATGGGTGGTACGGAACCCTTACTGCGTGAGTCCGACACGCACTTGGCCGGTTTTTATTTAAATATTTGGTTTATTCGAGCAACGAAAATTCCTTGGTCTGTGGGGAAGAGGTATAAATCCAGCGTTGGACTGAATTTTATAGTTGAAAGTGTATCCTCCTAATTGCAGCAGATTTTAACGTTACATACGTATTTTGAAATCATTATTGATAAAACTGCGTTTTTAGTTAAGGTTTTTGAAGTCGGTTTTATTTTTTGTTAAAAAGTTTTTTATAGATTGAAATTATGAAGAATATTATTAGAGAGCAACATTTTAAATCAGATAGCGGGAAATTTAAAAATATTCCGCGAAAATGATACTTCATTGGTTGTTTTGTTAATGATTACAAAACACCATGGAAATGATATTAGTTATTGATTCTAATTAATTACTTCAGTTGTTGTTCTGGAAATGAGAGGGAACAGAAGAATGAAGAACAATAATCTCTCACTCTGAGGGAGTTAGAGATTATTGTAAACTGTAGTTTTTTTTTAACTTTAACTTTATTAACATACAATACATTTACATTTTCATTACAATGTTAGGCACCAATCTGACATTGTCCTTTGAAACCGCTGCCTCCCAAACTAGGTTATAACCTGTATTTTGGGAGTCAGTGTTCCTTCGTAGGCTAACGTACATACAATGCAGTAGTTAGTTATAAAGTACAATACAGAAACATTATTTTATTTATTTGTTAGTTCATAATTTTTATTTTTCCTTAATTTTACAATATGTATTTACCAGGTATTTACCATACCTACTTAGCTTTGATCTACTTCAGGTACCTATTTATAAGATTCGAACGTGGAAGCTATAATCGTAAACTAATAAATAGTGTACCTAGGTGCCGAATAGATTCTGTAAGAATCTATGTATGTGCATAATTATTGGTCAATTGCTGCAAAGTTCCATATCGGTTCATTATTCACGATAAATACGCATAACGATTGTTGAAATCAGCTGGTTATATCTTCAAGGGAGTAGGTACATAGCTATGAAAACCTGTATGTATGTAGACAGGACAGGATAGCTAGGTACGAAACTGTTGCTGGCGCGGCGCCTGTTATCACTCGTGTGTAGCGGCCCACTGCGCGCGGCGTCCCATCGATTTTTCACCAACCAAGCCATTCTCAACCATCAGTTGTATCGTAAACACGTTCCATAAACAAGTGACGCACGTCGACGTGCTAATACGAATTGAAACATTGTGAAATGTGAAAGTTTTGACGGAAAATAATGCGCCACTCCCCGTGGGCAGAAAATTACAATGGCCGCCCAAAATAAAGGTAGGTATGTTTCAAACAGATTTTTCCTGAATAATAAAATTAATACGCGTCTTTATGACTGTTTAGATTGCTTTTTATTTTATCAAGATGCTTTTTAGATGTTGTGATGAGTACAACTAAGCTTGTAAATAATTTAATAGGGCGCTAATTTATTCGTATTATCGTTTTGACGTTAGATACGATAGCATGACGAAGCGTAGGCGAATGTCGGGCATGTGAGTGCTGTTTGCAATCTTGTTTTTATAGCGGGTGGAGATAAGGGCGGGTTTCACAAAGTTTCAGGGCCACATCAGTATCTATTCATTAAATAAATTAAACGTACAGCTAGCTAGAACACTGGCTGAACAATCATGAATGTAATCGTGGAAAGTTTTCCGCACATCGGGGAAATGGAAAATTTACGTTCAAATGTTTGTGAAAATAAGTAAAACCATATTAAGAATCTAATACAGGTACATTATATTTTATGTACTCACGGATTTTAGGAGACAAATCTAGCAATTTTAATAATAAATTGAAAACAATATGAGCTTCGGATTTAAAAAAAAATCTTTCTTATTAGGTTCTTGGGTGAATAAAATTAATTGGCATTGATTCTAAAGTACTAGTTCAAAATATCTGTATTTCTGTAGTAGTACCTACATAATCTACATGCCGAAATTTCAATCGCTTCTTTCCCGAAAAGGGATCATTGTACTCATCATTATGAACAACTTTCCATCTACAGAGCATCGCATCGTGACGAAATATAAAATATACTTCTACATATTTCTATGCTTCTACAAATACATAACTAATAAGTTGCTGACTATACTTTACAGTAAATTAAAGAATCTGTAGGTACTCTACTAAGTATACACATAATCACATAATTTTCATCATCATCATCATCCTCTGAGCCTTTTCCCAATTATATTGTGGTCGGCTTCCAGTCTAGCCAGATGCGGCTGAACATCATCATTTTATACGGAGTGACTGCCATCAGACCCCCGCAACCCAGTTACTGGGTAATACTGACATTCGGAGGTTAGACCAGTTGTCAGACTTTCAGGCTTCTGTCTCTGACCGGGACCGACAGCTTAATGTGCTCTCCGAGGCACGGAGGGGTCTCGATGTGTAACGAAACGCTCACCCATCCACAGACTGACCGCGGCAAAAGGTTAACTTGCAGATCGTACAATCCGCGCAGTCGTTGCTTCGCTACGAGCCCCTCACATAATTATCATCATCATCATTTCAACCTCCCCCATGCATCGTCACGACTGGTCCCGCTTTCCGCATCCAGCAGATTCTAGCGACATAATTATATACCTAGTTCATTTATTATAAATTTTATACTTTTCGTATCATCTACTTGTAGGAGTAAGGGTGGTGTCCATAACGTTAATTCTCTGATTAAACAGCCGATTACACGAAAAATGTACTAGAATTGTGGGAAAACGGTCGCTTAACCGTAGAATTATCGTTGGTGAACTTAAACCTTAGTATATTGTCTACTTCGTCACGTTGTTCTGTAGATGGATGACCGTGAAAGTGTCCAATCAATGTTTTATTATTATACCATACTTTAGCTTTCATGGTAGATACATACCTATCTACCTTTACATTTAAACTTAATGTAGTTTTAATGATGTTTTAAAGAGCCCGTAATCTAAAATTATAGGTACGCGTTAAATTTTTAGTTGTTATAGAAACGAAAAACATAGACTCTAAATCAATAATAGAATTCATGGTCAAACAAAAGCAAAAATGATAATTAATGAAAGGCAATGACAATGAAACGTGAATGGACGTTCAACGCCAGCACATGCTGAGTTGGTGACCCTTTTGGCATGGGCATGCCCGGCAGCAACTTCATGTTTTACTTATATCTATTTTAGTACTTTATTTAATGTTATTTGTTGTGCTGTCACTGTCCTGTGCCAAATAAAATCTTTCTTTCTTTCTTTGAAATACTATTCTGACCTGCAGAAGTAAAAAGAAGCTTACTTACTTTGTACTACTTAATGTGTATTGTGCTGCCGCTGCGTACGGAACATTTTTTCGTTTTTTTGTTAGGGTAGATATGACATATCTATACTTTTACATATCATTGAGAAAAACACTGTGAAAAACCAGATTTTCTGTAAATTGTTCTTTATTTTTAAGTGATGGTAATGTGTTTGTAAATTGAATTTCATCGGCATATCATTTCTGTTTTTGTTTTAAGACGATAGACCAGTTGGTTCAAAAATTACAACGTTTTTTTTACAAAGGGTCCACAGTTTGTAATAAAAGTTAACGTTTTTAAATCCAAGTTTTTTTCAGATTTTTTATTATTTTCCCCGTCGATATAATACTAACTAGGTACGCATTGTGATCATAGAGAAAAGGAATATCTTTTCTTCAGTGTTTTAGATCAAGATACGCCGTAATTGTACCTTTTTTTGTTTTTGTTTACGTATGGAAATCCTCATGAGTACCCTTCGTCTGGCGGTTGGGGGTTATATCGGCCTCCTACCGACTAGAACTACACGATGGCCGACCTTAGCACAAAATAGAGGAGCTCCGGGAACTCCTGTGGACCACACCGGTGCCCCTCTGGATGCCATTGGCACGTTCCAGAAGAACGATGGTTCTTCATAGCAGCACGCGACTGCCACGTGCTCTGCTATCCACCCCAGGGTAGCTTAATTGATGCCTCAGTTCAATTTCATCGATATTCAGTAGCAACATAATGCAACAATTTAATAAAACAAATTCCAGATTACATCGCGTATATTATTTGAATTGGTTTTCCTGACGTTTCGAAAGCATTGTAGCGTTCGTGGTCGCAGGAAGACTAAGATGACAAGCGTCTTTACAGATATTTCAAAAATTCATTTCTACCGTACTATTTTTAATTTATTAAAGTCGTTTCGATCCACGCAGTAGTCACTCACAGTATCATTATGTTTTACAGTTTGGGACTTGATTATTTTAAAACTGGGTTCCAAACAGGTGGCAGCTGCCAACCATCTGCTCTATTAAAATTAGGTTTTTAATTTCAATAGCCTCACGGAGCATTTTAGCATATCGGTTTTGTGGTTTATCAAATCGAATGAGTTAGTGAGCGTAATCCTAAGAAATTATTATTATGAAAAAAATTAATAATCCACTCACTTTGAGACTTAGTGTGTACTTACAATAGGTTGTACGTATTAGGCGCAACAATTAAAAAGTAACAGCATTTTCATTGCCTTCCAACAACAACCATACAGCCCAATAGACGCCTAATGTTGAATGTAATGCGCACAATAAATTCAGCCACTAGCTGAGGCGGGGTACTGTAATCCGATTGGCCCTACCAACGAGGCTCAGAAACGGTTTGAGAAATACCGGTTAGTACCGGTTTATTTCGGTTTAGCTCCGAACTTTTCTTGAGAACATGAACGTTTAAAGAACTTTAACCGGTTTAATCGACGACCGCCGAGTACGAACGAAAAGAAAAGTAGATACTTATCAATTTTTGGATGTTTTGCAGCGGAACTGATTGAAGCAATGAAATAAACGTTCGTCCCGAAACAGAAATTTCTTTTCTACTGAATACAAATAAAAACTAAACGGCGTTTGTTTGTATTAACCGGTTTTTATTGCTCTAAACCGGTTTATCCGTAAAAACCTTTATGTAAAGATTCCTCGAAATACCGGTTTAAAAAACCGGTTTATTCGAACGAAACCGAAATTTAAAGGTTTTGCGTTAAGTACTTAATAACGGTTTCAAAATTTTACCGGTATCCGAGCCCTGCCTACCAAGGCGGCTATTGGCTACCCAACCAGCAAAGTAGTCCGTTTAGAAATGCATTTATCACTAAAAAGTGAAAATCAAGCGTTATTAAAGTATCCGTTATGACCGTGTGTTCTATAATAGCGACTTATACAATATTTTAGCTGTATAATATTAAACAGCATTTTGGTAACAATAATAAGTTTTGTAAACGTTTACATCGACGCTATATATTACGCCTTTATCACAGTACTATAACTAATGCCGCTACATCAAGTAAAGAGCCATCTTGTATTATTAAAGATTTACACGATACTGTTTTGAAGCGATTTTGTGTTATTGTAGCTTCCAAATGAGTATTATAGTACAAGTGTTTAAATAGTATTGAAAACACAACTATAGGACAATAATGTACTGTTGCTGATTTTTACATCACTGTTAAGTATCGTAAGTATTTTATTTGAACAATAAAATCTTCCAAATAGCTACTATAGTGTCAATGTCATAGCTGTCACGAGTATACTGTTTTAACACTAGTTTTAGTCAACCTAAACATCCTATAAAAGAAATTTAACATCGTTTTTACAACGTAAGTCATGCGTTTTGTTTATAAAATGGCTGCTGTGTATATGCTGATGCTGTGTATATGCTGATGCTGTGTATATGCTAATGTTTGTAAATATTCAGACGATGATAATGATAATGCAGAGTGATAGGATTATTATTTTGCGGAATATGCCTCGACAATCAAGTGGTTTAATCTAAGATGTTTATTCAATTTCAATGTTTTTTTTTATTTTGATTGGAAGTCCCTAAAAAAAAGAGAATAAAAAAAAAAAAAAATGTTTTTTATTTCAAATAAACCTAATTACAGGCACTTTTGAAAGGTCAGGCTCTAGTTGCACGGTTCCAAATTGTGGGATGTACCAAGGAAACCTATTTTTATAATGACTGCCGATGGCTGTCACTGTGTGCACTAATTAAGCCTATAGTAAGCACGTAGGTACCTTTTTATCCGTTAATAGCAACACTGGAGACATTCCCATGTTTTAAATGATTTTAATTTAATAAATATTGAAAATCAAGGGGGGCATTAAAAATTTGTTAAAAAATACTAACTACTTTATCAATAAAATTTTAGTCGCAAGTAAAATTGACTGTCTATATAAGATAACACTGATTTCACAAGTCGTGAGCGCCATATTGCTAATAGTAATATCAATTTACTTGCCAAGAAATAATCTTTAATTTTATTTCACATCAAACTCACAATCTATACGAGAAATGACACTAAATTAAACTGTACTATAAAATATCCCCGATCTCTACTATAGTATAAAAAAGTCCATTAATAGAGTCGTGGTGGCTTTTTTGTAACTGTTTTGTGATGAAAGCGCCACAAAATCACTGTTAAAACCTAGAAAAGACTTTTACGATATTATTATAGTACAAGTATAGTACTAACTTGTGACGTATGGAGCTATAATAACTTGGCTTTGTCACAAAATTGCGATGTAACTGCGCCAAAACCTGCCTGGGTAAACGTTTACATCATGGTTATAGGACATATTTGATACACTAAATAGTGTGTCCGAAAACGTTCTCTCGATTGCTATAGTACACATTTTTGGTGGTTGGGTAATCACTAACGCGGCAGTTTTGACGGCTCATGTAAATGGTCGAACCTGATTTGAAAATTTCAAATGGCGAATAGTGGCGACCTACATTAGTGAAATTTCATAGATGTGTTGCAGAAATCAGTCGTCTGTTATGAGTATGAGGCGTCTATGGGCTGTGTGGACGATGCCTTCCAATTTCTACCAATAATGTAGATTTTACCAAACCAATTTTTCCCTTACCCAACCGAAGGTTCGAGACTTAAATATATAGGGTAAGGCTACTTGATTGATGTCTCCAGGCAATTTGGTAGGCTCTCTGTAAACTGAGGCACAAAATTGCGCGGTCGGCTGTCGCCCGTATGTTCGGAAACGATTAATCTTGGCCTTTCGAGTACAGTTTCACCCAAATAATGTATTTTTTTTAACCTAAGCCTCTCTTACTGTTACTAACTATTCGTGTAAAAGTGTTTTAGTAGGTACTACCTAATGTTTGTTCAATTGTATCCGGAATAAAACTAACACAAAAAATTGTCACTGTAACGCAAGATTTGTTTAAGGGTATCCCAACAACGCGGCGACAAGTTCACGCGGCTTTGCGACTTCTGTTACCTTTATTTAGATTTCTACGATTTTAGTATTTGTTGTTTAAGTACAGAATAGGTATTAGTGAAATAATCCATGTAACAACTTTTGACGTGAAGCCGTTTTTCGGATAGACCTCGGGACAAAATAGGTATAAAAACAGCGACTTTAGATGCCCAGCAAATTGTTAATCTATGACCGAGAATATTTCTAAAAGTTGTTTAATACCTGTTTAAAAAGTTATTTCTAACGATACCCTGTGATATGCATAAATAAAAATAACATAAAATCACGCCTGTATTTCCCCGAAGGGGTAGGCTGAGGTGTATAGTACACCCACATTTCGCCAGTTATGTTGTAAGTCCCATGTAATAGGAGGCGAGCCTATTGCCATTAACCGGGCACAAATCCAGACTCCGGGCTGCTACTGAGAATTACCTAATGAAAAAATCCAATAAAACTTTGCCCGACCCGGGAATTGAACCCAGGACCTCACGCTCAGCAGTCGCGCTTGCAACCACTAGACCAACGAGGCAGTCGATGTGATATGCATTAGCATATATTCAGTAATCTGAGCATTAGCAGAACAAAAAAATAATTGCACCTCACGCATGTATGGACGTCGGACGTCCCCTCAATATTTTTTTAAAATTATAAATATCATACTCAGCTTTGGCCTGAAGTTATACTGAGTATAATTTGGATTGGAACTTATAAGATTTTGATAGACCGACAGACAGACGGACAAAGTGCTGAGCGGCCTAGTTAACATAGAGACCTCGCTTCGCTCGGTTAAACATAAAATTCGACAGAAAATTAAACACTTTCACCCAAGTAAATAAAAAGTAAATAAGCATAGAGTTTGTTGGATTCGATATTATTTAAATTTGGAACCAAATTAAATCTTCTTTATGAATAGCAGGCAAGGTTTTTTATTTAACTTTATCGAATTTGTAAGCGTAATTAACTTAACGAAAATAATTAATTACTTTCAACTCTGTTTGGCAGTTTTCCAATAATTATCTACTTAAATAACTTGCTTTATAATGTTAGGCTTGTGGAAGTACTTAGATATTCCTCGGGGCGTTCTCTCGGCGCAGATTCTAGGTAATAGACAATTAAGGAAAATCGATTATTGTAAGTGTTCGAGGATGAGAAAGCAGTTAGAATTTATTGCCGTAGTTATTCGCCTTCAGGAGGAATGGGAGTAATCTAAAAAGTAGGATAATGATCCGTAGGATGATGATATATTCGATCGTTGTTTCTAATGAGAAACAACGATCGAATATAGATGCATGGGTTTTTTCATTAGGAAATTCTCAGTAGCAGCCTGGAGTCTGGATTTGTGCCCGGTTAATGGCAATAGGCTCGCCCCCTATTACATGGGACTATAACATAACTGGCGAAATGTGAGTGTGCTATACACCTCTGCCTACCCCGTCGGGGAAATACTTATGCTTATACTTTAATGTTTTGTTACGCACGATCACCGCTCGGAGAACGGCTCCATCAAAACTGTGCAATAATCAGTCGCGTGCACAGTAGACATGGGCTAAATAGCTCCGGTATAAGATTGGATACGTAATATATCATTCCAAGTAAAGATATGTGTCCGATTAGTATATCCATATCCACTTCATATATCCGGGACTGAAGTAACTTTACGTTGCATGCTATGTCCGAGATTGATTGATTGATTGATTGTCCGGCTTCTAAATAAATCCACCGGAGTGAGGCTGGATATATTGTTGCTGATTTACGGCCAAAATTAATATCCTATCTATCCACGATTTACCCTACTAGAGATAGAAATTTGACATATTTTGTATGGAGCTTATGTCAAATTCCTATCTCTAGTAGGGCAAATCGTGGATAGATAGGATTATAATTTTGGCCGTTAATAGATCTATTTAATAGATTTAATAGACACCTAGGAAGCGTATTATTGTTGTTTAACTTTAATGAAGATTTTAAAAAAAAAACCACAGCTGGAATATCAATCTTTTTAATACTATATCGCAATTTATGATTTCATATTTTGATATATCTGGTGAAGGCACAGCGCAGTTTCACTAAAATACTAAGGCTATTAAAAGTCAACCATACCATATGAGGAACGCTTAGAAGATTTGAAGCTCACAACTTTAAAGGATCGCAGGCACCGTGAAGATCTAATAGAGACGTCATTACAACCTGAAGGTTAAATCTTGAAAGATTTTGATGCACTATTCATACGCAACAAAAACGTCCATCTAACTGTGGGATTGCACCAAAAAACATTTAACATGTAATGTCTCGAAACTTGTCATATGAAACTAATGTCACAACTTGTTTTGTTGATTGTTACGTTCGCACTGCAGAAAACTGGGTAAATTCTTTGACAGATTTCAAGATTTGTTGTTGGCTGTGTTTGCACTGACTAAAAACTTATATATACATTGACATGTTTGTCTATAGGTTTGTCACGGCTGACGTTTGCACTGATGCTTAATCATGTCTCACAACTTGTATAAATCTCGTTTTTTGTGTTTTCCAATGAGGTCGGTAAACATGTATGGCCGAAAGCAGATACTTTGAAGTGTATCGAAATTGATTGTGAAACATGTCAATAGACTATGAAATGTCAAACAAGTTTCGTTTCAACAAGTTTTGTGATAATGCGAACGCGATTCGATACATGGACAGAAAACTGACTTTTCAACATGTTTTTATGTGAATGTTTCGTCAGTGCAAACTCACAGTAAGAGGTCACCACCTTAAGCTGTGTACTATCTTTTCAAACAATAATCCTCACAAACATTTTCTAGGCAACAGAATAGTTGGAGAGAATAAGCTCCCAGAAGATGTAGTCTCTGCCCAAAATGTGATTCAATTTAAAAAGACATCTATACTAATAACTATAATAAGGCCACCATTGTAACAAATATACAATATTTACAACACAAATATAAAATGCAAGTACAAAATAAAATTATATAAAAAGGCACGCTTAGGCTTCAAAGTATTCCTTCATCACTGTCCTCTGGAAAAGTGCCCAGAAGACTGGCAGCGGTGCCACGTTGAATGCCAACGCTTATTCTTTGGCCAATAACAAACCAGCCCTCTGGTCACGCGAAGTGTCGACCAGCCTCTTAGCGATTTCCTTTATTTAATGTCATATTAATAATTAAATTAGATATATTAATAATTCTTAATTTACAAGATTTAAAAACAGACTTGATAAGCATCTTCTTGAACTTAAAAATAAAAAATTGTGGGGATAAGCAGGATGCAGGAACTTATCAGTTGTTTTAACTGCCTGCCTGTTTATTTATAATAATATAATAAAAATAATAATAACAACAATTGGTGACATTAATAACACTTAGGTCTCGGGGAGCACGTTAAGCTGTCGGTCCCGGTTGTCATACGAATATCTATGGCAGTCTTTACACCGTAGTCAGAAGCCTGAAAGTCTGAAAACTGGTCTAACCTCAGAATGTCAGTAATGCCCAGTAACTGGGTTGCGGGGGTCTGATGGCAGTCGCTCCGTGTAAAATACTGATGTTCAGCCGCATCTGGCTAGACTAATATAATTGGGAAAAAGGCTCGGAGGATGATGAATAACACTTAGGTCATTAATGTACGTAACGTAACGTATCTAATTTTACACCGTAACTAACCACGATCGGTTCCCATTCGTCTGGTCCATCCAAAGGTTGTCTGGAAGAGATTGCCCTGTGCGATAAAACCGCCCATTGTACTTATTCAGCTTGGTAGACACAACTTCGAGAAAGAAGCCAACAGAAGGATCCGTCTGGGCTGGGCAGCATTTGGCAAACTTCGCCGAGTCTTCTCGTCGCCTATACCGCAAAGTTTGAAGACAAAGGTCTTCAACCAGTGCGTCCTGCCAGTCATGACTTACGGTGCCGAGACGTGGACACTGACAGTTGGGCTAGACAACAAATTTAAAGTCGCTCAGCGAGCTATGGAGCGAGCTATGCTTGGAGTTTCTTTGAAGGATAAAATCCGCAACGAGATTATCCGGAGAAGAACTGGAGTGACCGACATAGCTTCTAGGATCAGTAAGCTGAATTGGCAGTGGGCTGGCCATGTCTGATATACTATAGGCTGAGTTGATTGTACTTATATAATCTTTGTGTAAACTACTGTCTTTGGTTTTGTTTGGTGTATGTACAGTACAATAAAGAATATAATAAACAATGTCACCAATAACCGGCAATGGGAAACATCTACTGTTTCGAGATTGAGATTTAAAGCATTGAGATTAGCTTGGAACTATATTTTGAACGTTTGTAATGACGAATATTGGTGTTCAGGTCTTATCATGGATTGTGAGCATTATTTATATCAATTGTTGAACATCAGATTAGTTTGCGGGATTCCAGAGTCAACTATAACTATAGAATAATATAACTATAACTATAGAATTACGAGAAAATTGCCCTATAGAGGATTGTCAATATTTGTCAACCCTAATTTACTCTGCTAAAAGGAATATTAAAACACTGAGGTAATATGTACTATGTACTAGAGTAGACATTACGAACAAAAAATATTGCGCAACTTGCTGGCTGCGGAGCACGCGCGGCACGAGCATGGCTAAGCGAGTGAGAGTGCAGCTCTAAAACGTGCTACAAACATTTGATTCGAGGTGTCTACTCTAGTACTTAGTACATATTTACTTCAGTGTATTAAAAGCTCAGGTGTATACCTAAAGCCACGTCCAATATTAGGGGCATAAAAGGTCCAGTTGGTTAGTGTGTTAAATATAAAGTAGGTACGATACAGTACAAAACAACTAATAAGAGTTTCCAACTTTCCACGGACCTACAGTTATATTGGCAATACACCGTATGTGATAGTTAATAGATTATTCTTTATAGGCAGTAAGCATGTTTTCTAAATTGTATTCGAATTTATTTCGTTAAATTCGGCTGTGAAGGAATTATGGAACGTCTGAGCTAAGTTGTGTCATATCATCAGGCACTTATGTAGTTACGTACACGTAGTGTTGCGCCATCAAGCTCTTATACGGGTACCTTACCTACGTAAAGGAAAAATACTCGGTTTTTGTGACACCTGCCCTGCTACTGTAAAAAGGTTGGTGTATTGTGAGTAATGTTAGCTTTATTTATTTTCACTCCAGTTTTCCTTATTGAATTTAATGTAACTCTATGTGGATTATTTTATCCTATGGCACCATACATGTAGGTTATAGGTACTCTTATTGATGTTTTCTGTGACAATTTTTTTTTTCTTTTTTATTGTAACAGATTCTATATGTACTTGAACTTATTTTTTTTAACAAAGTTCACAACATTTCTTTCTGCGATGTTTGAAATATATATGCAGTTGATATGCTTTACTTTTCTTTTTCTATATGATCGGCTTCATCAGCCCGTTTAGACAAAAGTACCAAAAATATTTTAATTCCATGAAACAGTATAAAGAATTTTCGTTACTGCTTGATCAACAGAGCTATGTTTTCTTGCCATAGTTAAAAAAATTCTTGAAAAATATGAAAAAGCAGACGTAAAATGTAAGGAAAATATTAATATTTTCTTTTCATTACCTACCTAGGTAGCTGCCAAGAATTTAATTTCCTTTAATTTTAATCTACAAATTGGAAAGTTGCTGACACAAATTGCGGATCATCTTACGTTGCAAAATAGAGGTTCTTTTAAAAATGTCCCTCGGTATTTGGCCTTGATAACTTCTCTTTGGGCGAATAAATTGATGTAGATTTTTTAAACATTTTCTATAGAAAAATATTGAGTAGACTAAAATAATTCTTTCATAAAGATTTAAATTGTGGAAAGAAAAAATCGCTCACGAGCAGGATTCGAACCTGAGACTCCTGGCTCAGTACGCCAGTGCTTAGTGGCTAAAGCACTGGCGTACTGAGCCAGGAGTCGCAGGTTCGAATCCTGCTCGTGAGCGATTTTTTCTTTCCACAATTTAAATCTTTAGATTTCGCTTCGCATGCGTAAAATGCGTTAAAAATAATAAAATAATTCTTTCATATTTCCTACTGAGTTTAGGGTGGGTAGTTTTTAGGTAGGGCTCTTTGGGAGAGTTCGTCTTTGTAAATAGATACTACTACTAATAACTTTTTATTTATTTCATAAAAAGTGGTACAGTCTGTTACAAAAATATAGTATAAGTTAGGGATCGATCTTCAACAGTAGTAACAAATACAATAGTAGAACTGGCGTCCTAGCTAGGTTACAAAGTAGCCTGTGTTAAGGTCCTCCAGTCCGCCAACTACCTAACTACTACTACTAACCAAACCATCGTATAACTTATTTCTACCGCCAAGCTTAATTGCTTTGAAGGATATTGGTGTCGGTGATATTACGGAGTATAGACCTTGGAACAATAAAAAAAAATGTCATTAGGAATTTCTGAGTAGCAGCCCGGAGTCTGGATTTGTGCCCTGTTAATGGCAAAGGCTCGCCTTCTATAACATGGGACTTTATAACATAACTGGCGAAATGTGGGTGTACTATACATCTCTGCCTACCCCTTCGGGGAAAAACAGACGTGGTGTTATGTTATGTTGATATTATCTTTTTTTTTATAGTATAGGAT
Source organism: Asteroscopus sphinx (assembly GCA_949699075.1). Classification (NCBI taxonomy): domain Eukaryota; kingdom Metazoa; phylum Arthropoda; class Insecta; order Lepidoptera; family Noctuidae; genus Asteroscopus; species Asteroscopus sphinx. Next base: position 14,081,806 of record OX453021.1, read on the forward strand.
GGCGAAACGAGCTAAAGGCCGCCATACAAATAAAATATTTCTTGTTAAATGATTTGGATGTGTGTTTTTCAAATGGATGTATCTACATCAAAATTGCATTTCATCATCATCATCATTTCAGCCGAAAGATGTCCACTGCTGAACAAAGGCCTCCTCCCAAAAATCTCCCTAAAATTGCATTTATAGGTATTATATTTTTGTCTCATTATGACTTCTTTAAAATTCAAGATAAGCACATAATTCATGTCACGTAGCTTTCGTCTTAAAAAAAACGGCCAAAGCTGTTATAAGTACACGCATAATGTTTTAATATAAAAGTAGCGACAAAAATTCTCGCGTGAAAAAATACTTGCATGAAAACTGCACAAGAATTTATGGAAATAAACTCGCTTAGCGGTGAAAGTTCCATTAATTTATGTTTATCGCGTGATTACACGACGCACTTATAAGACTTCGCAGCAAAACGAGTTTCTTTCTTTCACGGTTTAATAGAAAACATCTCACAAAGCCGTGATTGACGGCCAACAAACAAAATAAAATGAAATTAGCCATTCTTTTGTTTTGTTCGAGGTGACGAGAGCATTGTTCTCGTCACTTAATGAGCTAATTACCAAGCTTTTTTGTTAATGAAAGAATAAATATAATTTGTAGTGTGTGACGCGCCTTCCCCCATATAAATGCAACCTAACATGCAATTGTTTCAGTATATTATACTAATTGCACCCAAACAGTATTCTTTGATTCGCATCCGAACGCCCGTCCTTACAAAATAAATATTTTGGGGACATTTTTACACAGCACCATCTAGTCCCAAACTAAGCAGAGCTTGTGCTATGGGAATAAGACAATGGATATAACACTTATATACTTTTTTTTTTCGTAAATACATACTTATAATACCTAAGAAACACCCAGACCAACACAAACACTTATGTTCATCACATAAATATTTGTGTCCTGTGGGAATCGAATCCACGACCTCGTAATCATCAGTCCGACACTCGAACCACTAGACCACAGAAGTCGTCAAAAAAAAGAGTATTACCGTTGAGGTTTTTGTTGGGAATACAGAGAGGAAATTGAGACTCTTTTCTTGTCACATTTATTCACTAAAAAGAGTCTTTAGAAAACCCAGAATCAGATAGATATGTTTCATTTACCAATAACAATCACGGATTTTTTAAATTTTCCATAGCTTTGTGACGTTTGTTACGTCAACTGACGTCACTAGACAGAATTTGAAATATGGTGCCATTTCTGGAGATTTCTTGAGGCGGAGTTTGACCTGCTGCCGAATTGCGTAACTCACTCGCGATCGCAATCATCTGGATTTCAATGTTCATTGCTCCGTGTGTTTTGACAATCCGTGTTATTGGCAACTACGTACCATGCAAGGAATATTAATTTAATTTCAAAATGAAAGCTAATGTCAATGTGAGTGCATTACACAATTGCCCCACTGGGCCCCAATTCTAGCGTTATTCGAGATAATCTCTAATTTTAAATGTCTACGAAAAATGTCGTCGGTAATGTCAACTGCTATGAACCACTCTTTGTATTTAGAGTGCTAGGCGTAGACATATCTCTTACGTGACATTCTGAGAATACGATTATTTTTTTCAATCGACATTCGCCATCTTGTTTCGATATTATGTCGAGTTCGAGATAATGTCTTCTTGTCCCTTCTCCTCCGTGCTATCACACATCTAGCCATCACGGCGGTTCTTTCACCGTTCATGCAGTGCGCCTGTGGAATTCTCTTCCACACTCTCTACGCGATGCCCTTCACTGGATGTCTTCAAGAGAAGAATTAAGGAGCATTTTCTTTCAACATAAATCATATGTATTATATATATGTGTATGTATTTTATGTATATATGTATGAATCTATTTATGTATATAAGTAATATAATATAATTATTTAACTTGTAAATATTTTGTTAGATAAGTTAAATGTAGTCAAAAATTTTGTTATTCTGTTGTACACTTGTTTTTATCCTCTATTAATATATCAACATCTCTCTATCGCTCTAAGGTTTGCTGTAAGAAAACTCATTTTTGAGTTAAGCTCGTCGATGTACATAAGCTTTCCTACTGTAATAAAAATGTGCATATGTGTGTACAATAAAGTATAATAATAATAATAATGTCTAAGACGCGAGAATCACCTGCTGTGCCGATGCTTCTAGTATAAATTTTTCGTAACTACTTAAAGCCCGGGTTTTTATTCAGAAAAGCATTTACCACGGACCTTCTCCGATAGTAAAGTAGGAAGGGTGTCAGTCTTTTCGATCATATTTTTCTAGTGTTCTATGGACTTGAACATAGGATGGTTTTTGGTTTCCTACATGCCTCGTATCGAAAGGTAAGGCACGATCAGAAAGAAAGTACTATTTTTTATTTTTTTTTATTTTTTTTATTCTTAACGGGCTTGCGTTTGACCGCCACCTCACCTGATGTTAAGCGATGGTGCGGTCGACGATGGTACACGCTTGCCCAGCAAAAACCTATTCACTCGAGTCTTGAAGACCACCAGATTATATTTCTCGGGAAACACTGACGCCGGCAAGGAATTCCACTCTTTGGCGGTACGCATGATAAAGCTATTAGCAAACCGGTTCGTGCGTAAGGGTGGAATATCTACCATATAACGGTGGCGCATCGCCGTGCGTCTGGTCGTCCGATAATGGAAAGGGCTTGGGGGAATTAAATTGTGCAATTCCAACGCACACTCGCCGAAATGCATTCGATAAAAAACCGATAGGCTAGCAACTCTGCGCCGATGCTCGAGACTTTGTAGTTTGGCGTCGACTAAAATATGCAATAACGCTATAAATATCGAGTTATATGCATTTGCATATAATCCGATGTCTATTAATAATTTTAACGTATATAATTGTATTATTGGTTCGTCTGTAGCACCTGATGGTACGTACGATCTCAGGCTACGACGTGTAGCTACGGTGAATGCTACGCTGCTACGAAAAAGTAATATTTCCGGGTTGATCGATTTATTCAATTTTTTTGATCAGGAAATTCTCAGTAGCAGCCCAGAGTCTGGATTTGTGCCCGGTGAATGGCAATAGTGTCGCCCCCGTATTACATGGGACTTATAACATAACTGGCCAAATGTGGGTGATACACCTCTGCCTAACCCTTCGGGGAAATACAGGCGTGATGTTGTTTTTGTTGATCGATTGAAAGTTAATTTCTCAATTGACAACATAGACGTTTTCAATCTAATGTCTGCGTCGAGGCGTGGGGTATTGAGGGAAGCTCGAAGTTGGACAGGTTTCTGAGAACAGGGACACAACAAGACCTTCATGCTATATAGGTAGGTACACTTGTCTCGTTATATAATCTCGAGTTCGTGCCAGACGAAGAAATTCATGTTGTTTACTTACCATTTTTTAAGAGCGAACGTAGGTATAATGTTATTTCTCCGTAATTTAAATCTGTACATTCCTAGAAAAAATGTTATTATACTTTATTGTACACACAAATACACAAGTATTACAATAGGAAAGCTTATGTACATCGGCGAGCTTAACTCAAAAATGAGTTTTCTTACAGCAAATCTTAGAGCGATAGAGAGATGTTGATATATTAATAGAGGAAATATGAGAGAAAAACAAAAAATGTATCAACTGGGGATGAAAAACACGAATCATGCCTTATTTTACCTTTACAGGTTGACTGTACGAGTTGATCGGTTTATTATATAATACTGAAGCTTATTTCCATATGTAGAAACAAAACACTATGCTCTATATTCTATGTTTTCAAAAGAATTTTCGTGATCCAACCAACCATCTTGATACGATAAGATTAAATGCTTCATCTTATGAAAACACTAGCTTATGCCCGCGGCTTCGCTCGCGTGGTTGTCCTTTATCGCTCATACCTCGGGAACTGTTTATTTTCCCGGGATAAAAATCCGTTTAGCACTCACAGCGTGATTGAGTAACAAACATTCAAACATCTTCACAGACTTTCACATCCTACTTCCTACTTAATACATAATATAAACGTGAAAGTTTGAGGATGTATAAAATAAATAAATAAAATAGTGGGCATGCAGTGCTTCAATCTGTGGACATTCCGTCGGTGATGTGATCATTTTGCGCATATCTAAGAATCAAGCGTTGTTCCTACTCGGCATATCTCCCTTGTTTCATTTTTCTGTAAAAGTAATAATAAATATTTTTGGGACATTTTCACACAGCACCATCTAGTCCCAAACTAAGCAGAGCTTGTGCTATGGGTACTAGACAATGGATATAATACTTATATACTTTTTATTTTGTAAATACATACTTATAATACATAAGAAACAACCAGACCAACACAAATACTCATGTTCATCACACAAATATTTGTGTCCTGTGGGAATCGAACCCACGACCTCGTTATCAGCAGTCCGACACTCGAACCACTCGACCACAGAGGTCGTCAAAAGACAAGAAGAGGTTGTTTGTTACTCTTTCACGCAAAAACTACTATATGGATTTTATTGAAATTTGGCATACAGATAGAATATAACACGGATTAACATATAAGCTACTTTTTATCCCGGGAAGATGAACAGTTCCCGGGGGATGCGCAATAAACGACATTCACGTGACGAAGCCGCAATCATAGGCTACTTAATAATATAAATAGGATACGCGTAATAAAAAAAACTAATAGAGATTTCTGAATTACACACGAGCGAAGCAGCGGGCGGAAGCTAGTAGAATAATAATTATTCATCAATAAAATTGATATCCACTGGCAGATATGTACGATATATTTTCTATTATATGTGTATGTGTACGTACAGGTCACATATATGAAGAAATTCCTTTTCGATCATAATTAATTTATCGGTCTAATATTTATCCTCGGAAATCCTCTATTACAATGCCTCCATCCAAAGATGACGAATAAGCAAGTTATTATAAAAGGACCGAAAGAAAACAGATGGCGAACACAAAAAAAAATGATGAAAGATCTCCGTACTCTCCGGAGATTATTATGTCCTTTGAGGGCGTTGCCAATCTAAGAATACTGAGAATACGTAGACAAATATTATGACAGAGCTTGATGGCGTTTGGTGAGTAAGAAAACCCAAAAAATTTTTTTTTTTTTTTTTCATTTCGTGAAATAATTCGCTGTTTCCTTGTGGTCATACTAGTTTGTCATACCAGTATGACCACGAGGATATACATGTCCTCGTGGTCACAAGGAACGGTTCACACCGAACGTAATTAATATTTATTGATTTGTACTTAAAACACAATGCGGTAGCCGGCGCCGATCCACCGGCGGTTATCCGCACTGATGGTTAAGCGTTTCCAACCAGCAAATACAATGGTTTGTCAGCAAATATTGTTTGACGACGGCGGTCAGCGACCAACCTCTCACCAAGGTCACCTTGGTGGGGAGGCTGGTTGCTCACCGTGTAGCATACGCTTTATACTATCGTATGATACGGTTGTATATAAGAAGATCTGTCATAATTATTACACACACAAAGATCGAAGTACTAAATTTTGCTCGAATTTCATTATTGTTTTTCTCAGTAAATACTGCAAATTATTTCCTGAAAAGTTAGTTGGCAGTTCCAGTTTCGTATAGAAAAGTAATAAAATGATGTGAATTAAGCAAGAACTGTCTGTAAAAAAGTGGACACTCAATTGCAAAATGTATGGACGGCGCCCATCGCAGCGAAGCTGGCAGAGGCAGGAAATTAAGAGCCCTTTCTCATTCCACGGCCATCTCGCTTTAATAATAGGCCTTTTTTTAGAGATTTAAAGAGATTTTAGGCTCTGCTTAGTTTGGGACTAGATGGTGCTGTGTGAAAATGTCCAAAAAATATTTATTATTATTATTATTCCGTTTATTCATTTTATATACACATTTCAATACATTTTTAAATATTTTTTAAAACAAAAAGATATAAAAACATTTAAAAATATATAAAAACAGTAGCCCACCGGTATCAGGAACAGGGTCCAAGCTACCGGTGGTCAGGGCCTCAGAGAGAGGAACCTCCTCACGATACGCGCCGTGTCCAGAAGTACCGCTTTCTGCATCAAGCCCTTGATCCAGCCGCCTAACGAGAGCCTCTGCAGGTGTTGGTCGAGGCTCTTTGCGATGATGCCATTGGCCGTAACGACAATCGGCACAATGACTGCTGAGTCAACATCCCACATGTCGACAACCTCGTGTGCCAAGTCAAAATATCTGATTTCTTTATCTTTTTCGGCCTTCACGAGATTCTCGTCATGCGGGACGATAACATTATTATTATTATTATCTTTATTGCAGTAAATCTACATATAAATTATATTTTTAAATATTTCTACAAAACAAAGAAAAAACATTTAAAAATATAAAAAACAGTATCCCACCGGCATCGGGAATAGGGTCCAAGCTACCCGGCGGTCAGGGCTCCACAGAAAGGAACCTCATCACTATGCATGCCGTTTCAAGGAGTACTACCTTCTGCATCTGGCCCTTGATCCAGCCGCCTAACGAGAGCCTCCTTAGGTGTTGATCGAGGCTCTTGGCTATTAAGCCATTGGCCGTGATGACTATCGGCACAATGATTGCTGAGTCCACATCCCACATGTCGACAGCCTCGTGAGCTAAGTCAATATACTTGATTTGTTTATCTTTCTCAGCTTTCACGAGGTTGTCGTCAAGAGGGACCGTGATATCAACAATCACTGCGCGGCGCTCTGAACGATCTATCACCACTATGTCAGGTTTGTTGAAAACAACAGTCCTGTCTGTGATGATGGATCGGTCCCAGTACAGTGTGGCATGACTATTTTCAAGAACTGGGTCGGGCACATATCTGTAGTACGGAACTTCCGATTCCACAAGATTACATTTCAGAGCAAGTTGCTGGTGGATAATCCTGGCTATCAGGTTATGCCTGTGCAAGTACTCGCCGTTAGCAAGACGAGAACACCCAGAGATAATGTGTCGGATAGATTCACCCGGACGGTGGCATGCCCGACAGAGGTCAACCGTGCCATCCTTCACAATATATTTCCGGTAGTTGTTCGTCATCATTACTTCGTCCATAATTGCACAAACAAAACCTTCGGTTTCCCCAAAGAGGTCACCGAAACGTAGCCAGGATACAGACGCTAAAAAGTCAACATCGGGCCCATGAAGGGCTCGATAAAAGCACCCATGTAGCTCTTTGCTCTGCCATATTTCCCTGCGGTCATTAGCACTCAGCACTACAGGCTTGCGCCAGTTCTCTTTGGCCAAGGAGAGCGGGGTGAGGCCCTTGTCCACTGCGACCACATCTCGAAGCATCCCCCCGTCAGTCTGGAGAAAATACTCCCTGAGACTGTACACTTCGCGATTGTGAAGGGTCTTGGCATTTAAAAAGCCTCGACCCCCACACTTCCGCGGAATGTACAGTCTCATTACCGACGAGCGTGGGTGATGCATCCGATATGCCGTCAGCAATGCACGGACCCGCCTATCCAGTGCGTCGAGATCCGTCTGAGTCCACTTGAGTATGCCGAAAGAGTACATCAAGACCGGCATGACCCAACCGTTAAAGGCACGCACCTTGTTTCCGCCTGACAAAAGACTTTTAAGAACTTTCTTCAGGCGGCCAAAAAAGCGCTCCCGTAACGATTGCCTCATGTCAGCCTCGCTGATGCCTAACGCTTCCGACATACCCAAGTATTTGTAGGTCTCAGTTGGGGAGAGGGATCTAAGTTGTATGGAATCGGAGAGCTGAATCCCTTCAGATTCCACAATCCCCCCTCGCTTCACATGCATAACCGCACATTTGTCCACTCCGAATTCCATCCTGATAGAATTACTAAAGTTTTCAGTTACCTTCAGTAACTCCATCAGACGCAATTCGGTGGGGGCAAACAATTTTAGGTCATCCATGTAGAGGAGATGGGATATCACTTGACCTCCTCTCCTCAACTGGTAGCCCAGCCCTGACTCCTCTAGTAATGTACTTAGAGGATTCAGGGCTAGACAAAACCACAGAGGACTCAGACTGTCGCCTTGGAATATTCCACGCTCGATCCTTATCGGTTCATCGCTTCCCCGAGTCTGCCGACACCCTGGATAGCAAAGAACCGTTCTCCATTGCCTCATACATGACTCCAAGAAGGCGCGCAGAGTTGTATTTACTTTATACAACTCAAGCACCCTCACAAGCCATGTATGTGGCACGGAGTCGTAGGCCTTCTTATAATCTATCCAGCATGTCGACAGACCCTTTCGGGAGCGGCGAACCTGCTGGCTAATAGCCATGTCGATGAGGAGCAGCTCCTTAGTACCACGGGACCCATTCCTACATCCATTCTGAGAAGTAGACATTATCGAATTATTGTCAATGTGTTGACAAATTTTTGTTCTCAGAATGGATGTAAGGAGTTTATATACCGTCGGCAAACAAGTTATTGGACGGTAATTTTTGGGTTCCGTGGTACTACCAGATTTATGGAGCAGGTGGGTAACTCCTGTTGTTAGAAACTGGGGTAGCGACCCAGACTCCAAGGCCGACTGAAACTGGGATGCCAAACGAGCATGTGAACTACGCAACCATTTAAGCCAAAAATTGTGCAGTCCATCCGGCCCTGGAGACTTCCAATTGGGTAGCGGATGGACTGCACTGGCTACGTCTTGAGGGCTGATAACGACTGCCCCCATTTCCGGAATTGACTCACATGCACGCTCAACGTCCCTCGTCCAGCCACCCTCGGTGTGGCTGATGGGCACCGACCAGATGCTACGCCAGAATAAGCTCATGGTATCATCATCCGGTAGTTGCCCATCACTCACACCCTGGTCGGGTCGCTCCCAGTTTCTGTATACCCGCCTTTCGTCACTCTGAAACGTGCGATTCAAGGTATATCGCTCCACACGCCGCTTATATCTCTTGATTCGATTTGCCTATGCATAAACTTTCTGCTTCAGGAAGTCTATGCGCTCTGTGACACGAGCCATATAATCTCGAGGACTAATATCAGTCCCCGAGAAAGCCCGCCTCACAAAGCGCATCACTCTAGGGCGCGTATTGCCCTCCCTGAAGCAGATTAATTTGCCATTGAGTACTCTGGCCTCGCTGATACGACGTTCAATCCTGCATTGCCAAGCTGGTACAGCAGATTTTGGTCGTATAGCTCTGTTATCATTTTCAAACTTAACATGAGCTATACGACATGCTGCAACAGCCGCGCAATACAGGATCGAATGTGTATCGCTAAGATCTTCGCTGCCATCAAAGTAGTTTGACAGCAATGAGTCCAGAGCACACACCAGCGCCTTATTCTTTTTATGCATGGGCAAACGAGGCAAGCGTGGTCTTGATTCTGGTGGAATTGATCGATAATCTCCAATCGCACCCTCCAGAGCGCTCCTCAGTTGCTCACTGCACTGGATACTTACGGGACTAACCTCGTCGCCTCCTTCCCCATCAGTGTGAATAGGCCGCGGTGGTACAGAGTGTATTTGCAGCGGCACCGCGGGCTGCAACGGGGGGGTGACGACATGGTTGCCCCGCACTTCAGAGCGAAGCCGCTCAAGTACGGCGTCGTCCAACCTATGGTTTCGTTGGATGACTCGCACCTGATCCGACAGTCGCTGGGCCGAAGCGTTGACGGCTGGCTCAAGCACCTGAAACAGAGAGAGCAGCCTATCACGGTACGCCGTGAGGTTAGCTCCCCCCTCCGTAGCCCCATAATATGCGCGCATGACATTCTCATTTATGGACTGAGTCCATCTCATGCGCGACACATTTCCACCGGCAGCGAGGACCCTGTTCGAGGCCGGTTGGCCTCTAGGTCCCAGGCAGACAGGCGGCCGGGCTCCTCTCCGACGACGTGCAGATGGTGGCGACGATGGTGGAGAGTAATACTCGTCGCTTGAGCTCGACGCGACCGCAGCGGCCGGCGTCACTGGACTCACGAGTGAGGCAGGATCCGGCGGCTGCGGGGCGGAGCTAGGCGACGAGTCCGGAGATCTTGGGCGTGTCCTTGTTGTAAGTGCCCTGGTGCGGGCTCGGGTCAGCATAGTGTCGTTTGTATTTTCGTATTTTCATAATCTCAATCTTAGTTTTTCATTTTCTCGTGATTTTTATTACTTTTTATTGTTATGACAGATGTCATCTTCGGCTTTCGTTTTTCTTTGCGTAAATCAGCATTTTTCATAATTAACAATAGTTTTTGGTTTAAAATAGGTTGATGTAATTTAAAAATGAACTTTTTCTACCGTTATGATTGATTTTTAGCTATTTATATGTGATTTATATTGAAAAAATGAAAATATTTCTTGGAGACAGCTAGTTTCCTAAGCCTATATTATTATTATTATTGAAAAGTTTATTTAATACACATATGAGAAACGGTGCAACAAACTCCCTGGCAGTACAGAAGAGGTATGCTCCGGGATCGCCCCAGCAACTTAGTTGGTCTGGGCCTCGTTTGGCGGACTATGTAGACTCCGTCGAATTTTTGCTTCCTTTAGTTCTTGTCTTTATGGCTTGTTCTATAATTCATACATATTACTATCTTAAAAGCTAATATCAATATTAGTGTAAACAAAATAACATTGGTATGAACATAATTATTAAACAATTATCTGATATGTGAGATTAAAGATAATTACACACCAGCGGTGTGAACGAAAATTAATTTACCAATGTAAATTAAATAAATGTTTTAATATTCTTAGTATTAATACGAAAAGTACTTGTAAGATGACGGCACTCGAAGTTACAATCGAGTATGTGTTTAGTAAAGTAATAATTTTGTTTTGTGTGTATGTTATGTTATATGTGGTCCACAGGACAAAGAACCTGATTGACAATCGATAAAAACGCTTAAGCGCAACATTCGGCGAAAATGAGATACGTACGTGGGACACTCAGAAAGTTTTGCGAAACTAAAAAAAATTGTTCTATACGTACATATATTTTTATCAAATCTTTTCAAAGTACTTTCCACCAGCCTCTATACAAAGATTCATGCGCCTAAACCAGTTTTCAAAACACTTTTTCCAGTCCGCCGCAGACACCTCGTTTACAGCCTGCTCGAACGCAGCCAGCGCATCTTCCGGCGACGAAAATTGTATCCCTTTGAGCTGATTTTTTATTTTTGGGAATAAAAAGAAGTCACACGGTGCTAGATCAGGGCTGTAAGGAGGGTGACCCAGGAGTTTGACTGGCGTGCTGTCCAGGAAGTCCCTCGTTTTGAGTGCGGTGTGCGCAGGTGCATTGTCATGGTGGAGCAGTAGCCCGCGGAGCCCTGTGTTTGGTAGCTTGTTGCTTATAACAGAGAAAACTTCTGGCAAACATTTGGTAGTATACCATTCGGCATTAATGCTTCTTTGATCCCGTAAGGGAATTGATACCAAGTGGCCAGTCAAATTAAAAAAGCTAGCGATCAAAATCTTACCCCCGCTTCTAGATCGCTTCACTTTGGTAGGCGTTGGCTCATTTTGAAACACCCAAACAGTCGACTGGCGCTTGGTTTCTGTCGTAAACACGCCGAGACGAGCCTACTTCAAATTTGTTAAGCATATCACGGCACCATTCCACCCGGGCCTGCTTTTGAGCATCGGTGAGGTTGTGCGGCACCCAGCGTGATACTATCCTCCTCACGCGAAGATGGCTGTGTAGAATCTCGTGAACGCTTCCCGATCCAATCTTCAATATGTGTTGAATCTCCTGATATGTAATTCGCCTATTGTCTTGGATTAAATTTTTCACTGCTTGCACGTTTTCTTCGGTAACAGCCGTCAAAGGGCGACCGCTTCTTTCGTCATCCCCCAAAGTTGGTCGACCGCGCTTGAATTCGTTATACCAACGATACACGGTTGCCTTGGAAGGGCCTTCATCCATGAATGCCATTTGAAGTCTATCGTACGATTCATCCGGTTTCAGGCGACACTTGAAATCGTATAAAAATCATAGCTCTAAAATGTTCCCGGCGCAGATCCATATTTCAGTGAGACACAATACTTTGAATTAACTCGCAAAAAATGTGGAGGGAAATTTTGAAATTGGAACTTACTTATTTTTACTTATAAATAATCATATTTTCGAAAAACATTATAACTGGCCAGTCTCCCATATATAAAAACTTTTTTTCGCAATACTTTCTGAGGGGCCTGGTATACATGCTGAAATTTTAATCACTTCTTTCCCGAAAAGGGGTCATTTTACTCATAATTATGATCAACTTTTACTATAGGACCAACCCTGAAATCGCGAAAAAGAAATCAGTTGGTCCCTACATTTGTGTTCACTTAAATCGATAAAATGTAGGGACCACCTGTTTTATTTCCGCGATTTTAGGGAAAGACTTACCCCTTTTCGGGAAAGAAGCGATTAAAATTTCAGCATGTATAATATATAAGCTGAACTCGTATTCCCTTTAGGACTTGGTAGATCGTCCCATTTAAACCAATATACGCCTCATAAACCCTAGCCAAAAGTCCATAGATTTCGATAAAATAAAATAAAAGTTGTTTGGAAAATACTTAGAATCCTCGATTTAATGCTTGGCACCTTACTTTCTATCTTTCATTCTAATCTATACTAATATTATAAATAGGTAAAGGACAGCCATTTAATGAATGGGACATGAAATAGCAAGCAAAACTGAGAGGTATTGTTATAAATATTAAATATAACTTTGTACACTTCTTAATACCTATCTATCTACCTGTATTAATTTATATACAATATAAATATGTACAAAATACAAATTAAAATAAAACACTAAAAAAATAAAAAAGTGGACTTAGGCGTCGAAGAACTCCTCCAAATCACTGTCATCTGGAAGCGTGCCCAGGAGACTGGCAGCGTTGCCACGTTGAATGGCAACGCTTATTCTTTGCCCAAAGAAAAAGCCAGCCCTCTGGTCACGCGAAGCGTCGACCAGTCTCTTAGAAATTTCCTTGAAAAGGAGCCGTGCACTTGGACCCCATGGCCCGAGCGTTTCAACCCCATCATTTCAGCCGAAAGACGTCCACTACTGGACATAGGCCTCCCCCAATTAAGGGGGGATATGCCATAATCGCCACGCTTGGCAGGCGGGTTGGCGATCGCAGTTGGTTGGTTAAATACTCAGAGAACGCTGCTGCCCATCCTCTGGTGAATCCCTTAGTCGCCTTTTACGACACCCATGAGAAGAGATAAGGGTTTCAACCCCAAACGGCTCAAAATCATAACAACCAATGAGGTTGCTATATTTGCGCCTCTTGAGGGTCTCCGCAGCTGCAGCGGCAGCACAAGCACAGCCCGCCGAGCTAGGAAGATGGGATGGAGCAAGGGTCGACACAGGTTGCGTCCCACACCAGTGGCCTACCCATCTTCCAAGGCAATAAGGTCATGCCATCTGGTCTCTTCCGCATTGTCACGTGCCAAGCCATTAGGTTCTTGTACGGCTGGTACGCCGGCGGCGGTGGCAAGAGCACGACGAATATATTGGCGTGCCGTGCTATATTAGAGGTTAGATTGTATTATATAACTTTGTGAAATGTTTGTCGCTCAGTTGACGAAACTTTTAATCGACATTTCATGCGCGAAAAACCTTTTAAGCTACTTTTACGTATAAAATCTTACGAGTAAACTTTCTACAACATTATTCAGAAGAAAGCAAAGATAATATAACAGAAAACCTTCATTATAATAAAGAATAAAGCACACATTGTTACTGAGAATTCACGAAACCCTCACTAGAATTTCTAGAATCCTTCTGTGTAAAACATCCCTTTTGTACATGGTAACAAACATTCTAGAGGTACCTACCTAATCTACCTCTAGAAAGGTCTTTGACTCGAAAATTATATCAATATTTTAGTAGAATTCCAGAGCAGAATGTTTGGGTGTCGTCTAGGGTTGGATTTATGTCATTTTAGAAGGCCTATTTCCTGGAAATTAATCGAATGTAGAAATTTAACGTACGATGAGGAAAATATAGAAATACGAGTAGGATCTAATTGTCACTTTAGTTTATTGTTTATGGGTCAATAATAAAAGAGAATAGGCAATACTGAGTTACTGACCATTTTGTCCGGTTCTCCTTTTGAAGATCAAATAAAAACTTAATTTGGCAATTTAGATTTTAATGATGATCACATTTTATTTTATTTTTTGCTGAAGTTTCAGTATGTGTACTCTTGTGAACTCTCAGAATAACTTATATCACAGCACTTGTACTTTATTAAAACATGACGTGTGGACATGGTTGATGTTAATTTCTACTGGCTTGTCTGTAAATTATCTATAGTTAAAACACAGACATAGTAAAAAATATTTAAAAAGTCCTGCGGACAATCATAAAGTGAGGCCTAAAAAAAACTATGCTCCTTCGTGAACAACCAGCGCTCACGAACACACATGCACCGCAAACCGTGCTCAACCCTCTCAGTACACATGTCGCGGCATCGTCCAGTAAGCATCGCGAAAGCAAATATCCTTCAGGTGCATGGTGTGTGCGTGAGCGCTGGTTGTACACGAAGGACCATGGTTTTTTTTTTGGCTTCACTATGCTTGTTCGCAGCACTTCGTCTATATTTTTTTTGTATGTCTGTGAGTTAAAATTATAAATCTGATAATGATTTTTATTTCTACTGGAAAATAAAAGCCTAAGCACGGTACGGTAGTAATGTATCCTTGTCTAAACAAGGATACATTACTAAAGCAATCATTATGTTGTTTTAGCTGAGAGTGGGTCGGAGGAGATGCCGGCGGCCGCGGCGACGGATCCCAGCGCCGAGCAGAAGGAGCGGCTCATCGCAGCCGTCAAGAAGGAGGTCAAGCAGTTGATGGAGGAGGTAATTATTCCTGTCCCTTTCTCTCGTGTTGTGAAAAGATTAGCCAGTCGGCAAGTTTTGTAGCGAGGCTGACTGTAGGGCAGGGTACGCCAGATATTTGTAAGTGTCGGCAGTGGAGGCAGAAATATGTATTGTGTGATAATTATTAATTATTGTATTCAACAATTTATCTTAAAAAGAGTACATCCCTGGAGCTATGGTGGGTCCTATGGAGAACAACCGGTCATGCCGGTTGTTCTCCATAGGACCCACCATTTGGAACCGTGCAACTAGAGCCTGCACGGTGGACCGACGACCTGAAGAAGGTGGCTGCTGGGGACTGGATGCGGAAGGCAGAAGACCGAGTGTTGTGTTGCAACTTCCAAGAGGCCTATGTCCAGCAGTGGACTGCAAAAGGCTGAGTTGATGATGATGAACGTTTCAGAAGTGCCTGTAATTAGGTCTGTTTTAAATAAAAACAATTTGAACTTCTTCTTTCGTATTGACATGATCTACATAATGATAATAGCTCATGCCGTGGGTAAAAGATTAGCCAGTCAGCAGGTTGGTAGCGGGGCTGACTGCCCAGGGTGCGCCGGATGATCAATTAAATATCGTCACTCGTCGAGGCTCTTTAAATGCACCTCAACATGTATGTTCTAGATCTATGTTCTTTTGGTATAAAACCTACCAAAGATCGTAGTAACTTAAGGTGTGAAAACTTTCACTTGCCTGACCTTAGTACCTTTTGTAAGTGGAGGTATGAAGTACTGCCGGTATTATAGTCAGATTTGACACTAATAAAGGTCTAGACTACAAAATTTACGACGTGTTATGTAAGCGCTATTCAGTTACAACTTTCGTCTACATGGACAAGTCTGCTAGCTGTTTGTTTAGGTATATATAAGGGTCAGTATTGTATAGGCCGGGCCAACGCCCGAGTGTCATCACTGCGGGAGCTGCCTTGAGGACACGGCGCAAAACACACTGGTGGAGTGCTCAGTCTGGGCCACGCAGCGCCGTGGCCTCATCGATGCATGAACGTAAAAAAATGTAGGGGTCATAATCAATAAAAAACTTGGTCTGTTTAATATAGTTTTTCCGTGTAACAATTTTGTAAAACTTGTATGGCAAACCTAGAAGGTTTTAGCCAAGAGTCATCAGGTTATTTGTCCGCTGTCTAGGACCATCAGACGTTGATATTAATTGAACACCACCCGGAGGACACGTTTAGGGTACCTACTGACGGGAATAACACTGTCCCTTGTGCTGTATCTTTGGTATCAGAGTTTTCAAAATTCGACATCGAAAAGCATTTCAAACCTCACGCGGGCAATGACGCGGGCAGAAGCTATGAAATAAATAATTTATTAATTCATGACTTTTAAATAATAATAGGTAATACTAAAGTTATATCAAAGTTCTAAAAACCACTTCTGTTGTCATAATGAAAATTTATCATGCACCCCTATTTTTTAATTAACCGTCATCAAAAAAAGGAAGAGGTTCTCAATTCGATTGTATTAAAAAAAACACTTTAGGGGATCGTTTTACATAATTTTTCCAATGGGAACAATTCTGAAATCGTGAGAAAAATTATCTGCTACTGTTCTATACGTAAGTGGACACCTAACTTAATTAAAATTTATGAACCAGCTGTTTTTTTTCACCTTATCAGAGTTGGTCCCATAACAAAAGTTGTTCAGAAACTGAGCAGAGACTATCCTTGAAAAAATTTGAGTAGTAAAATATAGAGGTGGATTTTAACTAAAAATCCTTTTATTTTAGTTATTAATTTAGAGTTAAAACAATTTGGGAGTACATCAGTATTCTGCTTAGGGCATAACCTATATTTTAAATGCTCATTTGCCTAAATTCGAGTTTATTTGGACGTGTTAGACAATTATGAATACATTTAAACAGCCTCTACGGTTAATTTTAGACTTAAACTACGTGCTTAGGCCTTAATTAGTGACCTCAACTCGAACGTTGTAGTTGTTTAGTTGGCATGTAGGTTAATTTTGAAGGGAGCGTTAACATTGCTGAAATAAAGTTCTTCTCATAGTCTGCTTTTGGGAGACATGCCTATAGGACCTACACAATTGCCATAATTGCCAGGAACTGATATGGGACGTTAATGTTCTAAATAAATAAGAGCATTAACAAAGTGGGAAGGCAATGGCTTATTCGCATAAAATAATCAATAGAGATAAGACCGCCCAATGTACATGTCTTCTATAGAAATCATATATGTTGCTATTTTCTTTTGTGTACAATAAAGAGTATTTGTAAAGAGTATTTGTATTGTAAAGTAAGCAATCATTGATTGATACTCAAATATAATTAAATGAACTAAAGCCTGTTTTTTCTCTTTTGTTTTATTTAGTAAACAATCTTGGCATGTCTCTTTATTCAAATAACTACTGATAAAATATAATTACTAGTTCTGCACATGTAATTAAATTGAAAAATATTATTTAGTGTGTAAAATTGTTAACATAATGTCTTATAATAATAATATTGACGAATTGCATAAAAAAGATATGCTAAGATTGTTTACTAAATAAGACGAGTAAAAAAAATTAGTGTACGAATACTACGGTACAAAACTCGCAAGAAAAAGATCCAGACCGAGATCAAGATCAAGACCACGCTTGAGTACAGATTTTTATGCTATTTCACGTTATAGTCGTGTTATGTTGTTCAATTGAAGTTTATAATTACCGTATTGGAATAAGATTGACTCTTGAGTAACGATGTGTGATTAAAGATCAAACTGTACTTGAGGAAACTTTTGTGATACGGACCTTATTCGAATTTATTAAAGGAAAGTAGCAGCCAAATGGCGCCTCCTCCAGTAAAAAAATATATTACTCGCTGAATACATCACTTATCGAAAACCCTTTGTTAACGATTGAAGTACAGGTCATCATTTCAGCCGAAAGACGTCCACTGCTGGACATAGGCCTCCCCCAAGCATCGCCACAACGACCGGTCCTGTGCCTTCCGCATCCAGCGGATTCCCGCGACCTTCACCAGGTCGTCGGTTCACCTTGTGGGGGGCCTACCCACGCTGCGCCTTCCAGTACGCGGTCGCCACTCCAGAACTTTACTGCCCCATCGGCCATCCGTTCTGCGAGCAATGTGCCCCGCCCACTGCCACTTAAGTTTGGCAATTCTTCGGGCTATGTCGGTTACTTTCGTTCTCCTGCGAATCTCCTCATTTCTGATTCGATCACGCAGGGACACTCCGAGCATAGCCCTCTCCATTGCCCTTTGAGTGACTTTGAGCAGACTAAGTAATTACTGGTTTTGCCAGTAATTACTTACGGTACCGAAACGTGGTTACTCATAATGGGCCTGATAAGAAGGCTCAAAGTCACTCAAAGGGCAATGGAGTGGGCTATTCTCGGAGTGTCCCTGTGTGATCGAATCAGAAATTAGGAGATTCGCAGGAGAACGAAACTAACCGACATAGCCCGAATAATTACCAACCTTAAGTGGCAGTGGGCGGGGCACATTCCTCGCAGAACGGACGACCTGGTGAAGGTCGCGGGAATCCATTGGATGCGGAAAGCGCAGTTCCGGTCGTTGTGGCGATGCTTGGGGGAGGCCTATGTCCAGAAGTCTTTTGGCTGATGATGAGATGATGATGATGACAGGCCGTACAGGTTTATAAGATCATAAAGACCCATTAGTTTTCAAAAGCAATACTTGGCATAATCTCCACTTTTTACTCTGCAAACAAGATTAGGTTTTCATTTTAAATCAAGTCCTAGTAGTATTTAAAAATATTGTGTCTCAATATCGGAATCTTGGAATTCCGATATTTTGAGGTCAATATCGGCTCCAATTCCGATATTGGAAAAAAGGCGATATTGAGAAGCCCTAGTACCTACCTACGCGTAATAAAAGTGATATCAACCCTACAAGGGTAGTGATGGTGTAGGTAGGTACCTACCGATTGCCGTGCGTACACTGGTCAAAGACTTTCGTCTTGAGACACTGCGGTATTTTGGACGAGAAGATATTGCCAAAAGTGGCCGTTTTTCGCATATTTTCTATCTAAAACTACAGCGAACTATAATTTACAAAGTAAATAGTTTCTAATTAAAGTACAGTACCTGTACTTCAATTGTTAAAAAAATGAATTTTCGATAAATGATATTTTACTGATGGAGGCGCCACTTGGCAGCTACATTCCCCTTAAAGTAAATTTTATCGGGAATTTTTCTTTTATTCTACGTTCTGTGTCAGATTTATTTTCTAAGCTCCAATATCAGGTTTAATTTAAGCGAACTTAATCTGCTCTGAGACGCTCAAGATTTGCTTTTTTGCTTCTTTTTCTACTCATTATAAATGCTCAGTCGTTTAGAGAGATGAAAAGAGCTCAGAGTTCTATCACAGAATTAATACTAGCAACGTGATTCGATGGATTATCGAGAATAAATTGAATTGAATAGTGATTTCAACTTTATAATCCTCGCTATCGGTTTTCCAGATAGAGTTCAGAGAACCGACTAATGTTAGGGTTGAAAGACTTTCAAAAGTCAATGCATTATGTAGAGCACTTGAGATGATTGCATCAAAGCTAATTTTTGATGCCTGTATAATTGGTTTTGGGAACCGATATAATTTAATTAGTTTTTTATCCATTAAATTGTTTTATACCTATAAACTTTAAATCTTGTTATAATGAGGATCACTTTAAGCGTTGTGTGGTTCTCATACGCTAAATGCAATACCCAAATCCTCAGTCATCATCGCACTCATCACTTCAGCCGAAAGACGTCCACTGCTGGACATAGGCCTCCCCTAATTAAGGGGGATATGCCATAATCGCCACGCTTGGCAGGCGGGTTGGCGATCGCAATTGGTTGGTTAAATACACAGAGAACGCTGCTGCACATCCTCTGTTGAATCCCTTAGTCGCCTACGACACCCATGAGAAGAGATAAATAAGAGTGGTGAAATTCTTTATGTCCGGCACCACACGGAACAAAACAAATCCTTAGTAGTGGTTGAGGATCCGGAACTATTCTGTTTGCTATTTTCGGCATCAAAATCATGACACCGACACGTATGTCGTGTTCAACTTTTTCCTCGTTGTCCAGGCTGTAACCCGAAAATTCGTGCACGAAGAAAGTGGCGGAGTGACTGCTTTGTGCGGTGCAGTCGAGTCCTGCCTCGGACAAGGACTGAGGCGCCGAGCCCTCGGCCTCTTCAAGACCAGCTCCACTACTGCTCTCCTGCATAAGATTGCCAAGGTAAGTGGATAGATTAAGGTCCGCCATGCACAACACATGTCGTGAATGGGTTTTTAAAACGTCTGAAGTAAAGCGGCAACAAATATTCGTACCATGTTACCATAGGGTAACATAGGGTAGGGTAGGGTAGGGTTGGGTAGGGTAGGGTAGGGTAGGGGACAGGTGGGGTGCTGGCCAGAAAACCTCCACGTGTGCCTGACGGCTGCTTGTCCTTCTGGACACGTCTAGAGGGATCGGCAGTTGTTTGGCCGGTGCATCCTGGGCACAGGCAATGAAATCCTGTCGAGGGATTAACCTTCGGGGGATTTTATTGCCTGTGGCGAATATTCTGGCGCGGGAGGGGCCCGTTGTGGGCCAGTGGGGAGTTGCTCCACGTGTCCCTCTGATATCAGCAGAGGGCACAGTGGAGGAGCAGGGGCGGGCCCGGTGTGCACTCACCCTGCCACTGGGCAGGCAGCGGAGGGACTGTCTTTCCCTGCCCCCGTCGATCTCGTAACCCCAGGAGTGCCCGCTGAGTAGTGTTCTCGCGCCGCTTGGGACCGAGGGTCTTGGCTTCACCGCCCGGACCGCGAGGAAGAAAACCTCTATAAAAAATTACGGGAGGTAGGGCCTGCGAGCAGCAGACTCGGGGTAGTCTGCTGCCCGACCAGCAGCTGGCGTAGCTGGCACAGCCGGCGTAGTTGGCGCAGCTGGTAAAGGCCCATGAGATGAGGTGGCGTGCAGTGTTCCGTGTGCGGCGCCTAGGAGGGTGCGGCTGTCGTTAGGCCGCACGGGGGGAAGGGGCTCGCCTGCTTGTGGCGGGCCAGGACCTGTCGGGGGTGGTTGTGTGAATACTCACGGGTTCCCACGCCCCCGGCTAAGGTAGTTGAAGGAACACTGTGGTGGTTTTAGTCGGTAAGAGTCCGACACTGGCTCCGCCTACCCCGGGCGGAGTGCGTCCATGAGGATTTCCCCACGGCGAAAAAAAAAAAAAAAAAAAAAAAAAAAAAAAGGGTAGGGTTGGGTAGGGTAGGGTAGGGTAGGGGACAGGTGGGGTGCTGGCCAGAAAACCTCCACGTGTGCCTGACGGCTGCTTGTCCTTCTGGACACGTTTGGAGGGATCGGCAGTTGTTTGGCCGGTGCATCCTGGGCACGGGCAATAAAATCCTGCCGAGGGATTAACCTTCGGGGGATTTTATTGCCTGTGGCGAATATTCTGGCGCGGGAGGGGCCCGTTCTGGGCCAGTAGGGAGTTGCTCCACGTGTCCCTCTGATATCAGCAGAGGGCACAGTGGAGGAGCAGGGGCGGGCCCGGTGTGCACTCACCCTGCCACTGGGCAGGCAGCGGGAGGACTGTCTTTCCCTGCCCCCGTCGATCTCGTAACCCCAGGAGTGCCCGCTGAGTAGTGTTCTCGCGCCTCTTGGGACCGAGGGTCTTGGCTTCACCGCCCGGACCGCGAGGAAGAAAACCTCTATAAAAAATTACGGGAGGTAGGGCCTGCGAGCAGCAGACTCGGGGTAGTCTGCTGCCCGACCAGCAGCTGGCGTAGCTGGCACAGCCGGCGTAGTTGGCGCAGCTGGTAAAGGCCCATGAGGTGAGGTGGCGTGCAGTGTTCCGTGTGCGCCACCTAGGAGGGTGCGGCCGACGTTAGGCCGCACGGGCAGAAGGGGCTCGCCTGCTTGTGGCGGGCCAGGACCTGTCGGGGGTGGTTGTGTGAATACTCACGGGTTCCCACGCCCCCGGCTAAGGTAGTTGAAGGAACACCGTGGTGGTTTTAGTCGGTAAGAGTCCGACACTGGCTCTGCCTACCCCGGGCGGAGTGCGTCCATGAGGATTTCCCCACGGCAAAAAAAAAAAAAAAAAAAAAAAAAAAAAAAAAAAAAAAAAAAAAAAAAAAAAAAAGGGTAGGGGACAGGTGGGAAACATTTGCGAACAAAAGACATAAACGCGCCGTCTGGAAATGTGCTGGGCTGAGCAATGTTGGGTTCTACCCCTACTTAAAAATCACCAGAAAAAAATGTAAGGGAAGTCTCTGCTCATCATTATGAACAACTTATTATTTATGGGACCAACCCTGAAACCGAGAAAAAAATATCAGCTGATCCCTAAATTTGTGTTCACTTAGATCCCTACGATCAGCTGATTTTTCTTTCGCGATTTCAGAGTTGGTCCTATAGTAAAAGTTGTTCATAATGATGAGCAAAGACTACCCTTAAATTTTTTCTGGTGATAAAAAAATAGTGTTGTATATACGGCGAGCCTATGTCATACTGTTTAGTTTAGAGCTGTAACTATGACTATACCAGTTGAGAATCTAGACATTAAAGCCATGTTTTTGGGTCTGCAAAGTGTGCAACGTGGTGTTTTACTTTCAATGTGAATTTAATAACAAAAGGCGTGTGTAGCGGTTGGCAAGCCGTGAAGCCACTTCTAGCATTTCTTACACCGCTCATCATGTCAGAATTGACTATACGGGGTGTAAGGGAAACGCTTCCGAAAACGAAGATAGGTGTTAGTGCTGGTGATTACTGATACGAAACCACGAAAAAAAATGCGATTCTTTTTTTAGTTTTTTTTTTGCATTTTTAATTATGTATGAGTTTTATTTAACTGCCCAAAGCTGTATAAGTAGTAAGTGTAAGTAAGTGCTGTATAGTGTATGAAAAATGCAAAAAAATGTATATGAAAAAATCTAAAAAAAGAATCGAATTTTTTTTCCTGGTTTCGTATCAGTAATCACCAGCACCTATCTTCGTTTTCGGAAGCGTTCCCCTTACACCCAGTATATATTTGCTCTGGCAATAATGCTGTATTTACACTTCTCTGGCTAGTATTACCGTGACTATCGGTCGTTAATGGAGTGAATAGAGGATGCAAAATATGTAGCCTGTCACCAAATTTTTTATTTAGTGGGCATTTTTGAAGATGGAATTTGATAAGGAACAGAAAGTATCATGTTTCCAAAATATTTGTATAATGAAGCTATAATCGTATTTTTGTCCGTGTGGTGCCGGACTTAAATAATAGCACCACCCTTATCTCTTCTCATGGGTGTCGTAAAAGGCGACTAAGGGATTCACCAGAGGATGGGCAGCAGTGTTCTGTTAGTATTTAACCAACAAACTGCGATCGCCAACCCGCCTGCCAAGCGTGGCGATTATGGCATATCCCCCCTTAATTGGGGGAGGCCTATGTCCAGTAGTGGACGTCTTTCGGAGGAAATGATGATGATGATGAATCGTATTTTTGCAGTGACGGATAGGCATGCAATAATGTATCGTTTGGTATGTTTGTCTAGCGTTTTTTTGATATTCTAAATTATTTATTGCTAGTTTAATTCAGTGACTAGCAACGTCATAAATAAAATCAAAGCTCCATATTTACAAAATAATTTTTGTTTATTCAAAAATATGTTCTTAGGGCCTCAAAATTAAGCTCTATCAATATCTGAAGTCTGGTTTTCGGTTTACAATAGATTACCTCGTCAATTGTGTAAGAGAATATATACAAGGGAAACGGCAGCTTCATTCTATGTGCGATAAGTATTGTATCGTATATAATAGTTCGTATTACGTAGTCTTATTTATTAATTAACGAGGTCGTGGGTTCGATTCCCACAGGACACAAATATTTGTGTGATGAACATAAGTGTTTGTGTTGGTCTGGGTGTGTTGCTTATGTATTATAAGTATGTATTTACAAAAAAAAAAAAAAAGTATATAAGTATTATATCCATTGTCTAGTACTCATACCACAAGCTCTGCTTAGTTTGGGACTAGATGGTGCTGTGTAAAAATGTCCCAAAGATATTTATTATTTTATTTATTTATTATTAGTCGCGTCGTGTCGCATCGCGTCTTGTCGCTCTTCGTTGCTCACCTAGTAGGACAATGGGTGAGACGAATACCACCAAATCCTTAACACATTTATTATTTGGACAAAACAATAACGGAAACAATACATTACCTTGGATGGTAACGTGCGAAACAAAAATAATCAAATCGAAACAATTCGGCATCAGAGCAAGATAAATGGGCTGGCTTTACCTGTGTTTTACTTGTATTTTATTAGAAATAGCTAACCGCTTACAGCTGTTTGTTATACGGAGGCAACCAGCGTTCCCAGGTGAATATCGCTATTTGTCTGAGTCTGAATAACTGATTTATATTGATAAAATTTGTGCGTACCTACATAGAATTTTATTCGTTGGACATCCATACCTAGTTTTTCAACATTACCAGGATATACTATTGTCCTTGTGCAGGGCAAGGACCTAGCCTAATATAGAGAAGAAACGAGCATTTGAGCACCACACTTGATCGCTGTATTGTTTGTGGGGGATAACAAGGCAATAGCGGACGATGACCCCTCCTTACTAATGCTTTCTGTCAACGACGACTGCGCATGCAATTGTTCCGAGAATCGAGTGAAATAATTATTTATTTAGTTATTGGAAGACCAACAGCAATCAACTTAAACTAACAATGTTATAGTAGATCATTCTGTTAATAAAAGGTTTTATTATCACTGTCATATTCCGGTAGTAGCCTTGTTGATGAGCAAGGATGTTGTATAGCAACCCCTGATGATACGCTGGCGAGATGACATTAAGAGCGTATGTTCGATTTAGCGCAAGTCAAAATCTGCACGATCTATCGAATGGCACACTCACTACGGCACGATACAATGGTTCCTCTGTGTGCGTGAGTGCTGAACCGTTAGCACGAATAATTTTGATACTTTTACTTTTTTAGGATCTATTTTATGAATTTTTATTTATGAATGAAAATTTAAAAATTAAATATGTTTTTTTGTAAATATTATAACGGATTCGGATTCTACTTATCAATGCAAATATAAAATGCTGCCTCAGTGTTTTCATTTAACAAGTATTTTCAAAGATATAGATAGCGATTTGAAGTTTTTTTAGTATGGAGAGAAAATTAAAACCTTACATTACCTTAAAGTTTCGTGTATAGATCCATATAGTGCTAGTGCCAAACTACACTAAATACATACTCTGTTGCTTCAAAAATCTTTTGATCGATCGATTTGGTTATTAAAACAATTTTTATTTTAAAAAAATCGTCAGTTTAAGATAAAATTAACATTGGAGTTTTACGCTAAAACCGCACAATACCTCAAAGATTTATTTATAGATTCATATATTAGAGATGCCAAACTATAATAAATACATACTGTAATGCTTCAAAAATGTTCAATATGGTTTTACAAGTATTTTTAGAGATACAGTCATTTGAATTTTTTTATGTATGGAGAGAAAGACGTTTTACGCCAAAACCTTACGTTACATCAAAGTTTCGTGTATATATGCATATAGTGTTTGTGCCGAACTACAATAAATGTATACTCTGTTGCTTCCAAAATCTTTGATTATGCTTTTAAAAATCATTTTAATGAAGAAAAATTTATCGACAGTAGGAGATAAAGTGTTAATTAACATTTTTACGCCAAAAACTCACAATACCTCAAAGAGTAATTTATAGATCCGTATAGTAGAGGGCCAAACTACAATAAATAATAACTTTAATGCTTCCAAATGTTACGTTTTACAAGTTTTTTCAGAGATCTAGTAATTTGAAGTTTTTTTATGTATGTAGAGAAAAGCGTGTTACGCCAAAACCTTACGTTACCACAAAGTTTCGTGTGTATATTTGCATAGTATTTGTGCCGAACTTCAATAAATGTACTCTGCTGCTTCGAAAATCTTCGATTAGGCTTCTAAAAAATATTTTTATGAAAAAAATAAAATATCGACACTAGGAGATAAAGTGATAATTGGCATTTTACGCTAAAACCTTACAATACCTCAAAGAGTCATTTATAGATTCGTATAGTAGAGGTGCCAACCTAAAATAATCCCACAGTGCGTCGCCGCCGCCGACGGTTTTTAGACGACGCCGCCGCTGATTTGCGTATCGGCGTAAAATCGGCGCGAGTTCTAAATGTTTTAGAACTTAGTTTTAGGAAACCCTACAACAGCACTCACACTCTTCTCTAATATATTTCTAACTTTCAAACAGACACGTTTAAGTGCCTAGACCTAGTACATAATAATAAAACCGGCCAAGTGCGAGTCGGACTCGTGCAGTAAGGGTTCCGTACCTCTCAACGACCTGATACCCCATAAAAACGGATTTAATTTATGAGATTTTATCAAAAAACATCAACGCACAGTGCGCGAAATATGAATTTTTGCATGTCTTTCTTACGCAGGTACCACGACATTTGTCTATGTTTGTCTTATTTTTAGTATTTTTTGCTAAACTACATAATAATGCATTATAATCTCACCAAGTGTGACGCTGGTATATATTACCGTTTTGTAGATAGAGCAGGAACAAAAACGTTGAAAAAAATGCATATTTTTTGAGGTTTCTTGTATGGGTAAAAAAGTCTAAAATCTTAGACTTTTTTTTGTTTTTAGTATTTGTCGTCCGTCCGTCAACCGGTTATCTATTCCCGTTCAAAAGATACAGCCCTGTGACAGACAGATGGACGGATGGACGGCCAGCGTAGCGAGAGTAATAGGGTCCCGTTTGGCACCCTTCGGGTACGGAACCCTAAAAAGTAAAGTAGCGACCAACCAACCGTTGCACCATTCATGTTCCATATTTCCGTACCATAAATTACAAAAACTAGTCCGTGCCCAGCAGTGGGACAGTAATGGGCTGCTAATGCTTATGCAAGTCACGGGCATAGGGTTAAATAATAAAAAGTTTTTTAAGGAAAATTTAATTTTATTCATTTTAGCGCATTTAAAAAAAACCTTGTTTAAAAAAAAAAAAACTTTTTATTTATTTTTTACTTTTTAGCTATCGCTGGACAGATTTTTTAACTCGCATTCGTATTCTCAGCAAGTCCTTTCATTTGGTACCCATATTGTAGGAAACCATAAAATACTTAGTCCGCCATATTGGATTTAGAGTGACGTCACTTTATTTTTCAAGTTACTCTCAGCAAGCCCTTTCATTTGATACCCATATTGTAACATAACATAACATCACGCCTGTATTTCCCCGAAGGGGTAGGCAGAGGTGTATAGTACACCCACATTTCGCCAGTTATGTTATAGTCCCATGTAATAGGGAGGAGGTCACCCATATTGTAGGAGTGCATTAAAAATAACTAGTCCGTCATGTTGAATTTAGAATGACGTCACACAGCTAACCATGCATTGTCATCCAAACTAAACGTGTATACAAAATTTCAGCTCAAACGGTTGAAGCTATCTGCTTCAAAATTGAGTTGCAAGATTCGACCTAAACAAATTACATACATACATACATTGCAAGTTAGTAAAAAGCTTGTAAAAAGAAGGCAATTTCATAGAGCAAACTTTGAACAGAAATTTAAACTTTTTTCGTTCAACAGATTCGGCTATGACAGACGGACAGACAGACAAGAGAGTGATCCTATAAGAGTTTAGTTTTTTCCTTCTAGGTACGGAACCTTAAAAATACATTATTTATAAATAAAAAGCCAACGATTTTGTTTTTTATTCTACTAAACCCGAATAACTTACGTTTGTTTTTATTAAAACCCTAACCCCTAATTTTTTCATCCAAAACCCTAAAACATTAAGTTCCAAACTTGAATCGATTGCACATTCTAGAACACTTGTAACATACCGAATTTCACAAGGGCGAAGCTGCGGGTGGAAGCTAGTGTAACATAAATATACCTTTTAGCTCTTGCCTTAGCCAAATTTTCAGAATTTTTGCTTTTTCTCTTTCCAAAAAACACCTTTGTTTTATTTCCCATACCGTCTAAAACATAATTTTTTGTCACTATAAAACAATGTCAGTCATAAAAAAATACTTACCAAGTACTTGTGATAATACTTAAAAATTTTGTCGGTCATCAAAAATAAAATATTTCATTTACCAAAGTACTAAGATTTGACGATCGCCCTAAAAACTTGCAGTATCCGTGTATAAACGCACGGCAAAGGTCGTCAACCCCCGACGGAGCGCCGAGCGACGTGACCACTCTTTGGAAGGCCTCGCGGCGAAGTGATTTGAATCGATTCGAACGCGAAGTTTTATAGTAGTTTTAAAATATTTATAAAAAATTATAGAGCTAATTTAGTTGAAATTTTCAAGTGTAAGTTTTTAAAGAATATGTTCTTCTATTATAGTAATTTATTGTTATATTAAATTATGTAAGATATAGTGGTGAAAATAATAAT
Organism: Asteroscopus sphinx; assembly: GCA_949699075.1. Taxonomy (NCBI): domain Eukaryota; kingdom Metazoa; phylum Arthropoda; class Insecta; order Lepidoptera; family Noctuidae; genus Asteroscopus; species Asteroscopus sphinx. The sequence goes on from OX453021.1 coordinate 14,110,061, forward strand.
TATATCGACTATAATTTCTGAATAATTTCACATTGTTTGGATTTTTATTTCTTATGTATTCAGCCTAAAATTAAAAATCCTTTCTAGTCACTATTTTTTCAAGGATCTTCCCAGTTGGTTAAAAAATTTCGTTTCTTAGGTCTGTCAGTGGTTTCAGATATTTGAAGCTTCGAAATTGACTCTGAAAGTGATCTACTATTTATACAATAACATTTCCTAAAATTATTAGTAATTGATATGTTCGTAGGATAAGTGGTTGATGAATAATCAGATATGAAAAATAAAGTTTTTGAGCAATTATCCTTCCCTCGTAGACGTGAAAAAATATGGCATTTACCAACCATTTACACATAATTTAAGTAATTTCCTAAATGCACATAATTTACTGGTATGAGCTTATAACAAACATTGTCCAATTAGGTCTCACTGGGCACAGTGAGTACAGCATTAAATTAATTCTGAATGTCCAGCCATGTGGAGCGTTCGGCGAAATTGTTGAGCTTCTTTAAAGCGTGCTACACACGGTTGGGTCGGAATGATAGACAAGGATTTCTTGATGAACCGAAAAGGGCAAGTCAAAGAACGTTAACGTTATTTATACCTTTAAAACGTGTTATTTTATTCGCTTTTGGAACTTCTGGGTTAAACAACAATTGATGTTCTCCTTTATTATCTCAGACCCATAAAAAAGTTATTGGTCTGAGTTTATTATATTACATTATCCTATCCTTCCTGCAATAACTCGGAAATCATATGGCATTCACACATGATATTACGTTACGACAATTATGCTAAATGGCACAGCGAGCAGCAATTAAGGCCGAGGTTTCTTTTGGCTCATATTTTTGAAATGACATTTCCAAAATCCACGTTGAAGCGTTTGCGCCACAACGATCAATGACTGGGCGTGAAACACATTTTATTCAAACATATTCGATTTTGGGTCGATCGAATATTATGTGTGTAGTATGCCTTAGCATTCCAAACATTTGCTTCATTATATTCTACCAGAGAATAGACCGAAATGTCGCGCTAAATACCATAATAGGATTAGGTCTAGGTATATGTGAAATTATGTTTGAATCTAATGAATTTAGCGAGGCAGCAAGGCTGAAACTTAGCCTAACTGATAATGTATTATCTACAAAGCTGAAATAAGCGTGTATATGACAGTAAGCGGATTAGAATTTATACGTAGCGGGAGCGCTCTTCTCTGAGCCCGTAGCATGAGTTTTTGCAATATCGTGTGGTTAACTTTACCGTGTAGTTATCGACAAATTTTATATGGGACTTGTTTACTTCCAAATAATAATGTCCTCCCGAATTTCGGTCACGGGGCCAATCTCAATGGAGACTAGCCATCTGCGCGGGACATATTATAGTTATAGTGCACAAGTGTGTGCGCAAACACAGGTGCACTCTCTGTTCCCTCACTCTCATAATCCGATGGGACGGCAATTCGACACGACCGGAGAGAGATCAGGCGCAGGACCGACGGCTTTACGTGCTTTCCGAGGCCCGAAGGGGTCTCGATGTGTAACGAAACGGTCATCCATCCACAGACTGACCGCGGCTAGTGCAGCTTAACCTTGCAGATCGTACAATCCACACGCTTGCTACTTAGCCACGAGCCCCAAATAACAAACTACTATTACTTCCAAATACGCACACGGTGGCGCTGGTAAAATTCCCATATGAAATTTGTCGATAACTTTATGATAACGTTAATTACACGATATAGCAAAAACTCATGCTAGGGGCTCTGATCGGCCGCTAGAGCAGACGAGGCCTTGAGTGGAGACCGCGAATCGACAAACAGCGCAGAGCAGCCCCCAACCAGGTGGACTAACGATCTGAAGAAGGTATCGGGGGGATTGGATGCGGAAGGCGGATGATCAAGTGTTGTAGTGTAACTTGGGAGAGACCTACGTCCAGCGTCCAGCAATTTACTGCGATATATTGACCGTATTCTATATGGTCACGAATTTTCTATAAAACGACGCTTTCAGTTAGAACAGAGTTTTACAGTATTCATAAACTTAAGTAATAAATTCTGAAGAGCTACGAAACGCCGAAGAAGCACGAAGAGTCTTAATATTTTCTGAAAATTACGTAGTTAATAACAAATCCTCAGAGTTTCTGAACGTTTCTAAAGAGCTTATTATTGTACTTGACATTTCAGTTGATATTTCGGCGTATATTAATAATTGATTCCTATTTGAAGTAGGTACATATTTTATTAGCTACGAAAGTAAAATGAAACGGTATAAAATTTTAATATGTATATTTATCATATCAGAATCGACAAAATTGTCACACGGGCTTGGGATAGGCTTTTAATAACCATATTGTAATCAATGGCCATAGAAGAGATTGCCATGATAATTATAATTAGCTGACTGATAGGTGATCCAGTATTGATTTATTTATTTAAACTTCATGCAATATGCAGACTTAAGGGGCGGCATTGAGAAAAATAGGTATTTTATAATCAAAATATTTTTATTTGTGGATACGACGTAGATCCAATTTTTATATATCTGATTTTTCATTATATTTACTAGATTTTAGTGTAGGGAAAACACGATTCAATCAAATTTGCTTGATAGATTTATTTTCCAAAGTAAGGTCCGTTTAACCACTATTTTGCATTGCATTTGGAAATCCCAATAGTTTTTACAAATGTTTTTTGCGAATAAGATACATCTTTTGCATATCTAGATTATAGTATACGAGATTTTTATTTCCATGTCTATTCGCTGAGATAATAGCAAAAATGTAAAAAAACATCAAAACAGCGCGATTCCGCTCTGTTCTCGCACGCGCAATTTGCCGTGTGTTAGTAAGGGACGGTTGCAAAGTCAATGCAGCACCTAGGCATTTTCTCCCAGTCAACCAGTATTTCTGTATTCTGAGGGTGATTGCCTTGATTGATATCCTTAATCCCGTAGTAATCTTCCTGCCCAGGTCCTAAATTACTTGGGATCGGCGCAATACGTCTTCTTCTTCCATTTTTGTCTATCAGGCTTCATCTCATAATTTACTCTCTTTTCATCCATATAATTCTTCACGCAAACCATCCATCTTTTCTTTGGTCTCCCTTCCCTCCCATCCATGAACATTCATATTCATCACTCTTCTCTTAGTAATATTCGTTTCAGTATTGCAGTTTAAAAAATAGCTGAACCAGTATCCTAACTCCCAAATCTATTAAAAACTACTGCACTCATCCTTTAGGCACAGAACACATAATAGTACTACGTATTTTTGGGCTGAGTTAACACCAAATTGACCAAATACATTACATATCATACATCATCAGCCCATTACTGTCCCACTGCTGGGCACGGGCCTCTTCTCTGAATGAGAAGAATTCAGGCCTAAGTCCACCACGCTGGCTTACTGCAGGTAGGCAGTCTGTCGTGGGCTACACGCACCATCAAAATGATGCACTCTCTGGTGTGCAAGTTAGTTTGTCTTCACGATGATTTTCCTTAACCGTAAAAGTAAAAATTATCAACATTAGATTTTTTGTGGGTCGGGTTCGAAATCAGACCCTGCAAGGGAGGCAAAGCGTTCACCCTATCACTGTATTTGAGATAGGAAAGGGATGGTCTAATTTTTCATAAACCTTCTCCTTCCTTCGATACTTTCCGTGTGGTTAAGTGTGAACCGACCTTAAATGTCCTTCGATACATTCTACGTGGTTTTTGAAAATTGTGCATAAGAACAGGAAATCAGATCACACGCGGGGCACATTGCTCGCAGAACGGATAGCCGATGGGACAGTAAAGTTCTGGAGAGGCGACCGCGTACTAGAAGGCGCGGCTAGGGTAGGCTCTCCGCAAGGTGGACCGACGATCTGGTGAAGGTCGCGGGAATACGCTGGATGCGGAAAGCGCTGGACAGGTCATTGTACCGATGCTTGAGGGAGGTCTATGTTCAACAGTGGACGTCTTTGATGATGACAGGCAATCAGGATAACAACCATTTCTCTTGATTTAACTAGGGTCCCGGTAAATAAATGTTGTCACAGCACTAGTCTCGTCTGTTTTTATTTTAATCTTTTGTAATAATCGTCTACCAAGTTTAATACTTTCTCTGTCCCGTGGGAGAAGTGTAGTTCGATTTGTTTCTGTCGCAAGAGACTTGGCGCTGTAGACTGTAAATATGGAGTTTAACTATTTTTCAAGACATTTGTTACCTAGACTAGATTTGTATAATCTTGGGATATAGCGGATGCAGTTTGGCGAATGAGGATAGACATAATATTATGATAAATGATCTTACAAAATGATTTGACAAACTCAGAAAACTTGCTCTTAGGGTCAATTTTCTACGGTAAAATGTTATTTTTTATAAATTTCGTAGTACCATTTAGGAACTGTATACGATTACTAGGACATACAACTTTTCCTAAGAAATGTATGTATATTAAACCTGTGACAAAATATTTTATACATATCCTTTCCTAGGAATTGTATACGATTCTCAAGTTTCGTACTTTTCCGGTAACATATACATAAATGTAAAAGTTGTGGTTTGGTAATTAGGATACCTATACCTAACAGTCCTAGTGGGTCCGTTAGTAGATTTAAAGCTGATTAGGTACTGTGAACTCTGTGAACATGGTCTTCAGTTAGTTTATCTGATTTCGAAGTCTTTGGTTTCGTTTAGACTGGGCTTTGATTTAGATGATTTTATCTTCCGTTTGTTTATAATGCCAACTTGAAAAGGAAATTCGTGATTGGCCGAAACAAATTAGGTGTGGAACGGCCTTGGTCTGATTTATTTGTGAAGGGAAAATTGTACGTTTTTACTTTTCCTTATTGGAAACTACACAGTATTTTGTGAATTATGGAATACAAGCTTTGTGCCCGACAGGATTTCTCAACGGTAACATCTTAGGAACCATCCGAATTTTCTCCCCCATTTAACCCCCTCGGGGGATGAATTTTCTAAAATAAATAAAATAAAATAAATAAATATTTTTGGGACATTTTTACACATCATCAAATCCTTTCTTAGTGCTCGCACCTACGTTATATAAATAACTCCTGTGCAAAATGTTATCATCCTAGACCCACCGGCTTAGGCTGTTCAATATCTGTCAGTCAGTTTTAAGAATTTTACTAAGCGAAATGTAGCATCCAAGTGGCGCCCCCATCAGTAAAAAAAATATTACTCGCTGAATACATAATATACCGAAAATTAGTTTTTAACAATTTTAGTACTACTGGTCATCATCATCATTCTAGCCCGGTATCACGCACTGCTGGGTATAGGCCCCCTTTCGTTTTTGTGCGTCCCTCATCCAGGTGTTTCCTGCGGCTTTGGCGATATCATCAACCCAGCGCGCTTTCGGACAGCCCGGGTTTCTCCGATCTGATCTTGGCCACCACTCGGTCAACGCTTTACTATATCAGCCATCTCTACGCCAAGCCAGATGTCCCGCCCAACTCCACTTTAACTTAATCGCCCTATCACCGATGTCGTAGACTTTCGTCCGACGACGGATCTCGGTGTTTCGGACTCGGTCGAGAATATTTATGCCGAGCATAGCACGCTCCATGGCCCATTGTGCCACTTGCACTCGGTGGACAGTCTCCTTTGTAAGCGTCCATGTCTCGGCACCATAAGTCATAGTTGGCAGGACACACTGGTTAAATAGACGTGTTTTTAGGCACTGAGGGATTCTCCTTGACCGAAGGACATCTTCCAGCTTTCCAAATGCCGCCCACCCGAGTTGTATTGGTACTGTAGTTTAATCAGAAACTATTAACTCTGTAAATTATAGTTTGCTGTAGATGTAGATACAACAAATGCGAAAAACGGCCACTTTGGCACTATTTCTATATATGACTACAGAGAACTAGGTAGGTATATTTTACAGAGTTAATAGTTTCTGATTAAAAACAATACTTTACTTTTTTTTATGACATATAGATCTGCTCTTTACCGCAATCTAGACAGCTTTGTCAAGATGTGGTCGACGATGGAGCGAGCAAACCTATTAGGTGCCGATTCACTCCAGCTTTAAAGGCGTTAGGGTTGTTAGTGCCCGGAAATAAAGATACCGGCAGTGAATTCCACAACTTGGCTGTGCGCAATATGAAAGAGTACTCAAAGCGCTTGGTCCTGATAGTAGGGACTTCTACCAAATGTGGATGATATCCTGCAGTGCGTCGTGTAGAAAGGAAGGATAAGGCGGAATAAGCTCATGGAGCTCTTGCACACACTCTGCAAAGTACAGCCTGTAGAACACCGACAATTAAGCAACTGTGCGTCTATAGGCTAAGCTTTGTAGCTTGGATTTTCTTAGCCGTTCATCAACAATTAGCCCCTCAGCTCTGCGTTGAATCGAGTCAAGAGCGGCAAGCTGGTATTTGGCGGAGCCATCCCATAAGTGACTGCAATATTCCATACACGATCGGACTTGAGCTTACTTAAATTGTTAAAGTCCAATTTTCGATAAATTATGTACTGTAAAAAATTTTACTGACGGGGGCGCCACTTGTCTCTTAGTAGCGCCTAATTACACAGAAGTCATTGAGCTCCGTCTTGATGAATGAATTCACGAACAGTGAATGAAAAGAACACGTAAAACCGACTGTTGTCACGAACCAGTGGTCACATGTTTAATGTTTATAGCCGAACTAAAAAAATATTGACACGCACGAAATGCGGCAACGTTAGTTCATGGAGCAATGGAGGAAAGAAAATCCATTGATCTAATGACCGCGCTAATGAATTTTAGTATAACGATTCTCTGCCACTTTATATAAACGGATATCATAAATTAATATAAGTAATTGCTATAATTTTATACTTTATCATTATGGGGGCTATGCTCGGAGTGTCCCTGCGTGATCGAATCAGAAATGAGGAGATTCGCAGGAGAACGAAAGTAACCGACATAGCCCGAAGAATTGCCAAACTTAAGTGGCAGTGGGCGGGGCACATTGCTCGCAGAACGGATGGCCGATGGGGCAGTAAAGTTCTGGAGTGGCGACCGCGTACTGGAAGGCGCAGCGTGGGTAGGCCCCCCACAAGGTGGACCGACGACCTGGTGAAGGTCGCGGGAATCCGCTGGATGCGGAAGGCACAGGACCGGTCGTTGTGGCGATGCTTGGGGGAGGCCTATGTCCAGCAGTGGACGTCTTTCGGCTGAAATGATGATGATGATGATGAATCGGTAATTCTTTTAACTTTAATTTAGCCCTCTATATTGCAATCCTTAAAAAAGTGCACTCAATCTAAAGTATTACATTATCATTACGATATGTATTCATAAAACCAATATGTACACTTAGTCTATACTTCTATACTAATATTATAAAGAAGAAAGATTTGTTTGTTTGTAATCGATAAACTTTGAAGTTTCATAAACTACTATTATGAAATTGTTGCATAACAGAGGTTATTAAAACACGAGTGTGAGTTTAAAAACCAAGCCCCAGGCGAGGTTTTAATAGTATCCCACGACTGTTTTAATACCTAGTTATGACAGTTTCATACATTATTTTATTTATACTCATGAAATATATATTTTAAATAAAAGACCAACGTTACATTGGTATCTTGGTAACATTGTCGTAAGTTTTTCTTGATTTTTCTGGTAAGATTGGTTATTTTCGTTGCTGCTTCCAGAATGTCAGGTGGAGTCAAATTCTCCTCAGTATCACTGATATTGTCAGACATTTTTGCTCAGAATAAAACTTTACGACTAACGAAAACACATTAATAACGTAACGTATTAAAATAAATTCCAATTTAAGGCAAATCTGAGGACCAAATCCAGCAGGCCATGGCGCGCGCTGCGCATTCGCTCTCGTGCTTGTCATCACAGACAAAATACAGTCTGGCAAAAACGTCTTTATTCGGAACTAATTTTCTATCTATGTCAGGATTCCATAAATCTGATAGATAGATAGATCATTTATTTGTCAGAACATGGTACAATACAGTTGTTACAAAAAAAATTGGATCCATCATATTCTGCCGTTTCCAGCGTACAAATATTTCAATTTTTTAATGGTATTAGAATAATTATAGAATACAGAAATCATCAAAAAAAAATGCATGTAAGCACTTAAATATAATTAAAAGCAATATGACAATCCAAATTTCTGCCGAAAATGCGATTTTAAAAGATTACATTTTGTAATAAAATAAATAAATATCTTTTGGGACATTTTTACACAGCACCGTCTAATCCAGCTATACTCAATCTGCGGCCCGCTGGGCCTTTGTCGTTGGCCCATCTGAAGTTAAAAAATTCTGAAGAAACAGTGAATATCTCAGAGTTGGTTTCCGTTTTAAATTGTAATTACTCAGAGTTGTTTGATGAGTTCATCGATTTTAAAAACGATACCAATCTAGAAGTTCTGTTTAAAGAAAAAAGGGAAAAAAGATAACAAACTCATCTGGATGATTTTATAAGGATATCATGTAGCGACAAGCCAGATCTTGATAAAGTTTTGAAAAAGTGTTCACAGTATCAAAAATCGCATTAAAACATGTAAACATCTTTGTTAAAACTTCTTTTTTCATTAATAAAGTAACTACATCATAACTTGGAATTAAGTTTTAATTAAGACCTAAATAATTTTTGCTTGCGGCCCTCGACACCATACTGAAACGTGTTTGTGGCCCCTATAAAAAAAAGGTTGAATATGGCTACTCTAGTCCCAAACTAAGCAGAGCTTGTGCTATGGGTACTAGACAATGGATATAATAATTATATACTTTTTTTTTTGTAAATACATACTTATAATACATAAGAAACATCCAGACCAACACAAACATCCGGACCAACACAAACACTTATGTTCATCACACAAATATATATTTGTGTCCTGTGGGAATCGAACCCACGACCTCGTTCGTTCGTTCGTCCGACCCTCGAACCACTAGACCACAGACGTCGTCAAAATAATGTAATATACGACTATTAGCGCCGCGCTGCATTTTGTGTACTCTTTTATACCAAACTGTACGGCTTCTAAAAAAGATGCATTAAAAACTCCTTCATTGGGCCGAAGTGGCATTGAAAACTCCTTGGTTGGGCTAAAATGTACTGATAGGTGATTATTTTCTCTGTGCTGTTATGAAAAAAATATTAAATTATAGCATTATTTTGTTCAGCAAACTGTATCATAATGAAATTTTTTAAATTCATTACAGGTGCATATGCGTAAAGTATGTCATTATGTTATTACTTTTGAGTTCATAATTCGAATTTTACGATATGAGTGTAGATAAAAGTATGTATATAACGTGAAGAAACGCTTTCCCTACGAATGGAACTCTGAAACACAGTAAGTACTAGGTATTAGATATTCTGTGGTAATACTCATGTTATGTTTCATAACGAGAAATAGTACATTACTGTCGAGGCCTGAAATAAAGCAATTTACGGCCGAGTGAAATTTTTAACTAAACGAGGCCGTTAATTGCTATTTCGGCCGAGATTTGTATAGTACTTTTCTCTCATTTGTGAGTAAACACAACACAAATTAATTTAACAGTATCTGATTTTCATTCACGCCAATCGCCCGCGCGCGGTTCTTGTTCTATTTTCAAAGTTTTGAAAAAAAAAATGCGTATTCAGCCTGTATAATGATAAATATTTTGTACCTAAAACACCTAATTTATTTAAGTGTACTTAAAAACCTCGGTAGCATAATTTAAAAAATAAAAAGTGTCCAGCAATTTCGATTATTGTTCTGTTGGATATTACCGGCCTGTTATTTCGTTGCGTACGGAAAAGAGCCGATTGTTGTATTCTTTTTTTTGAATAATGAACCAATTTCCGAGCAAGTGGGAGAAAAGTTCCTTAACCTAAATTACTGTTCTATGTACTTGTAACTATAGTTGGTAATATGTTCCAGTTAACTCAGTCTCTCATTACATTATGTAGTCTTCCGGATGCGTCTGTTATCGATAGTTTCAGTGTCATGCATACTTATGTACGTCAAGCGAATATTGGACCAAGGACGAACCGATTATAGGGCTCAAAGGATTGTTTGAGACATATTACTAAAATGTAGTGGGATTATCCCTTGGTCGCGAAGGGTTCTAGGAAAAAAATAACCAATCACTGAATAGTATTCCAGCTTTATAAAAAAAAAAACATGTAAACGTTGCTCTAATGCACTAGTATAACTCTCGTATCGTTTGATCATTTACAAACACAAATCTTCATACCGATACCTTAGTTCCAGAGTGTAACAACAGCGAAATCATTAGTTATCCATAAAGAAACAGTTAAAGTTACAACGACTAAGATGTTAAAAATGTATAAGGAGACTTTCAAGTGTGCAGGTTTCTTTACCATGTTTTCTTTCACTGTTAAAAGTGATAATAAAAAAAAAACCCTATTCAGGGATCATATGAGTAACGTAATAAAATAGAAAATAATCGTAAAGAAAATACTAGATGTATTCAGCCGTAAACCGTTCATTAATATTTGTAACATACTATTAAATTTATTACCAGCCTTTTCCCGCGGCTTCCCTCGCGTATGATTCGGTTTATCACGGAAGGACGTTATCACGCATACCTCTGTATGTTTAAATAAATAATTTTTCATTCTTTCTTTCTATAACTGTTTGTCTTCCCGCAGTAAAAAATTACTCAGGTTATGATCTACATTCAAGAACAATGAATCCGGGTCACCAACAAAAACTATAGTATCTCGGAAACCACGAATGATAGCTTATTCAAATAAAAAGTATTTTATAGACTATTTATTAACAACAATAGACTATGTATGTCGTCTTGTTGTGGCAATATGATTTTTTCTTTCTTTCTTATTTATTGTTTTATAGACTATTTATTATGAAAATTTCATTTATATAAGCTGTCATCCTTAGTTTCCCAAATATTAAGGTTTATGTTGGTGACCCGGATTCATTACTCTTGAGTGTATTCGTGCGCCAAATTTTATTCAAATCTGTTGAGCCCTTTCAGCGTGACTGAAGGACGAACAAATAAACAAACAAACACATACTTTTGCACTAATTATAATATTAGTAAATACATCCTGTATTGGAGGAAATATTCGATTGTATAGATTTGTTCATCAGTTTGTGGTCTATGGTTGCCGATCGTGAGATCTTGAGGACTATTTCGAGATTAGAATAAGTATTGGGATTTTACTCTCAGGAACTTCAGTAGCAGCTCCAAACGCAGATTAAAGCAGAGCCCGAAGTTAGGAATTATGTCCAGTAAGGGAATAGACTTCCAATATTTGTTCTGAGTCGGAAACTTGCCCGTTATATTATGCGTATTTAAAACTACAACAGAACTTTAAGCCGTATTATTTACTATTTCCTGTATCAAACGTAAACCCAGTCTCCCTCTTAGGTACCAGTACCAGCGTCTATTTAACCACCCAATCAATACTGTTCAACACTGAGCTTGATCCTCAAACACAACTAACGTCAAAGGCACACAGCTGAGCTTGGAGCATACGATATTTGCACAGGTAGGTACGAACAAAATGAGTTCCGATCTGAGGAGGGACGGGCAAAAATAAATAAATAGAAAACAAGAGGGAATTAGAAGATGAGGTTTACCTAAAGCTTATTTATACTGTAACTAGCTTTTACCCGCACAGTTGTTCCCGTGGTTCTTTGTTATAGTAATAGAGAGTGCCCGCAGATTCGCCCGCGTGAATGTCGAGGCAATCCAGCTCCTCGATAACACGGACACAGTTCGAAGACTAAAGCGGGCAAATCCATATGAATTAGTGTAGTGATTAGTGAATATTGACAGATAAAATGTAGTGATAAGTGCTGCTTTTAAAGAACACACAAAGTGTCTTGCCCTTAATAGAAACCAAGAAAAGTTATTGGACGCATTCTTAGATTTTAGTTTACACAGCAATTTAGAATAGAATTAAATTACTCATCAGCCTCAAGGCGAGACTGTAATACAAATAAAGTATCACTAGTGTATACGTTATAGTAAAAAAAAAGTTGCTCCCGTGGTTCTTTATTATAGCAACAGAGAGTAGATGTTGTTTATCGCACATCCATTATCTTCCTGGGATAAAACGTAGCTTATGTTAATCCAGGGCATGGGTCTATCTGTGTTTCTATTTCTTCAAAATCTGATGAGCTGTTACAGCGTGAAGAAGTAACAAACATACGTAATATTATCTCACGAACGTTCATATTTCAGCGTTTCATGATTTTTCATAGAGCTATGCTAAAAGTGGATGTATCGAAGTCCGATCGTAAAATTGAGCAATAATAATGTGCCAGGGCAATTCGTGAAACGGGGTATTTCATGAATTGGCACATTATTAATACGTTATGTCACGCTCGGACGTTACAACAGGCTGATATGGATGTCCATATCTGTTTTAGCGTCCGAGTTAAGACCCCCCGCAGACTGCAGACTTATAATTAGCCGATAGTTGTATTCGAGGACATACCACACACAAAATTCATGGTCTTCCTTTTATTTGTGACACTATGTTATTTAGCAAAAAATTATCCTTATGATGAAGCCTTTCGATCGGTATGATAAAGCTACAGGATGATTATTTTTCTCATGTAACGGGTTCGATTTCCGGTTCAACCATGTAATTATTTAAATATCTATGAATGCAGTTTAAATTTGTTTTTTATTTAAATTCAAATGTCTTCTTTCAGTAAAATGTTCCATCTACAATATTCAAGGTACTTTCCCTCCATGTGGCATATCCGTGGGACGCCCTGTATAGTACGGTTGGCAACCCTAGCGGGGGCTCTAAACCACAGATCTATGCTCTAAACCTTCCTACATTACCTATTCATGTAATAATAATTAAGTAACACAAAACCTCGTCACTAAGCGCCATGTTCTCGCAAAAGGTTTTATGCAAATTATTTTCGTCCAGAATATGCTTTCAAACTCTCATTGCAATTGAGTTGTCAAAGAACGTTGTAGTCGAAAACTCGCCCGCTTTTAAAGTTTGCGTGTAATAGGTAAAATCGCAAAGAGAGTTTTCAGAAATGCTTTATATTTTTGTTGTCGTAGCGTTTTAATTGTTTATATGGGATATAATGGCGAAACGAGCGAAATGCCTACCTGATGTTTAGCAGTTACGGTCTAAACTGAGACCTACAGATAGAAAGTCTCATGTGATTGTAATTTCACTGGCACCCGTACGCTTCACACCGGAACACAGCAATGCAAGCATCAATGTTTGGTGGCAGAAATAGGTATCTATAGGGTCTTATAAGAATAATCGGCAATGTGCTTATTCTAATATTTTTATAGCATTTACACAAGCGGGATGAACTCTAAAGTTATAATTTTTAGGGTTCCGTACCCGAAGGGTCCTAAACGGGACCTTACCCTCGCTACGCTGTCCGTCCGTCCGTCTGTCTGTCACAGGGCTGTATCTTTTGAACGGTAATAGGTAACCGGTTGAAATTTTCTCAGAAATTGTGTTGCTATGAGGTGTATCACGACAAATACTAAAAACAAAAAAAAGTCTAAAAGCAAAAGGGGTCCCCATACTAGAAACCTCAAAAGACATGCATTTTTATCAACGTTTTTGTTCCTCTTTCTCAAAACGGTAATATATACCAGCGTCAAACTTGGTCAGATTATAGTGCATATTATGTAGTTTAGCAAAAAATACTAAAAATAAGACAAACATAGACATATGTGGTGGTACCTGCGTAAGAAAGACATGCAAAAATTCATATTTCGCACACTGTGCGTTGATGTCTTTTGATAAACTCTAGTAAATTAAATCAGTTTTTATGGGGAATCATGTCGTTGAGAGGTACGGAACCCTTACTGCGTGAGTCCGACTCGCACTTGGCCGGTTTTTTTATGGACGTATACTCGTACTCGTAAATATACAATCTTGCTTATGGTCGTTTATTTTCTATTGCGGTGATGTGCTTAAAAAAATCATTAGCCTTCTGCTGTTATCCCAATTTATTTGGGGTCGGCGCAGCATGTGTTCTTCCTCAATACGTCTTTATCAGCCTTTATCTATATATTATATTTTTCACACTATCCTTTTATTTATTTATTTATTTATGTACACACAACACATTTTTGTTTTGCTTTCCATCCGTTTTTTCTTTGGTCTGCCACGATTAACATAATATTTCGAGGCATTTTGAAGTGAAGCTTCTAACAAAGCGGCGTTGCGGGTCTGAAAATGTATTATATTTTTCTCACAAGGTTTATAACTTTTCTCGCAGGCGAGGTCAGAGCAAAGATTGTATAGGTATTAATAACGTCCCTAACGATGCCGTGTCGACAGGATTAACATTTAATTAAATGTGGTGTAATTAACGTTAGCTGTCATCTTTGTACTTCGGTTTGATTAACCACAACCGCTGAAATAATTCCGCTGGGAAGCGAATTTAATTAAATTTAAAATGTATTTTGGCTACCATTTGCATGTAGGTTTAGTTTTTTAGAGACAATACCCGCTGAAAATTTAATCGTTTTGGAAACGTTGAGATATGTCATTTCCATACATTTTGATCGTTTTCTATTAGCGTTGACGATTGTAGATTGTGTAGATTGTCAACTTGGCTAGGGGGGCTGATAGCCACCACGAACCAAGCATAAGTGATGAATATGATACAAAATTGTGAACACTTTTTATAGTGATTGCAAGAAAAATGGACAATCCGTGTCAATAATCTCCCATCTAGAGCGATAGTGTAGCAATAATTGGAATAATTTAATTTGATGAAAAATATTTTTTAGACCCATTTAGACCACTTAAAAATGCACATTAATATTGCATTGTCATCCAGTCTCAGGCTATCGAGCCTCCATGACTAGGTGCCTCCGCTGTCTCCGGGCTACTACTCTGCTACATTTCCTACTCCTGCCTGAGCTACCCTCAAGTTTCAAGTCTCTAGCTTATCGGGAAGTCACTTTAAATCGATTGCAAAATTTGTACCGAACAGACAGGACCGAAAGCGAGTTAATAAAAACGTGGTAAAAATGAAGAAACTGGGGCCTTATACTAGTATTATTACCTATTCTGTGGCCTTACCCCAGTGTCCCTCCCGACTAGATCGAGTGCTGTATCAATCGAATTTGAATTCGAGTTTGTGTCAAATCGTACTGCATTTTTCTATGAATTGACATTAGCTCGATTTGGTTTAGAGCTCGAACCAGTCGGGAGTGAGGCCCCAGCTAATAAACAGCTATACGAGTATCGCCGGGGAATATCAACTGACTGTACTTTTTGTGTTTGTGTTTATAGTTTGTTACTATTAAAGCAAGGAACAGAAAGATAATATATATGTCTGCTACGAACATATTGTAAGAGCACCGGCGCGGTCCAATGGAAATCCCGGAGCTCCTCTTTTTTTTGTTGAGGATGGCCACCATGTGGTTTTAGCCGATAGGATTCCGACATACCTCTTTCCCCAGATGGAGGGCATCCATGAGGATTTCCACCCGAAAAAAATAATACCTTTTACTACCCATGTCCAGCTTTCAAACTAATTACACTGAAGGGTGTAACGGGGCGAAACCTACTTCTTAAATATCTCATAATAGTGAAGTTCTAAGTGGGATGCTAGTTTAAAAAAAAATTTGAATGTTTGTAGTTCAATCACGCAAAAACGGCTCCATGGATTTAGGTTAAATTTGGTACACCTTAACCACAGATAATATAATACTATACTAGTACCTTAACCTAAATTAAAATACACCTTTTATCGACATTCCACGCAAGCGTAGCCACGGGAGTCTTATAATATGTGAAGAGAAGCAGTCCAGTGCACACAAAAATTTTAACAGATTGTATCGTAATTACCTATTGATTATTCCAACGTACTCAAGCATGAAAAGCGAAATCTAGCCATAAATTATATTGTGGAAAGAAAAACCAGGAATTGTAGGTTCGAATCCTGCTCGTGAGCGAATTTTTCTTCCCACAATTTATATCTTTAGATTGCAACGTGTTCGGAGTGGATTTTCTGCTTCTATTTAAGAGTATTCTATAATATAGTAGTGTTATAGTTGTTCCATAGTATCGATTTTATAACACACGGTGTGCGGGTGACATTCTGTACGTTGTGAAACTGTTACCGTAACTGCCCTAACTTGGCCCACAAGCCCTACTTTGCCTAGTTATTTTTTGAGTAAACTATAATAGCTATGATTTCCGTACTTGGGGAGCTTTGAAAACTATGACAACGCTAACATTTGGTTCAGTTATAAAGTGTCAGTGCGTGTAAAAATTAAGTTAATGCCTTAGGCAAAGTAGGGCTTGTTGGCAAAGTTAGGGCAGTTTACGGTACTTGTTTCCTTTATATTAGTTTGTACTAGACTATGGCTATATATATGGCTAAAGTTGTTGATCTGTAACCGTGCCATATTTCTAGAGCAAATCATAAATAATGTGCTTAGTCATCTAAACATACTAAACCAATTCTACGGTTATTTATTAACAAAATTTTCACTTAGAAACATAGCGAGGATTTGAGAATAAATCTAGAACGACTGAAAATAAGTCACCGGCGGCATTGTCAAAGTGCTGAAAATTCTGCCCATTCTTGGTGGTTTCACACGTATCGTTTTTGCGTCGCGCGCGTCACACAGGGGGAATTTGTTTGTTTATTGGTATTGATTTTTTTATTGATTCGTGTTCAGTATCAGTGGGTACAGATCAACATGTTGCATAGCCTATCGCCTAGGGTTTCGCCAGCGTACAATTCGGTTTATCACACAAATCTGCTATCGCTCATCTCTCGGGAACTGCTTATCTACCCGGTATAAGAAGTAACCTATAATTGGTTTATCCGAGCTATAGTCTATCTGTGTGCCAAGTTTTATCTAAATCTGTTCAGCCTTCAGCGTGATTGAGGGACAAACAGACAAACAAATATCCATACTTTTGCATTTATAATATTAGTAGGATAATATTTGTTTAGTCCACGCTTAGCTTGAGTAGTTACGTTAAATTGTAATATTTAATATTCTTTGGCTCTGGTATGGCTATGATATCCTGGTAACTAGATTTTTTTCTGTATACTACTCTACATAGAGAGATTAATTTTTAGCATTCAATAAGGTGAATAGGTATTTACTCCAAGAAAAACTAGAAATGGAAAAAACATACACATTCTTAAAAGACTTGTTACTTCATCATCCTCCTGCCCTTATCCCAATTTATTTGGGGTCGGCGCAGCATGTTTTTTTCTTCCATACATCTCTATCAGCCGTCATCTCCGTGTTCACTTTCTTTCTATTCATATCATCTTTCACACAATCCATCCATATTTTCTTCGGTCTCCCTCTTTTCTTATAGCCATCAACATTCATACTTAAAACTTTCCTCGTAACATGCTCCTCATTCCTCCTCAGCATACAAAAAAAAAAAAAAAAACTTGTTAAAAGACTTGTTACTTGACAAAAAAAAAAGACTTGTCGTTTTGTTAAAGACTTGTTTCTTCTTTTCTATTGATGCTTATAGTTTTGAATGCCTTTCGGCGGAACATGGCCCACATTATTTATGATTTTATGTACTCATCATTACACTTGTATTCACGAAATAAATGAATTGAATAGAATAGGTACTAAAAAGAAACCACAGATAATGCAATTCAGAAGTTTGTTTATTTTTTTACTTTTGCCTTTGCACATCGTTTGGAGTGGATTCTCTGCTTCAATATACGTTATAGTAAGTTGTCGTACGTATCGATTTTGTAATACAATGCCTGCGGGTGACGCGACGTTCTACATATACGTTGCGAGATTGTTCCTTTTGTATCAGCTGTGCAGTGCTTGTAGATTAATTAAATGTCCGCACTCTGTGGTGGTTATGGTTTCTTGGTAGCTCGAGGTTTGGTACCTTTTTGAAGGGTCTTTTTATTCAGCAGTTGTTACGATAATCAGCTAGATACTTTTAAATCAAAAATTATTAACGTAAATGGTTCCACGTATTTTTCTAGAAAAATAGTAAACATTTTGTTTATTATGTTTCAAGATTGTTGAAATGTTAGTATGACAGGATTGGCTGCCACTTAGCATAGGTAGAGAAGTAAGAAAAAACCGGCCAAGTGTGACTCGGACTCACGCAGTAAGGGTTCCGTACCACCCATCGACCTGATACCCCATAGAAACTGATTTAATTTACGAGAGTTTATCAAAAGACATCAACGTTCGTACGCGAAATGTGAATTTTTGCATCTCTTTCTTCCGTAGGTACCACCACATATGTCTATGTTTGTCCTGTTTTTAGTATTTGGTGCTAAACTAGATAGTATGCACTATAATCAGACCAAGTTTGACGCGAGTATGTGTTACGGTTTTGAAGATAGAACAGGAACAAAAACGTTGAAAAAAGTGCATGTTTTTCGAGGTTTCTTGTATGGGGACCCCCTTTGGTTTTAGACTTTTTTTGTTTTTAGTATTTGTCGTGATACACCTCATAGCAACACATATTCTGTGAAAATTTCAACTGGTTATCTATTACCGTTACAAAGATACAGCCCTGTGACAGACAGACAGATGGACGGATGGACCGACGGACGGACGGACGGACGGACGGACGGACGGATGGACAGCGTAGCGAGAGTAATAGGGTCCCGTTTGCACCCTTTGGGTACGTAACCCTAAAAACAAGTTCTAGTAGGCTTCAGGAAGAGATTTACAAAAGAAGCGCTTTCGCTTAACAGGAACCATATACGGATCCTGTTTAGAACCCTTACAGGGCACTGTAAACTGAACAAACATCTACACAGGATGGGCCTCACAGATATCATGGTTTGCAGATTTTGTCGCGAAAAGGACGAAACGCCCATTCATATCCTATGCGAATGTGATGCAGTGCACCACATTAGAAGTCAGCATCTTGGAGGCCACACAATCTCAGCTGATGAGATCACATCCTCAAACCCCAAGGCAATAATCGACTTTATGGTTGGCCTGCGGCTTGGGGAGGTGCTGTAGTCTACTATTAGAGGCGTTACAATAAATCTTTTAGGTTGCAGTGACATATGGGACTTGCAAAGACCTTAACTCTTTTTCCAAAATAATAAAATAATAAGAAAAAAAATATTTACTTATTTTGTACAGATGTGGACTCGTCTACAGCATAGTCAACCTTAGAATGATGCAGAGAGAAACACATGGTACAGTCGACCGCACGTCAGTGGTACTGGTACCAAACACTTGAATTGAATAACGAAAATCACCCTTACTGCTTACGAAAAAAAAAACCGGCCAAGTGCGTGTCGGACTCACGCAGTAAGGGTTCCGTACCACCCATCGACCTGATACCCTATAGAAACTGATTTAATTTACGAGAGTTCATCAAAAGACATCAACGTACCGTGAGCGAAATATGAATTTTTGCATCTATTTCTTACGCAGGTACCACCACATATGTCTATGTTTGCCCTTTTTTTGGTATTTGTTGCTAAACTACATAGTATGCACTATAATCAGACAGAGATTGACGCAGGTATGTATTTCCATTTTGATGATAGAGCAGGAACAAAAATGTTGATAATAAAACTTTTTAACAAAAAATTGAACCGACGAAAACAGTAACTCAAAAGCGAAAAATAACTAATTATGAGTCGGCGCCAAACGAACTTTTAACAAGCAAAGTGCGTGTAAGTTGCAAGTGGCCGAGCGGAGAACGCATTTTTGGAAAGTAATTGTTTATCGTTGAAAATTTCACGTTGTATTTGATGTGACGTTGTTTTTATTATTTAGTAATTTAATGATCTTCGTTGATTGGTTGTTTGGCGCCGACTCATAATTAGTTATTTTTCGCTTTTCAGTTACTGTTTTCGTCGGTTAAATTTTTTGTTAAAAAGTTTTATTTTTCATTTTTTTGTGGTTAAAATCTAATTCCAGGTCTCCATTTTGTCGTAGTGTCTAGAACTATATTTATGTGTGTCAAGTTTCAACAGAATCAGTTAACAGGTAAGAATTCAGTGGGTGAACAACCACTCATCCCCTGTTTTACTACCCTTAGGGGTGGATTTTGATTTCGAAATTTAAATGGGACTTCGAGAAAAAAAAAAAAAAAAAAAAAAACCTATCCATTAAAAAAAGAATCATCAAAATCGCACCACTCTGTAAAAAGGTATGCGTGGTCATACATAAAAAATAAATAAATATATATATATATATACGCGTCGAATTGAGAACCTCCTCCTTTTTTTCGTCGGTTAAAAATGCATGTTTTTAGCACTGAGGTAATATGTACTACGTACTAGAGTAGACATTACGAACAAAAATATCGCGCAACTTGCTGGCCGCGGAGCACGGGCGCGGCGAGCGTGGCTAAGCGAGTGAGAGTGCAGGTGCTCTAAAACGAGCTACAAGCATTTTGTTCGAGGTGTCTTCTCCAAGTGGTTTTTAGAGGTTTCTTCTTTGGGGACCCCATTTGGTGTTTTATATTTTTATTTTAAGTATTTTTTGTGGTAGGCACTATAGTAATACATATTCTGTGATAATTCCAACTGTTTATCTATTACCGTTACTAAGATACAGCCCTGTGACAGACAGACGGACGGACATCGTAGGGAGAATAATAGGGGCCCGTGGCACCTTTTCGGTACGGAACCCTAAAAACACTGTCAAGGTCAAACTGTTACCACTGACGTGCAGTCGACTGTACAAATAAAATATCTGTGACAGCCGAACATGCAGGCGTTTCGTAAATTTCTTATGAAAAAAAGTACAATGCTACAACTACAAATATCGTTGAAGATTGGTGACTACAACAAATAACTAAAAGAATATAATAGAGGTTTCTACGGCGCTGGCATAGATTACGAGTTGCTTTGATGGTTCAAGTTCACAAGTTCGACGTAAAACGCAGCAACAGGTTGCTTTTATATTGTTTGCAGATTCAATAGCGTTCTTGTTTTCGTTATGGATGCAATTTAATATGTATTATATTTCTGTAGATAGGTATACATTCTATACTCTATGCAGGATATTAAAATGTAGGTAAATAAAATTTAAATAATCTTACCATTATTTTTTTGTAGATTAAGAAATTACGCAATGCATAAATCAAAACTTTGTACTGCTAGTGCTGCCTGCTTAAAAAAAGTTTAAATACAATAATTATAAATTAGGTATATAGTTAAGTATTATTACAATTACTATTAAGTTTCTTAAAAATTATTTAATTTATTAAATTATAAATAAATTAAAAACATAATATTTTTATTCTAAGAATTTTGAATTGGTATGGAGTAAATTCTCAACGTAAAAAGTCTTCTATTCTCTATTCACTATTCACATAATTTTCGTTTGTTTGTTGAATTTTACACCTGCAGAGGTACTGGAAATTGTAAATAATGCCAAAATTATATTTGAATTGTTTTTCTTGCATTTATCATTTTCCTCATTGTAGTAAGATAAAAAGTTGTGTTTCGCACGGCTGCAAAATTATTTGCGTCTTGTGCCTTTGAACCTCGCTTGCTCGCTGTTCATTATAAGCATTCGCGACAAATAACAACTTTGCAGCCTTGCATAACAAATAACTATTATTTTCTGCCTAGGCCGAATTTGGGTTTAATTATTTTAATTAAGTTTAATTTTGCTCAAAGTCTTGGTCTTGCGAAAATGTAAGACCACAAGACTGCAAGACGTCTTGTTAAAATGCATGACCGCAAGAGCCTAAAGTCTTGGTCTAGTGGAAATCCAAGACTGCAAGATTACAAGACTTCTTGTGAAAATGCATGACCGCAAGAGCCTAAAGTCTTGGTCTAGCGGAAATCCAAGACTGCAAGACTACAAGACGTCTTGTGAAAATGCATGACCGCAAGGGCCCAAGTCCTGGCCTCGGTCATTGTTAAGTTAGTGCATCTTCTCTGAAAACGTCTCTTCCTATTCAAAACTTACATTATTATTATGTGAAAATGTTCTATTTGATAAAATTCAATAGAAACACAGAGTAGGTATCAGTTACGAACTACCTACTTTCCCCGCCTACGTGTATTGAGTATATGGGTTAGTTGGTTGGCCGGAAAAGATAGCTTTGCACTCTATTATTACTGCCTAACCTATTTTGTATTGTACTAGGTTTACTGATATGGAAGCAGTTTTCAAAATAGGTTAAAAACTGGACATAATTATGAAGGATTGGTGCGCGGTCTTCTTCTTCTATCGTGTCGACATGAGCTATATTATGATAATAGCTCATGCCGTGGGGAAAAGATTAGCCATTCAGCCAGTTGGTAGCGGGGCTGACTGCCCAGGGTGCGCCGGACGATCACTTAAATATCGTCACTCGTGGAGGCGCGCGTTACAGTGATGACACTGGTGTCATGGCTTTGCCAAATTTTGTAGAAGAGGTCTATATTAGTGAGACATAACATGTCTCCTTTTGTGGCCTATCTGATTTCTCAGAACTAAACAGACTGGATAGATGTGACGTGTGGCTAACTGTACATATTGTAGGTACACGTTGGCAAAGACGCTGTAAAAGCTAAACTGTTACCATTGACGTGTTGTAAATTGTACAACACACCTATAAAAATAATAGTACAAAATAAAATTATATTAATTAATGGTGTCTGGTAAAAAGGCGCGCTTAGGCGCCGAAAATATTCTCCGCGTCATGTATTGTTCTCCGCGTCATGTATTGTTCTCAAAGCCAAGAAAATCACTGTTATCTATAGAATTGTTATGCAATAGTTTCTACGGCAGGTTTTCTTCATAAAATAATTTTAAACAGCTCGGGACAGAAAATTTAATTTGACTGCAATTATGAAAAAGATTTATCTACAACTTTAAAAACTCAAATTAAACTACTCTGCTATGAAATAATGTCTTGCACTTGCATTTGTAAATATTCATCGTTTACGAGATTGCTGCTGCATTACTGGCGCCACATTGAAACCTCGCTCGTATGAAAAGGCTTTATGTGGGGGAATTTTTTGATATCACACTGTGAAGTAGGGGTATGTAGAGTGTTGTCGCCGCGGGCCGTCAGTCGAGCAGCTCTGCAAATATTCGTATATTGCCACTATAGCGTAGCAATTTAATTGGAATCTGCTGCAAAACGAGGAATTTTAGAGAGATGGATATTTTATAAATGTTTTTGGGTTGTTTGCGTTTTAGGCGAATTCACAGCTAAGACGTTTTACTATATATGTCGTAGGATAATCGAACAAATCGAATTACTGCGAAAATCCTAGGATGATTGCAAAATACCGGATAGTTGGAATATCAGAAAGATTTTCGATATCATACAAGCTATTATCAGGATCATTGCAAAACTCCCAGTTTGTTTAGGACGATTGGAAACTTGAACGCTGATTGGCAAATCTAAGAGTCGATTTATAACTTCTTCATTCTGGTTGGTCAGAACATGGCTCGAAAGTCGAAGGAATGTAGCTGTAAGTCAATCAGCGCATCCGTCAGTGCATAAGGTTCATATCAGCCAATCAGCGCTCATTACGTGAACGGTCATTCGCGACTAACCTAAAATACGCCAGATTTTTGCAATGACCCTAAAAATTGATGACAGCAAAAAACTTTCATAGATTCCAATTATCCCAGCCCTTTGAAATCTTAGGATTTTCGCCAAGATTCAATTTTTTCAATTATCCCTACTACATAATTATCATAACATTTGATGTGTTTTTTTATGGGGTTATGTAAGAAATTTAGTTTACAAGAACCAGTATGAAAGTGTCCACGAGCTACAAGCAGAACTTAGACGTATTATTCTATATATCCGCCACAACAAGATCAAAAAATCGACAGGGAGCGAAATAATCAAAAGAGTGCGACTTTGGCATTAGATAAATTGATTAATTTTGTATTAAAAATGTTAAAATTCATGGTCTTCCTTTTAATTGTGACACTATGTTATTTAGCAAAAAATAATCCTTATGATGAAGCATTTCGATCGGTATGATAAATCTACAGTTTGATTATTTTTCTCATGTAACGGGTTCGATTTCCGGTTCAACCATGTAATTATTTAAATATATATGAATGCAGTTTAAATTGTTTTTTAAATTAAAATAATGTATTCTTTCAGTAAAATGTTCCATCTACAATATTCAAGGTACTCTCCCTCCATGTGGCATATCCGTGGGACGTCCAGTATATAGGTACTGCTTTTTAGATATTCGAATTATTTCAATGACACGTTGCTACTTTTTGTCTTCTAACTTTATATCCCGGGAAAAAAAACAGTTCTCCAGGGATGCACGTTCACGTTAATATCTTTCTGTGATAAGCCGAATTATAGGCACTAGCCTACCTACCAAAATAAAGGTAATGAATTAGACGATCATGGTATTAAGGAGAGGTAATGTACCTTTACTTTTTTCTTAAATACATAGATTGTTTTGTTGTTGTCTGTTGTAGCAACAGACTATCATGGTATGGACATGTGATGAGGAGGAATGAGGAGCATGTTACAAGGAAAGTTTTAAGTATGAATGTTGATGGCTATAAGAAAAGTGGGAGACCGAAGAAAATATGGATGGATTGTGTGAAAGATGATATGAATAGAAAGAAAGTGAACACGGAGATGACGGCTGATAGAGATGTATAGAAGAAAAAAACATGCTGCGCCGACCCCAAATAAATTGGGATAAGGGCAGGAGGATGATGACATAGATTGTTTTAGAATCATGTAATATCATGTATTTTTTGTTAAAAAGTGAACACTAGAATATAGTAGCCATCATCATCATCATTTCAGCCGAAAGACGTCCACTGCTGGACCTAGGCCTCCCCCAAGTATCGCCACAACGACTGGTCATGCGCTTTCCGCATCCAGCGGATTCCCGCAACCTTCATCAGGTCGTCGGTCCACCTTGTGGGGGGCCTACCCACACTGCGCCTTCCAGTAGGTACGCGGTCGCCACTCCAGAATTTTACTGCCCCATCGGACATCTGTTCTGCGAGCAATGTGCCCCGCCCATTGCCACTTAAGTTTGGCAATTCTTCGGGCTATGTCTGTTACTTTCGTTCTCCTGAGAATCTCCTAATTTCTGATTCGAACACGTAAGGACACTCCGAGCATAACCCTCTCCATTGCCCTTTGAGTGACTTTGAGCCTTCTTATCAGGCCCATTGTGAGCGACCACGTTTCAGTGCCGTAAGTAATTACTGGCAACACACACTGGTCAAAGACTTTCGTCTTGAGACACTGCGGTATTTTGGACGAGAAGATATTGCGTAGGTTCCCGAACGCTGCCCAACCGAGTCGGAAATAGTAGTAATAGAAGTATTTCACTACATTTAGGGGACCTTACACGCATTTTCTAACAACTGTTTTCTTCTGCACATGAAAAACCTACCTACTTATTATAAAACGTACCTATTTAGATAACTACTTAAACATTTCGTGCGTATTACACGGCCCCTATGTAAACAGGGGCAATGACCGGCACATTTCGTCCTGAGTGCACTGACATTTCGCGATGAATTCTCATTATGAGTCACTTTATCCGGCTGTGACGTCACTTATTATATCATGAATGTGTTCATTACACTGGAAGGCAATTTTCAGAAGCCTATGTGTTTGTTGTTTCTAGCTTTTCATTATTGACAATTTAATTAAATATAAATTGTACTTTCAGAAGACTAAGTAGGTACTTATACAAAAACAAAATAAAATGAAAGTTAAAAACTAAAACCCAAATACGATCAAAAACGCCCACTAAAAAGGTATAAACAGGACTCAATTCTTTTTATTCTAAATTACATTATTAAATCCGGATCCGGTTGCAATAAGCTCGCCCCTATTCCATGGGACTTCTAACATAACTGGTGAAATGTTGGTGTACTATGCACCTCTGCTTACCTCTTCAGGGAATACAGGCGTGATGTTATGTATAAACAATAATTAAAAAAATATGGGTTTTCGTGGGTTAGGGATCTTTGTTGTTTTAGCCGTATTAATTGTACTTTATATTAAAAATAAATGGGGTTATACTTATATTTTTAATCTATTCTGTATAATCTTATTTCTGGAATTTACTCGTTAGGAACTTTTACTGGATACCAAACACGATATTTTATTCTTTTTTCTAACACTTTATGGCCGCTATGAGCCGCCATGTTGGATATTATGTGACGTCACATAGCCTATAACCAGCGGAAGAGCACAACGCTTCCCACAATACCTCATTTGTTGAGGTACGACGAGTAAATTAGGAGTTCTGAGGGAATAGATGAACATACATACATACGTGGGACACTCAGAAAGTTTTGCGAAACTAAAAAAAATTGTTCTATACGTACATATATTTTTATCAAATCTTTTCAAAGTACTTTCCACCAGCCTCTATACAAAGATTCATGCGCCTAAACCAGTTTTCAAAACACTTTTTCCAGTCCGCCGCAGACACCTCGTTTACAGCCTGCTCGAACGCAGCCAGCGCATCTTCCGGCGACGAAAATTGTATCCCTTTGAGCTGATTTTTTATTTTTGGGAATAAAAAGAAGTCACACGGTGCTAGATCAGGGCTGTAAGGAGGGTGACCCAGGAGTTTGACTGGCGTGCTGTCCAGGAAGTCCCTCGTTTTGAGTGCGGTGTGCGCAGGTGCATTGTCGTGGTGGAGCAGTAGCCCGCGGAGCCCTGTGTTTGGTCGCTTGTTGCTTATAACAGAGAAAACTTCTGGCAAACATTTGGTAGTATACCATTCGGCATTAATGCTTCTTTGATCCCGTAAGGGAATTGATACCAAGTGGCCAGTCAAATTAATAAAGCTAGCGATCAAAATCTTACCCCCGCTTCTAGATCGCTTCACTTTGGTAGGCGTTGGCTCATTTTGAAACACCCAAACAGTCGACTGGCGCTTGGTTTCTGGGTCGTATTGATAAATCCAGGACTCATCACCTGTAACGATGTCGTAAACACGCCGAGACGAGCCTGCTTCAAATTTGTTAAGCATATCACGGCACCATTCCACCCGGGCCTGCTTCTGAGCATCGGTGAGGTTGTGCGGCACCCAGCGTGATACTATCCTCCTCACGCGAAGATGGCTGTGTAGAATCTCGTGAACGCTTCCCGATCCAATCTTCAATATGTGTTGAATCTCCTGATATGTAATTCGCCTATTGTCTTGGATTAAATTTTTCACTGCTAGCACGTTTTCTTCGGTAACAGCCGTCAAAGGGCGACCGCTTCTTTCGTCATCCCCCAAAGTTGGTCGACCGCGCTTGAATTCGTTATACCAACGATACACGGTTGCCTTGGAAGGGCCTTCATCCATGAATGCCATTTGAAGTCTATCGTACGATTCATCCGGTTTCAGGCGACACTTGAAATCGTATAAAATCATAGCTCTAAAATGTTCCCGGCGCAGATCCATATTTCAGTGAGACACAATACTTTGAATGAACTCACAAAAAATGTGGAGGGAAATTTTGAAATTGGAACTTACTTATTTTTACTTATAAATAATCATATTTTCGAAAAACATTATAACTGGCCAGTCTCCCATATATAAAAACTTTTTTTCGCAATACTTTCTGAGGGGCCTGGTACATACATAGTCTGCTAAAATCATAACCCTCCTTTTAGCTTTGCCGTAGTCGGGTAAAAACTAATTATTTAGGGCGCTTGGTAACAAACCGGTTCCGTACGCAAAATACACGCTTGATCGTGGAGTTGCGGAAACCAGCCCGTTATACTATACTATAACAAACCGGTTTTTGCCGTTGCTACAGACGGCTGTAACTGCTGTAAATCTTTAAGGTCCTGTAAGGTTTACGTTCAGTGATCGGTCGTCAGTTATGTATGAAACATTGTGGTGTATAATATGTTCAATGAAAATATAAATAATGTTTACGCCCGGTGCACAGTGAGTTTATTGTATTGTAGTGCTTCAAGCATGTTTGCGCATGCACATGTGGATGATTTACATGCCATCATACGCAATAAAATTGCGTCTGTTGTGCAGAGAATGCGGGGGAGTAGCAACGGAATCCTGAAGATGATAGCGGGAAGGATGGACACAGCCGTCCTCAGTCGTTTAATCGATTTGCATGTGAGAGGTGCGAATCGATGACTCGGCATTATTAATGTTTGTTATCTTTGTTTACTAACATAGTTGTTTAAGTTTTTCATTGTTACTAACAAAAATGATTATGGAACGTTGTTTTCTGAAAATAAAATATTTATTATTATTATTGTCAAGTGTAACAGTCATAGGTAGTATACCAAAAAAATTGAGGATAAAGCGAGGCGCTCTTTTAAAAATTGTGCCACCACACTGTGCTAGCACGCTTGAGGCGAGGCTGCACGCTGTACTGTATGATGTATGTGCTTGGGTGCACTATGCACAGTAACCCACACTCACATGCCACAGGTAAGTAAAACGTCCTTTCCTCACACGTGACTCGCAAGGCTTCGAAATCGTGGTAGCACCATATTATAAAATGAGTGAGTGCATGACTCTTTTGACTAGTGAGTCTAGATCGTGCTAGCACGCGTATTGAGTCACCCAAAACTACAGTCTACGAGAGCTTCTTGTTGTCGACGGACGTACTCACAGAAGTCACAGAACTGGCATCCTTTTTCGCATACAGCCACCTAGTCATCGGTTTCAAGCCGAATGCGTTAAGGGGCTCCCTACAGCTCAATGGCGTCCCAATAAGTAAAAAATGCGAAAAACGGCCACTTTTTGCACTTTTTCTGTCTACAAATACAGCGAGCTATATTTAACAGAGTTAATAATAGTTGTTTCTGATTCACTTTAAGTTAGTAACCTAAGTTACTAGCAATAAGAACCAAATTAAAAACAAACTGCTAATCCCTTGTCGGCAAACTTTACACAGTTTGGCGGGTTTAAACAAAGTGTAAAAATGTTTTGGTCTCGAATAAATGATTTATTATTTATTTATTTGATTAAACCTTTACTACAATTTTTTTGAACCAGATTTTAGATAAATTTTGTACTCAGCGAGTAATTTTCTTTTTTACTGTTGGGGGCGCCACCGAGCTGTAAGGAGTCCCTTAATCAGCTTTTAAAAAAATAAAGGGGAGAAACAATTTAAGTGGTGCTAACAAACAGCAAAAGAACAAGAGAAGTGGTTACAGTTTCAACGTGCGCCATATTGTTAATAACACAATTTTAATCATGTTAACCACTTAACAGGTCGTGTTGTGGTTTCTACTTTTAATTAACAAGTTACGTGAAGGTTTCAGATGTTATAGGTAAATGTTTTAATTTAAAGAATTTATGTATGGTTTACGATGGTGATGTAAACGTGGCAAACCGTTGCTTGTATGAGTAATTACTTGATTTTATGCCAATTGTAGGAATGCATTTGGTACTACTTTTATTTGACGTTTATAAGCCTTAAAAAAAAAAAAAAAAAAGGTCTCCTAATATCCTCTCGACGTAATATACTAGTACGAAAAATGCACGTAAAACCATAAGTAATCAAAGATAAAGCTAGGCGTATGCTTGTTGAATCGGCAACAGAGTTTAACTGTAACGCTTCAGTCTTTCTGCGACCACGAACGCTGCAAAGCTTTCGAAACGTCAGGAAAACTTTCCTATATTATAAAGTACTCTGTGAGGAAAACCAATTATAATAATATATTCTGCTATTGAGAAGAAATATAAATTAGTTGAGGGTATTTGAGAATTTTTTGCACGGGGCGAGCGAGCGCGATGCGTCGTGTTCACCCACCCACATCTCGTTGTAATGAATGTCGACGGACCAAGCGGTGTACAGAAAAACCTAAACTGGTTTATGTTCTACACTGTATCTGCCAAATGTATGTATTTTTTTTTTGTGGAAATAAATAAATAAAATAAATAAATAAAAGTTAATACAGAAACGAACACAATCCTTCCATTCCTAGCAACTGATTAACCGTTTGATATGGCTCGTTCCATATTTAACCCAGTCCATGCACAGCACACAGCGTTGATAGTTTTGTAAAACATACCTAAAGCAATGCCGGTTGGTTCCACGTCACAGTGCCACGAGGGAAGCATTTGGGATCAAAATATATAAACGCGCCGTATTGCACTCGGCCGTGCTATTATGGCCTGGGCTGGTTTCAATATGCGGCGGGCCTTACATTGGGAACAGACTAAAAGCCGTAGCACACCTATACTATAAAAAAAAAAAAAAAAAAACACCATATTAATCACCAATGACTTGACTCAATATTTTCGTTTTTTTGTTTTGTTTTATTAAGCACTGAAATGTGAGCTTATTATCGTTCCACGTACAATAAATGTTAGTTTCTCGGATCGTTGAAACTGAACCAAAAGTTGGAGTTAATCGATTAGGTGTCGAAGGCCTTTATAAAGCTCGATTCACATCTACCAGCACGTAGCGTGTCCAGCATGTAACGTGTCAGACACGGCACGGTCACAAGTTTTATATCTACCGACAGACGGCCATTCTTGCAGACAGTTTCGCCTGGTGCGCCCGTGTCTGTGCGGACACGCTACGCTCGCTCATGTGCCCTAGATGTGAATACGCCTATAATAAATAAATAAATAATAAATATCTTTGGAACATTTTTACACAGCACCATCTAGTCCCAAACTAAGCAGAGCTTGTGCTATGGGTACTAAACAATGGTTTTTTTTTTTTTTTATAAATCCATACATATAATAGGTACATAAGAAACACTCAGAATAACACAAACACTTATGTTCATCACACAAATATTCCTGTCCTGTGGGAAACAAACCCTTGACCTCGTGACCAGCAGTCCGACCCTCGAACCACTAGACCACAGACGTATAGATAACGTATGAATTATAATTTTTGGTGTCTGTGCTGGTACGTGTCTGCCACGTACGATGTCTGCAGATGTGAATCGAGCTTTGTCTGCAGATGTGAATCGAGCTCACGCTATACCAAGCGACGTCAATGTGTATAGCATGCTCATTGGCCACATTTCATTTCGTGAAACCACATTGAATCTCATGAAGCCACATTTCCTCATTATTAGCCAATGAATACGCGTGCGTTGATGTCGAGGGTGTTATTATGTGTGCTGGTCCCTCTCGTAGTAGATAAACGTCTCGTAGGGAACAGCTGTACATTGTGACTTGTCACAAGATGACACGCGACCTCTTTTCCTTATTGATTTTCTCTGTGACTTACCTACTCCTTCGCATTATGTGAACATTAAAATACGTTGGAGAATGGCAAATTATAAAGGACTGGAGATAGTAGGTTATTAATTGAATAGAAACCACAGTTATTGGCGAAGGTAGATCTACTGGACGGAACTACAAAAAATACTATTCAGGTTTTGAATAAAGTCTAATAAACATTTGTTTTTCGTCTTTCTGGCGTATAGCCAAGTCAAAGGGTCGAACTTTGTTAAATTGTGAAGAGTTTTTCAAAAGTAAGTAACCAAAGAGCTTTTAACTAATGGATTGACGCGGAATTTACCTATGACAGCCGTACTGTGAAATACCTAGAAATACTTTTCAACTTTTACAATAACACTACTTATAGGTACTATAACTTTTACTATCACTATAAGATTTCCTAAAATGTAAGATGCTTAGTTGTTTTTTATGTACACCTACTGTATGTCTTGTTGTAGCAATAACTCATTTTTCTTTCTTTCTTTCAATAAGACTTTTAGATTCAGAGTGTAAATTCATATATTTTTTTTGTCTGTTTTTTACCAAAATTAAAATAACGCTATTTCTGACACGTGATTTTAAAGCCCCTCACTACCCAAACACCTGGTTTCTATTGTTTGTAGATTCGTCATCTCATTTATTCATCAAGTATGACATGAAACACGCGAAAACCTTATCGCGACTTGTGTTTCGACCCTGTGTGAAGCTAACACTGTATTTGGTTCTACAGATCTCTTTGTTGAGTCCTTAGACTTTGTTGGAAACTTCAGGTGTCTAAAAATGCTTTTGGATTCTTTAGTATTCTTTACAGATTCAGAGCATAGCCGTCGAGTTCGAGACGGGAGAAAAATATTGTTGAAAACTTGTTTTTTGTTTTCAAAGTCATATTTTTATACGATCTAATTCTTTATAGGTATTTTTATAGTATGAAAATTGTGGCGTTACTTTAGGAGCGCTTTCAATTTCAACACAATTTTTTCCTTAATTTCATAAAGTTGGAATACAATTTTAAAACGTCAAAAATGTATCGCCTGGAATTATTTCAGTTTCAATTTAAGCGCTCGCAATCCCGCACAAATTAAAATTGGAATTTATAGGCTGGATAAAAAAAAACAACAGTTGACGTTCTGTTCTTTATTCAAACTGCACACAAACAAGGCTGTAGCTAACAAAAGACGCTCGCCTTCAGTCTGTAAATATGCCAAGAACAATAAATTGCGCGCTGTGATCTTTTCATTTATTTTGCCACATGAAGCAATTAAAACAGAGTAAGATTGACATTATTCGTTATAATTTTTTTTTTTAGATATTTTTGTGTGTATGAACCTGTAACTATTTTTACTATGTAAAATCCTAAATATAAATGCTAAAAGAATCAGAATTTCACAAACACAATTTTTTATTGGACCCCTAGCCTGTATCTCGTGGTTGGATGCAGTCTTCTAAAGCCACGTTATGTTTTACTAGAAATTGAAATTTTACAACACTGTTATGAACTTTTCAAATTCTTTAGTAGACCACACCACTAAAAAGTACAAGTAAAGGATTAAATCATAAAATATCAGTCAGTTAAGAACATTATATTTTTATAGCTCCACAAGAAACTATTATTGCGATTGGCAATCCGCCTGGCACGCGTCACGATTATGGCAATACGTGTATCTCATAAACGTTCTTTATTAGACCCGTTTATAGGGGAGGGCTGTGTTTGCCAGGAAATATTAAACGGTTGAAGTGAATAAATGAATGATTGCCAAGAAGAGAGTCGCAGTCGTCGAGTTGCAGTTGGAGGCTACACTTACAAACCATGTAATTCACAAACTAATCAAAAATATAGTGCACAAAAGGTGCGCAAACACAGGTGTACTCTCTACAACATTTTGATCTGTATTCGTGCCTTAGTTAAGGAGGTGACTATACCACTGATACTGAACACGAATCAATAAAAAAACATATACCAAAAAAAAACCTATTTGTAAACAAACAAATTCCCTCCGTGTGTCACGTGCGACACAAAAACGAAGCGTGCTAAACCACCAAAAATGGGCAGGTATTTCCACCCTTTGCCAATACCGCCGACGACTTATTTTCAGAGTCGTTCGTGATTTATTCTCCAACCCCTCGCAATGTTTCTAAGTGAAAATTTGGGTATTAATAATCGTATAATTTTTCAAGTATTTTTAGATGACTAAGCACATTGTTTATCATTTGCTCTAGAAATATGGCACGGTTTCAGATCAACAACTTGTATAACTCCTTCACTCTTATAATCCGACGGGACGGCAATACGTCACGACCGGAGAGAGATCTTCTGATCTCAATTACATAAATTAATTAATTACTTTACTAAATTGGTTTAATTAATTGTGGCCAATTCTCGTAATTACAAACGTTCAAAATATAGTTCCAAACTTATCTCAATGCCTTAAATCTCAATCTTCTGACAGTAGATGTTCCTGTTTGCCGTTTATTTGTGACACTTTAGGTCGTTAATGTCACCAATAAATGGCGATCATTAACATCTTCTGTTAGGAGATTGAGATTTAAAGCATTGAGATTCATTTTGAGTTGTGATTGTGATTTGTGAGTTTTCAGAGAATTGACCTTCAGGCGCAGGACCGACGGCTTTACGTGCTCTCCGGGGTACGGATTTCTTATATCTATAGTCTGGATAGATATGTCTGTCCCCAGCCTTCCTCTATGAAAACAAAAGCTTGCGAATAAAAAAATACACATTTAGAAAACCATTTTTCATTCGAAGCTTGAAACAAAAGCTTTCATAACCACTCGCACACCCCTACATTTATCTACATATAGGTACATAAATATAGGGTTGCCACTCGAGGTTGTGTGATGAGGACAATAATAATGTGAGCGTGGCTTTTAACTAGATGAGGGCTTCATTGCTACACGACTGGCTGAATACACTTCAACCAATATGAAATCTCACTAATATATAATAGATATGTTTGGATGTTTGTTTCATTAGGATTGATATTTGAGTAATTGATTGTTCACGCCACCCTTGTACTGAGTGGAAAGTATTTTGATTTTAGATATGTAATTTTAAAGCTATTTGTAATTTAGTACGCTACATTAGTGGCAGGATATAGAGGCGCTAATAATACTCCTGACATCATAACAACCATTGTACCTATATTCACAAAAAAATAAGAATTGAATGGAATTGAAGTCTTGTACTGAAAGATATAAATAGTAGAATGAAAAAATTGCTCACGAGCAGGATTCGAACCCGCGACTCGTAGCTCAGTACGCCAATGCTTTAGCCACTAAGCTACATGAACACTGCTCGTCGTATCGTGGTTGCCGATTTTTTCATTCTACAATTTATATCTTTAGATTTCGCTTCGCATGCGTAAATGCGTTAAAAATAATAAAATTATCTTGTACTGAAGTCGAAATTTGACTTCAATGTAACCTGAAATCATGTTGATTTCAATGTTTATGTATGTTTTGACAATCCGTTTTATCGGCAACCAGAGCCGTCTTAAACCTTGCTGGGGCCCTTAGACACAGAGTTGGGGTCCTTGTGGAAAGCCAAAAAAACTTGAATGAAAATATCAGAATATACTTTTGTCCAGTGACTTTCTTGGTTGGCTAATAAATCAAATATAAGTAACAAATCAAATGTAAGTGATGAGATTACTGTTTTGAGAAGGCTTACGTCGATGTTATTACTTCAGAAATCTCGAAAGAAAGAAAGAAGTTAATCTTTAGAGATTTCTGAAGCGCAAATCTTCTATTATGTCCTTGAAGTCCAATTTTTGAAGGATATCACTTTCTATGCGCATTATTGACTAAGTTGGATGAAAAATATATAAGCACTGGATTTCAGCATTTGTGTAAAGCACTCACAATGAAAATATCTTTCATTTTAACATAATATAGTCATTGCGTGGTGCATAGTTGTCGACAGTTTGCCGTCTTTCTTTACCATAAGGGCACGTGGGGCACGCCCCGGAGGTAGCGCGTTTTTAGTGGGTAGTACTAACTGAGCTAATTACTAGATATGGGATAACTAGCTCCGGTAAAAGATTGGATATGTAGTATATCATTCCAAGTAAAGATTTGAGGACTGTCTATCAAATAAAAAAAATTAAAGGCGTGTTTAAAAATCGAGTATTATGAACAATGATTACCTATTATAATAAAACAAGTTTAACCGGATTATATCGCGTATATTATTTAGATTGGTTTCCTGACGTTTTTAAAGCTTTGCAGCGTTCGTGGTCACAGGAAGACTAAGATGACAAGCGTCTTTACGGATATTTCAAAAAAATAATTTTAATTTACCGTACAATTTAAAATTATTACCTACCTAAAATTAGTTTTTCGTTCCACATCGTTGTCGTCAGTGTCGAATGTCGGGCGTTGGAGTTCTGATATAAGTAGGATATGTTTATTTTTTCGAAAGTGAAGGAGTGATACATATCCGCTTTTGGATATATATCCGAAGATATAGATGTGTCTGGAGTTACCCATGCCTACTACTTACATACAATATTATACAATGCTAACAACCGCGCCCCGCGCCCCGTCGCGTCGCGTGGCGCGTCGCATTTTGAGAAGATGGGTTCTAGAATGTTTTTTTACCATTCTGTAATTTTTTTTAAGTTTTCATAAGGGTGAAGCTGCGTGTCATTCAAGTGTATGACATGTTACCAAAGTTATAAAGTCGTTTATGAGTTCAGTAATCAGTTAATCTGAAGTGCTACTTCAGTTAATGAGAGAAGTTGCATAATTTATATTTTCTTGATTTTAACTTTTAAGTGTTTTTAAGTATGTGCATTAGTAGATGCCGGTTGGTGCCAAAAGATAATTGCGCAGTTTCACACGCAGTGTTCACAAATAAAAATCGACAAAATGTGGGGAACATCTGTTTTTCTTTCGCGATTTCATTGTTGGTCCCATAGTAAAAGTTGTTTAAATGAATGAGTACAATCATCCCTCAAAGAATAGTTAATGAATTCAAAACCATCCAGTATAGTTGCTTTTATTTTTTTGAAAACCCCACACTAAGATTTTTCGTATACCGTGGCGTGGCAGACACTTACCCCCATCAGTTTCTGGAAGGCTGATCAATTTGATCTATTTTCAAATCTAATGTCAGCTTCTGTGATTGGCCGGCAAAAATGTTAACAACCAATCACATCGCTTGACCTGAGATTTGACAGCTGATTAGTTAATTTTTGCGTTGATCAGCCTTTCGGAAACTGGGGGTAAAATCTCACATACACAAACACAATATGTAAGTACATACTTATTATACTAGTTTCACCTTCTACACTAGTGTCTTCAAATACTCTGAATTGACACACCAGCTGACTATTTGATGTGGCATTCATCGGGAGTCCTTTGAACTTCCAATATTCGACAATACAACCACTGACATAATGGAAAGCTATATTTAGAAGCTAATAAAGCTAGGGCACAATAATGAATAGTATTGATACTGTAGATCACAGTTCGCAATTTCAGCGTAACCCATCAAATTACAAGAGGACAGAACTTTTTTTTACTTTTTATTAATTCTTAAATCCGCTAAAATATTCCTCTTGAAGAATAAACAAGCAAACAATAGTTTCCAAGAAAGAAAAAAATGTTCAATGGTTGATTTCACTTTTCACAATTCGGTATAGTATGAATGATTTTACAATAATAAGATCGTGACACAAAGGATCTGAATCACGCTAATGATATGCAAATTTTTATTGGTTTACAAAGTTTAGCATTGTTTATATTTATGAAGATTACTTATATTACTGTTAACAAATTGTAAAACGTTTATTAATTTTGTTTCGATGTCAAAGGTCATATATAAATATGAAGACATACGTAAAATTTTTAAACCAATAGAAATATGCATATCATTAGTGTGATTTGGATATCATTTGTGTCAGGATCTCATTCGTGTAACTTCATTCGTAGGCTGTGAAATCGACCCTCAATGTTCGATACATTTCAACGTTTGGTCATTTATTAATAGCCAAGCGTTATGTTGATTTAATAATAACTTGATCTAATGTTAAAATGTTTTGTGTTCACAGTACACAGTGTTAGTACATAACTAAGTACATGTACAAACATTGTAAGCCGAGTATGAGTGGCTCCATCAATGTTTTATGAGTTTACCCTACTAATAAACTAACTTAAGTGTGTAATTAAAAAAAAACATAACCCCCCTCGTTTTTGTCGGCTGTTGATATCAATGTTTTGGTCCGTGGTTTTGGTGTATGCCCAATTGTGGATACGGGAAATATTTTTAGTAATGTTAGATGTTTTTAATTAAATTAATTTTTTTTTTGGGACATTTTATGCAGCACCATCCCTAGTTTCAAACTAAGCAGAGCTAGTACTATGTATTTAAATATCTAAGCACTTATATCAATTCTTAAACACCAAAGTAGGGTGTAATTTGTGAAAGTATTTAGTTCTACGTCTACATAATGAGCGATAATTGTATGTCAAAATTGGTACAATACTGAGACACATATCACACTTTTTTATTGTATTTTAACTTGTATGTTCTGTGTCTTGTTTTTGTACTAAATAAACGTTTTATCTATCTATCTAAAATAAAAGCTTGGAAATTGTAATATACCTACAGAAAGTTCAAAAGAAAAATTAAGTACCTATATCACATACCAGAAGACATGGTTCACGGGGCAAGATGTTAATTATTTTCGGAGAAAATGTATGGTAGGTACTCGGACGAATAAAAAAGGCGGACGGAATCTCGCTAAGCAAAGACACACTTCACTTTTTCCTAAGAAACTCACTATAATTTCCAAAGCATTTTTTACCATTGCCACTCGAACAAATGCATTTTATTCATCGATAACAGTGAATAAAACTGTCTTTTACTCACAAGTTAGTGAGTAAAAACATTTTGAATTTGGAACAAGCTCGAATTATGTACAAGAAATGAATAAAACGTGCTGAACGTACGTACTGGCAGGCTGAATGGAGCTATCAAATTTAAATTAAAAAAATATAAATACTACAGGTTGGCTGGTTGAACGAGGGACTTATTAAAGGAAGATGTTTAGTACTTGATTCTCGTTCCCAATATGTATAAAAAATTGTACCTAAATATTTTTAATATTTTTATAATCCATTTCATAAATTTCTGTGGACAGTATTCAGCGCTTACAAACCAAAGTTTCATGCAGTGAGATAATGCACCTAGCATGGTAGTGTCCATCGGTGGCTATTTTCACCCTCTTTGCCTTTTTTACTGGACAGCAGACCCCTAAACAGATTGCGCGAGCATTTTGACTACTGTACCTACGCGTGATTTGTCGAAGAATATTTTTTTTATTTATGTGTACGCACATTCTACCATATTCTTGAATATGTCTCTCATTCACCCGGTCATGCTATATACCACTATTTATTTTCTCACAGTCAATGCTAAAAAGTAGAGTAGGTACACAACTCGTGAAAAAAAAATTAATCTCGGTCCTTGTATCCCTTTTATAGACATCGAAGGAGCATTCGACAAAACAAACTTCTCCAGCATAAGAACAGCCCTCTCCAAGCACGGAGTGGAGCAAGTACTAACTGACTGGATTGAAAACATGTTAAGTAAACGGGTGGTTCGTCTTGACGGAGAGCAACAGATGGCCATGATAGCCAGAGGCTGCCCCCAGGGAGGGGTGCTGTCTCCCCTTCTGTGGAATCTGGTAATTAATGATCTCATTACCAAACTTAACGCCAACCACTACTACACAATAGGATATGCAGATGACCTCGCCATCCTCGTATCGGGTAAGGTGACTGGGACCATCTGCAACCTCACCCAACAAGCGCTTCGTATTGTAGAACGCTGGTGCAGAGAATTTGATCTTTCAGTGAATCCCACCAAAACTGAGTTAGTCATGTTCACCAAAAAGCGAGCATTAGGACCCTATTGCTTACCCAAACTGTTCAGTACTGAACTCCAGCTGGCCAACGAAGTCAAGTACCTCGGTGTCATCCTAGTAAGCTAAGTTGGAGTAATCACCTAGAAAACAAACTAAACAGGGCCTGCATCACCTTCTGGCAATGCAGGAAAATGATAGGTAAGAAGTGGGGCCTATCCCCTAAAATTATACTATGGCTATACAGCGCGGTAATCCGCCCCATGATTGCCTATGGGGCCGTAGTTTGGTGGCCTAGAACCAAGCTGATTACAGCTTCAAACAAACTACAGCGCATGCAAAGACTTGCCTGTGTGGCGATTACAGGCTGCATGAGGACTACCCCGACTGCAGCACTCGAAGCCATGCTGGGAATTCCACCGCTCCACCTTTTTATACAACAGGAGGCGGCGATGGCGGCAGTACGTCTAAAAACACTAAATCTATGGAGTAAGAGTAGTACACAACACACCGCGTTGATAGAGGAACTCAGCAATGAATTCCCTCTGTTGAAATCCATTAACGACCGGATTCCCAAGCAATTCATTTTCGACAAGAAGTACAAAATCCAGCTGTATGACGATCACCGATGCGAAGGGCTGTGCCCTGCAGAGGTGCGAATCTTCACGGATGGATCCAAAACAGGTACAGGTACGGGTGCCGGGATCTTCTCGGAAGACCTCAATATACACATAGCCACACCATTGGGGGTCCATAACACGGTGTTCCAGGCCGAGTGCATGGGCATTTCCCTGGCAGCTTCGGCGATTATAGCCAGGAAGGTTAAAGACCACTCAATTCGCATACTCTCGGACAGCATGTCCGTACTACAAGCACTAAGCAGCCACACGGTAAACTCGGGGCTGATACACGAGTGCCAGCAAAACCTCAACCAGGTAGGTAATCTCAATAACATAACCATTCAATGGATCAAAGGACACAGCAGTTCCCGAGGCAATGATGTAGCGGATGAACTGGCCAGAAGGAGGTCGAGTATGGTAGTCGTGCCACTCCCCTTTGGATACTTACGCAACTTGGTAAGGAAACGCACCAAGGAAAAACACTACAAACTATGGAAAGACCATGGTGAGTGCAGGCAGGCCAAGGAGGCACTTCCCACAATCGACGGCCGGTTCACGAAACAGGACCTCCGATTGTCAAAACAACAGCTGCGTACAGTCACAGCTGCTATAACTGGCCACGGGTCCTTTAACAAACATCTTTTTGTCATAGGTGTTACGGACAGCCCACTGTGCAGAGCCTGCATGGTGGAGGACGAGACAGCAGCCCATGTGCTTCTAGACTGCCCTGAGGTCGCCACATACAGGGCCAAGTACTTCGGTAACCCAGGTACCCTCAGAGAGATCACCAGCAACACCAAGGCGTTGCTGGCCTTTTTCGAGGAGTTAGGGTGGATCGAGTAAGTTCCCACCCGTACGCAAAATACACGCTTGGAAGTGGAGTTGCGGAAACCAGCCCGTTATACTATACTATACTTTACTTGTATCCCTCGCTCCGCTCAGGATTCTATTTTTGGTTCGCTGCTCGGGATCCAATTTAGTCCCTCGAATTAAATTCCCTTTTTTTTCACTTGTTGTATAATCTACTACTAACACACCAGATTTATATTGTTATTTTATTTGTGACACTACAACAATGACCACAGTCACACTAGATTTTTTGCGTAATCGCGGCTTTTTGGCTTACTATGGATGTGGATGTGTGCGTGCAAGCCCGTACTTTTAAGCGAGCCGTCTTACTATGGATGCTTCACTTATTGTTTAGCGAGATTCCGTCCGCTTTTTTATTCGTCCATGGGTAGGCCATGTAATTTTGCAATGTTTTCTTTAAAAGCCTTAAAGCTGCAGCACACAGCTGCGTTAATAACGGTCGATATTATCGCGTGCGTATTTGCGATACTTGTTCTTAGTACATTTTATATTTTGACGCATGCAATTTTACACACTGCTGCCTTAACGCGTCCCAATACAAAGTACTAAGAAAATTTTCGTTAAAACGCATGCGATAATAACAACCGACGTTAAAACAGCTGCGTGGTAGAGCCTTTATGACGAAGCGAAACTATCTGTGGCAGTTGGCAGTATTAACCCAACTGCGGCGGAGCCTACTACAAAATGACCTACCTACTGCTTTCCTGCTTTCCTCGACTTCATTAAAATCCAGGCTGTAAGATGTAAACAAAGTTGACTATTTAAATTGTGGAAAGAAAAAATCGCTCACGAGCAGGATTCGAACCTGCGACTCCTGGTTCAGTACGCCAGTGCTTTAACCACTAAGCTACCGTGAACACTGCTCGTGGTATCGAAATTAACCTTCACTTTGGTACGTCTTTGGGTGGTAAACGAAGTTCTTAAGTTCTTGCAAAACTAACTCAATTTTGCTGCAGATCGTATTTCAAAAAG
Source organism: Asteroscopus sphinx (assembly GCA_949699075.1). Classification (NCBI taxonomy): domain Eukaryota; kingdom Metazoa; phylum Arthropoda; class Insecta; order Lepidoptera; family Noctuidae; genus Asteroscopus; species Asteroscopus sphinx. The sequence goes on from OX453021.1 coordinate 14,151,473, forward strand.
GCTGCCAAAGCCACTTGAAGCAAAGTCAAGCTAATTTCAAGAGAAAAAGGTCATTCTGACTTTTCTCGTGTAAAATTATATTTTCAGAGGCTCGTAAGCCATTTTCCGTTTTTGTTATAATGCGTTGTAGTGTTGCCTTAGCGACGAAGCAATTATAGTGGGTGGGTTTACCGAGTAATCGGATGCAAGAACAATGTTGAAAAAACAGGCCAAGTGCGAGTCGGACTCGCGCAGTAAGGGTTCCGTACCACCCATCGACCTTATACCCCATAGAAACTGATTTAATTTACGAGAGTTCATCGAAAGACATCTACGTACAGTGCACAAAATATGAATTTTTGCATCTCTTTCTTACACAGGTACCACAACATATGCCTATGTTTGTCCTATTTTTAGTATTTGTTGCTACATAATATGCACTATAATCTGACCAAGTTTGACGCTGTTATATATTACCGTTTTGAAGATAGAGCAGGAACAAAAACGTTGAAAAAAATGCATGTTTTTTGAGGTTTCTTGTATGGGAACCCCCTTTTGTTTTAGACTTTTTTTTGTTTTTAGTATTTGTCGTGATACACCTCATAGCAACACATATTCTGAGAAAATTTCAACCGGTTACCTATTACCGTTCAAAAGATACAGCCCTGTGACAGACAGACGGACGGACGGACGGACGTTTGGCACCCTTCGGGTACGGAACCCTAAAAAGACATGATATTCTGTTGCAGCAGGTGTAGCATGACCACTGTAGACAAGCGTTTTGTCTACGAGATAATAGACAAAATGACAGATAAAGTACTATACAATGTAGTTTTTTATATTCTTCCGTAAGCAAATCTCTTGTCTACAGTAGGTAGTCATATTACGCCTGCAGGAAATGAGTTCACTGCAGATGTTATATTTTGTTGTTGAGATGCGGTAATTAGTATAAGTGTGTTTTTTTATTGCTTTGGGAAAATTCTCATAGACGCACTCCACCTGGAGAAGCCGGAGCCAGTGTCGGACTCTTACCGACTAAAACCACCACGGTGTTCCTTTAACTACCTTTGGCCGGGGGGTGGGAAACACTCTACATTCGCCAACCACCCCCGACCGGTCCCGGCTCGCTACAAGTAGACAAGCCCCTTCTCCCCGTGCCCTTTGCTGGGGAATACCCAAATCACACACAGGCCCACTCCTACCTAGGGCGGCTGCAGTTGCCTGATTCACAAACGTTCGAAAAGTTTCCGTTTCCGAAGTGAAATTTGACCGGCAAACGACACAAAACGACCACTTCCTGCGACCACGAATGATGCAAAGCATTCGAAACGTCAGGAAAAGCAATGTTAACAATAATACGCGATGTAATCCGGTCAAACTTGTTTTATTACGAAAAAATACGATTTGAGAATCGAACGCATTCGGAAACGCTATTCATAGTTCTTTAATTTTACATCGAGTGCTTTCCGACATGGACCGGCTCATGGGAGAGTTTCCATGAATTTCTCGTTGCGTTTCCGAATCCGTTCGGTTCTCAAATCGTATTTTTTCGTAATAAAACAAGTTTGACCGGATTACATCGCGTATTATTGTTAACATTGCTTTTCCTGACGTTTCGAATGCTTTGCAGCGTTCATGGTCGCATGTTCCGTGTGGTGCCGGACGTAAAGAATTGCACCACCCTATATCTTCTCATGGGTGTCGTAAAAGGCGACGGATGGGCAGCAGCGTTCTCTGAGTATTTAACCAACCAACTGCGATCGCCAACCCGCCTGCCAAGCGTGGCGATTATGGCATATCCCCCCTATATATGCTTGGGGGAGGCCTGTGTCCAGCAGTGGACGTCTTACGGCTGAAATGATGGTCGCAGGAAGTGGTCGTTTTGTTTTATTTGCCGGTCAAATTTCACTTCGGAAACGGAAACTTTTCGAACGTTTGTGAATCAGGCCACAGGTCAGTGTAAGCCTGGTTCCTGCGGCGCCCCATCCATCTCTTGCGGGTATGGAGAGAGGTCGTTGCCTCTTGAATCCTCTCCACTGCCTCCTTCACGAGCATCACCTCTTCGCGGAAGGAGACGACATCTTCCTAAGCGCTCTACCAACTGCTCTACGACCGCTCTACCGGTTGCTTCTGCTCACGACCATGGAGAGAACCACGGCCGGAGGTGAGAGATCGCTGCTGCTTGCTTGCTTGCTCGCTTGCTTGCACTGGAGTGATGAGGTCACGGCGTTGTGTGGCTCAAGCCGGGCACTCTACTAGTGTGTGTTGCTTGCGCCGTGTCCTCAAGGCAGCTCCCGCAGCGATGACACTCGGGAGTCGGCTCTCGGCCTATGCGACGCAGATACTTCCTGAAGCAACCTTCCTTACCGTGCCCGAGAGTATCTACGACAGCCAGAAGGCGCCATGGCACCTCTCCAATCATGAATTATGTTCATGTTTTAATTCGTTTAATCTGTCGTCTTTTATGTTAGCTCTATAAGGGCTACAATATTTTTAACACAGATTTTTAATATGCCTGTAGGTAAAAGCTAAATTATACGAATCTTTAACCGGATAAACGGAAGCAAACTCAATACAAATTGTGATAAAAGGTAGGTAGGTCGTGTTTAAAGTAATTGCTCATAAAAAATATAACAGATGGATGCCGTATTTTTACGCAAAGTTAAAATATATTACATAAAGGAAGCATCTCTGAATTGGGCTTTACATTCTATGTCCGAATGTGTGGAGTATGTATTTAGGCCGGTTTCGTATGAAAATTCGGAAAAGATTAAATTAAATATTTTCTTGTTTGTTTTTTCGAGAACATTGTATGTTTTTCTTTATGTATACTAATCTGAAAACTTAATTTTAATCCATTAGCTTCTGAAGTTGTGCAGAATGATGACCTATATACAATTTTGTGATGTATAACATATCAAGAAATGTACTTAATCTGTGTAATAAACAAGTTTACGGGGCGGAGAAATGTACCTACACGACTATTAGATACCGCCGCTACGCAATGTTTTATAGCTGCAAATACGCAGCTACATGATAGATGAATTTTATATCTGAAGGCACGTACGTTTCCGAGAAAAAATACTTTATTTATTTTATAACACAATATTATAATATTATACTAAGACAGGCTTTTTTCATACAATATTTGTTTAGGTACTAAAGTAAGAAACATGGGTTGTATTATTAAATAAAAAAATAAATTAACAAAAACAAAAAACCCGACTGCGTGTAAAAATAACAGAAAAGATATCAATCAACTCAGCCTATCGCAGTCCACTGCTAGACATAGGCCTCTCCCAAGTTGCGCCACAACGCTCGGTCCTCTGCCTTCCGCATCCAGTCCCCCCCAGCCACGTTCTTTAGGTCGTCGGTCCACCTGGCAGGGGGGCGCCCTACGCTGCGTTTGCCGATTCGCGGTCTCCACTCAAGGACTCGTCTGCTCCAACGGCCATCGGTCCTTCGACAGACATGGCCAGCCCACTGCCACTTCAGCTTACTGATCCTACAAGCTATGTCGGTCACTCCGGTTCTTCTCCGGATAATCTCGTTACGGATTTTATCCTTCAAAGAAACTCCAAGCATAGCTCGCTCCATAGCTCAACACGCAGGCGGAGGCTACCTATGAACTATTATGTAATTCATGACAAAAACATACGTAGCCTCCGACTGCGTGTTGATAAGTCTTGTTTATATCTTTTCTAAACAAGACTTATCAACACGCAGTCGGAGGCTACGTATGTTTTTGTCATGAATTACATAATAGTTCATAGGTAGCCTCCGCCTGCGTGTTGATAAGTCTTGTTTATATCTTATCTGTTATTTTTACACGCAGTCGGGTTTTTTGTTTTTGTAAATTAATTTTTTTATTAATTTTTTTTTAGTTTTTCATGTTTTATTTATCATATTATTAATGTTTTTTTTTGAAAAGTCAAATTCATTTTTAACGTTGAATATTATCATTCAAAATTAAATTTAAACATATAAGTTGTATATATTTTCGTAAACCATTTATAAACCCCTTTATTTTGATACCCCACTCAACAGGTACTGAGCAAAAAAAAAATTTAAAGTCACATAAAATGGCTCCAAAAAGCGGCCATTTTGATTTTTATAATTTTGATATACCCAGTGTCACTCTCATAATTAAGACGAATGCAACGACACCTCTCAAGCTAAGATCCATCAATCCGTTTAGGCTACAGAGCGTGCCAAAGAAATATACATACATACATACATACATACACTCGAAAAACATAACCCTCCTTCTGGCGCAGTCGGGTAAATACTACTTAGAATAAAGTAAGTATAGATGCTGCATTAGAATTGTTCCAGAAGAATCATCTGAATATAGTTCAAACAAAATTGTGAACATCCTATTTCTAAAATTAAAATAAACGAGGGTCAATTAATCCGAATCAACATTTGAGTTTGGTTGAAGTTTCAAGTTATCACTACTTGTTTTTTTTTAATTTTGGAGCTGTCAAATTATTCATATATTGCTTTATACTCTTTTACAGTTACAATACAATTGGCAAAGAAACCGTCCTGAAATGGCATTTTACATCACACATACACCAAACCACATGTACCAAAGTACAGTACAGTCGATCCCACGTCAGTATTGTAACAGTTTGACCTTGACAGCGTCTTTATTTCGTAAGAAGTAAGGGCGTTTATCATAATTCAAGTGTTACCACTGACCGTCAACCGTACGTCAATGATTGACGTGCGGTTGACTGTACCCATACTGTACCCGTATCGATATACATAATAGGTTTCGTACGGGTATCCGGACAAACTGTTAGGTATTGAATGGCCTTGTACAGCTCTGTAAGCCTAGCACTCCGGTAGTGTGAAACTTCGATTTTCGTTTGTGGTAACACGTCTAAGCGATATTTTGTGGCTTTGCGGTGGCTATTCGATATTTTGAAAGCAATACTAGATTGGGTTGTACAGGATGACTTGGAAGATAAACCTAAAGATATATGTAAAAGTAGCTTTTGAGTAATAACAGAAATTAATTTAAATTTACCTAAATGAGCTGAATTTTCTTTTGAATATTCAAGGTTCTATAACTACAAGACACATTTTTGATATCTACCAGCTTTTACAATGAGGCGAAGAAAAATAAAACTTAATTAGTTATTTAAACAAAAACTTAGAAAGAACATAATTATTACCTACATTGAATATCTGACCGCAGCAGTCAGGGTTAATACTTGCATAGACAAAAATACTAAAATATTCAAAAAGAATTCAATGTCAATCTAAATAAAAATGAAATCATTGTCTGTGTAGACTTTGATCTTTTTTTGAACACAGTCACAAAACTGCACAAAACTAAGGCAATATAACCTCTAACCTCGGCAAGCTAAAACTAGAATATCTTTTTATAAAATCCCAAAGACAAAATATTGTTTTGATGTTATTGTCGAAAATGTTTTCATAATATAAATTTGAATCCATCTATTATAGTCTTGTTTGAAAATATAATGTATTTTTGTATGTGTAGGACCTATTGGACTTTATTAGATTTAGAATATTCGGCCTGGGTTTACTTTTTTGTTATATAGCCGTTATTGAATAGAAAAAAAATATTTTCGTTTAAAACTCAAAAACCACACAACAATGTGAACCTAATGTACTACACTACACAACAATGTATAGAAGTAGTGAGTAGTATACATAATATACAACATGTTGATGTGTATTTGTGCCATATTTAAGGCGGCGACTATACCACTGATACTGAACACGAATCAATAAAAAAATCAACAAAAATTTTTTTTGTTACATACCTATTTGTAAACAAACAAATTCCCCCCGTGCGACACAAAAACGATGCGTGCGACACCACCAAAACAATTTGCAGGTATTTCCACCCTTTGACAATGCCGCCGATGACTTATTTTCCGAGTCGTTTGGGATTTATTCTCGAACCCTCGCTATGTTTTAAGTGAAAATTTAGGTATTAAATAATCATAGAATTTTTCAAGTATTTTTAGGTAACTAAGCACATTATTTATCATCAGATCTAGAAATATGGCACGATTACAGATCAACATCTTGTATATTGAAATATAATTGTCGTCTGACTTGTTAGAAGCCAGTCATTTTCAGAATGAATTTTCACGCATTAAAATTCTTCAATAAAATATAAATAAAATTATAATATGGGGTATTTTTCTAAAGCTTGCGTTGTCAAACTTTTTTGTGAAAGTTCTTTTTAATAATGCTTTCCCTACTGAAATAACGTGATTAGGATACTCGTTATACATACATACACAACATCACGCCTGTATTGTCTGAAGGGTTTGGCAAAGGTTATGATTAAGTCTTAGGGCGAGCCTATTGCCATTAACAATTACTTACTCGGTATAAGTATTATTAATGTTGGTTGCATTAATGGTTACTTGGAATAAATTGATTTGAAACAAAAATACCAAGCATCCATAGCGACTTTGAAACCAAATTATTGAGAAGGCCAAGCACGAAGTACTTATAAATGTAAAATGAAAGAACTTTAAGATGTACCTAATGAGTAGTTTAGAGTCGCCACATATTAAAAGTCAAAAACTTTTATTCAAAATAGACTAATGAATTAGTTCTATCCGAACGTCAAGACTTATACTAGGTAGTAGTAGAGCCGAAAGAGCTCATCCGAGGAAGTACTACTAGTAACACCACCGTACCTATTTCTGATGCCAAACTGTTCTGGTGTGAAATTACAATCAAATGAGACTCAGTTTAGCGAACGCGATGTACATTTAGGCAACAACCTAGGTGGTATTGCAGTTTTTATGGGCAAAAGTAACCGAATAACCGCTTAACATCTGGTGCGCTTTTTACAGTTTACAAAATAAAGTCACTGTCAAGGTCTAACTATTACCACTGATGTGCAGTCGACTGTAACTACTTCAAATGTATTATAAAGGGCTACCCAATATACTCACAAATCTTTTACAGTGATTGTAGTATGACGAAGCAGTTTCTTTGTTAGCATTTCGTTTACGAAAAGGTACTTTCGTTCCCTTGATAAATAGAACTGTTTTGTAGGTTTCTTTCACATTTTTATCCAGTGCACAGACCTATTACTTAAGGTTTTCCATTCGAAGGCCGCACGTATTTCTACCGTCTAAGTTTGTTCATAGACTACCAGCCAAAATTAATATCCAATCTATCCACGATTTTCCATACTAGATATAGAAATTTAGTGTATTTTGTATGGAGCTATTTCTAACTCGAATAAGGGCAAATCGTGGATAGATTGGATATTAATTTTGGCCATGAGTCTAAGGCTGTCTATTCACTGGAGCGGATAGAAGCGGAGCGGGGAAATATTAACCAATAGAATTGTACAAAATTGATGTTTCCGCCCCCGCTAAGCTTTTTTGTGCAATTATATTTGTTTATGTTTCTCCGCTCCGCTCCTTACCGCTCCTATGGACAGGCAGCCTAAGTTTTTTGATCCTTAAGTTACGAGGAAATTTTGACCTCTTGGTTTATAACATTTTGTAAGTTTAATGAAGATGAAAGTAAAAATTAATAAAAACTTTTGGATCCGTTAGGGAATGAAAATGTCGATTGAGTTACTTTCAGGCCTGTTTTTGAAAACTGATCAACACAAAAAAACCCGTGTATATATTGTGCGGTGCTGGTTGCGCGACGAAATTGGTTGCGCCACCAATCGTTAGCAGACCGATCTGCTTCCCAAATTCAGAATATTCTGGATAAGCAGTTGTCAACGAATTCGGTTTGTTATCTCGTTTTGCCTACGAGTCACGAGAGAAAAAGAGATAACAAACCAAATTGGTCGACAATTGGTTATCGAAGATGTTCTGAATCGGGGAGCTGATTGCACCACCATGCACTGTCGTCTCGGTGTAATGCCACCTTAGTGTGTAAATCTGATCGCATTTGGTCAGTTACTTCTTTAAATTTTTCGAATGCAGCCCCAAAATCTCATTGTTAACCATCAGAATGGCAACTATTTTCTCCCAGTTTACTTAAACCGAGACGCCCACGGCATGGCGGCGCAACTGGTTTAGCAACTGTGGTGTCTATACTGGCAGCCGAATGTGTGAGACGCCATATAACGCTATAAACTTGACTGGACGCGCGACCACCGCGGTTGAGCCGCCAGTGACGTTCTGTGCACGCGTTGGTGCTGGTTGCGCGACTAAATTGGTTGCACCACCAATCGTCGCAACGCGACCTGCTTTCCGATTCAGAACCATATGATAACCAGTTGTCGACCGGGTCGGTTTGTTATCTCGTTTCGTCTGATGATTTAAGCAACGAGAGAAGAAGAGATAACAAACCGAATCGGTCGACAACTGGTTATCGTGTGGTTCTGAATCGGGGATCTGCTCCCAAATTCAGAATATTCTATATATACAGAATATATATATATAAGAAGTTGTTGACCGATTCGGTTTGTTATCTCGTTTCTTTTACGAGTCACGTAACGTAAGAAAAAGAAGTTAACAAATCGAATTGGTTGACGACTGCTTATCGAAGATGTTCTGATTCGGGAAGCTGGTTGCGCCGCTATGGCGTCTCGGTGTAATGGGGACCTTAGGCCAAGACTGCACAGCGTTTTTTTACCCGCGCGATTTTTATCGTAAATACTTCTTCTTCTTCGTGTCGATGATACGAGTTTATTATATAATTTTGGACCAAAATGTAGCCACGTCAACAGCACTCTCAGTAGCCTCGCATAAGTCTTTGATTGTTTTTTTTTTTTTTTTTTTTTTTTATTCTTCAGGACAACAAACAATTGCGCAATAATGCATAATACAAACAAAAAGATATACAAAACTTAGGTAATCACGCAACCAGCACCGTTATCCACAAAATAATACATACAATTTTACAAATACAGCAAGCACTTTTGCAGACAGAATTAATGTACTTATATCTAATTATGAGCGAAAGTTAAAGTAGGTATACAAAACTTGCATAATTATGCATAATTTGAAAAAGGAGTTTACAATTCATTTCGCAAAACATTTTTTTGTGACATTGTTTTTATATTGGGCGAGTGACATAACAAATAGGTCAGTATCGGCAAAGTTATCATTATATGACTCCATAATTCGCCGCATGGGAGCACGTTCACCCGCGTTAGTTCTGCAGAGCTTGGGAGCAAATAGTCTATGAGCATAATTATCACGAATTCTTTGGGAACGACTTGGTATGCGAAGGTATATTTGGTTCATAAGCTGATTGCAATCTAATTTATTATGAATAATTTTATATAAGAGTGATTGATCAAGACACAGTCTTCTTAGATTTAGAGTTGGTAGAGAGAATTTGTCTAAAAGAGTATGATATGATGACCATTTTTTGTAAAATTTATAGTTTAAGAACCGAAGATATTTCCGTTGAACTGTTTCCAGTTGGGCACTGTATTTTTCATAATATGGGTTCCAAACAGAAGTTGCGTATTCTAGTTGCGATCTGATGAGCGACTTGTACAGTAATAAATAAGTAGAGGGTCTTTTAAATAAATTACAGGTACGCCTTACAAAGCCGTAAAGCTGAAAGCCTTTAGCTGTAATAAGATCGACGTGAGCATCAAAGTGTAGTTTTGAGTCGAAAAGTATACCCAGGTCTTTTATTAAGGAAACTTTTTCTAAGGGAGTGTAACAGAGAGAGTATTTATATGGAACAACGTTGATATTTTTGGTGAAGGATATAGATTTACATTTGGGTAAACTCAGTTGCAGTTTATTAACTAGGCAATAGGCAGAAAATCGATCCAGGTCCTGTTGCAATTTATCACAATCTTCAATGGATCTTACCTTACGATAGACTTTGAGATCGTCAGCATACAAAAGAAAACTGCAATTTTTAAAACATGTATTTATGTCGTTTATAAACAAAACAAAGAGCAATGGACCCAGTATCGAGCCCTGTGGAACTCCAGATGTCACGCCGATCACATCAGAAGCAAAACCATGGACCACGACTTTCTTGTGTACATTGTGCAGGTGGAATTGCACAGTGAGCATGTTAAGAGGTGAGGCATCGTCTGTGGATTGACTCCACAGTCACATTGTGACTCGTCTGTGTATCCCCATCTAACTAAATAAATAAAAATAAAAACGTAAATTCTGTAACACTTGGAAGCAAATGCAGGTGCCCGCACTGGTGATTAAAAATCGCGGTAGAAAAAACAACTCAGTGCGCGAATACAATCAGCGCGAATAAAAATCGCTCGATTAAAAATCTTTGTGCGGGCTTGGCTTTAGTGTGTGGGTCTGACTCGCACTTTTTCGGCAATTTCTTTAAAATTTCAAATGTAGCTCCAAAATTCACTTGTTAACCATCAGAATGGCAATTATTTTCTCTCAATTTACTACAGCTTCCTGTTAAGCATGAATCAACTAATTCTTTACAAAATTTCCTTCTCCAGGATCCACGTGGAGATTAATTGTGAAAATTCAGTAAATGAACAGAGCTTGATAAGTGTATTAAAAGATTAAATTATCTCCAGCGTGAAAATTCACATGATATTGAATTTCATATTAGTTTCTAAGCGGGTGTGCTATTATTTTATTTAGAGGATCTGTTGGGCTTTAACTTTTGGATTACGTGTTTTAATTAGGTTTTAACACGTACACCATTTTGTGTTGCTTGCTCCGAGATAATTTTAAATTCAATCAATTTATGCTTAATGTTGATGTAAGATGTTGTTATTTTTTTTTTTTTCGTATATACTCTCGCAGAATTAGTACCCAAAATGGATACCCAAACTGCTTAACCGGGCGGGTGGCGGAGAATCCCGTTAGGGACTCCATCCGCCGAAAAATTTCCCTAAACCTAACTTATAACTAAAAACGCAGTTGCAAAACCGCATAAGGGCGCCCCTAAGGGAGAGCTCGAACCATGGCTTATGTCCCCCTGGCTGCCGTTGCTTCATCGGGAATAGTTTTCTCGAAAGTGGCGGACTTTCGGTGTATCGGGTGGGTGACGCGTTTCACGAATCGCCGTTAAGCGGCAAGCCTCGCCGGCGAGGCGAAGACCTACCTAATCCTAACACAGTGGCGGTTAAGCCTACTCCTAGGAACTACTCTAGAGCATAGGGCCGGTTTCGCGTGACGAGATTATCTCCGGTTGCGACACCGTGAGGGCGTCCCCAGGGGGGAGCTCGGGCCTCGGCTCAGGGTGGAGCTGGGGGACCCCGCCACCGGTCCCCCTGGCAGCCGCTGCTGCATCTTGTTGGGTTTCTCGAGAGTCGGACTCTCGGCATCTGTGTGGACGTCACGTCGGTCCTCGCCGGCGGGGACTATAGTTAGGACGACGGCGTCGGAGTGTGCTGGTGTCCTTATTGGACTCCTGCTGAAGTGTGGTGTTATCATCGGGTTCTATTAGCGTGTGCCTGGGACGGCGTATTTTGCTGATAGCTGAAGGCTGATATTTGGTGGCCGCTACAACCAAGGAGTTGGGATGCTTGGGGGCGGAATCGAAATATGTAAGATTGTGTGTAGAACGACCTTGAAAAATTCAAGAAAGCTTTGTATTTTGTGTCCTCTGAATTTTCGAATACATCGTCGCTTAAATGGAAAAGTGCCACAAATCAAACATCAACAAAGTCGTTTCTATTCAATGAAACTACTATTTTGAAAAAAACAACTTTGTTGATTTTTTATTTGTGGCACTTTTGCATTTAAGCAGCGACATGTGCGCATGAGTTTTGCGATTTAGAGTAGTTAACGATATCGATAGCTATCAACAAATATATGGGAATTTTACCAGCGCCACGATTTGGAACTAAACAGGTCCCATATAAAATTTGTCGATAACTACACGATAGAACAAAAATTCATGCTAGGGACTCTTAATTTGAGAATCACTTATGTTAACAGTGAAGGAAAAGCATCTTGAGGAAACCTGAACACCTAAGAGCACTTTATTTTGTTCTCGATGGTTATATAGCACCAATAAATAAGTAGTAGTAGAGCTCCTTGTGAAGGAGCTCGCCCGGTAAAGTACTGCCACCGTACCTATTCCTGCCGCCAAACAGTGATGTTTGTATTGCTGTGTTCCAGTGCGAAGGATACGGATGCCGGTGAAATTACAATCACATGAGACTTTCCACCTTTAGATCTTAGCTTGGCGAACGTGATCTGCAATACCATTTAGGCAACAACCTAGGAGGTATTGCAGTTGTTATGTGCAAGGGTAACCAGTTAAACACTAGATGTCAGGTGAGCCATTGGCTCGTTTCGCCATCCTATACCATTAAAACAAACGAGCGTGCTTTAGAGCACACGACTGAAGTAAAATTTCACTAACTTATATCTCCCGTAACACTACTTCAATGAGAACAAAGGAAAGGCGGCGCGGGCGCGGCGCGCGTACATCTGTCGGCGCGGCGGCGTTGTGTCGTGGCCGGCCGTCGCGCGCGCCTCGTTCCCCGCGTCCCGCACTACCCACCCCCTCCGTTCGCCTCGCCCGATCAAACTTTTCGTAACGTTTCGTAACGCTCTCACCAGCTTACTCCCCAAGTCAAGCGTGCGTAATAGTACATTACTGTCGAGGCCTGAAATGAAGCAATTTACGGCCGAATAATATTGGAAGTACGAGGCGAAGCTGAGTACTGCCTAAGTGATTTTGAAAGGACGAGGCGCAAGCCGAGTCCTTTTTAACTAAACGAGGCCGTTAATTGCTATTTCGGCCGAGACTTGTATAGTACTTTTCTCTCATTTGCGAGGAAACACAACACAAATTAGTTCAAGAGTATCTCATTTTCATTCACACCAATACGCCCGCGCGCGGTTCTTGTTCTATTTTCAAAGTTTTGAAAAAAAAATGCGCATTCAGCCTGTATCAATCAACTCAGCATATCGCAGTCCACTGCTGGACATAGGCCTCTCTCAAGTTGCGCCACAACGCTCGGTCCTCTGCCTTCCGCATCCAGTCCCCCCCCAGCCACTCAATTCAATTCAGCCTGTATAATGATAAATATTTTGTACCTAAAAACACCTAATTTATGTAAGTGTGTACTTAAAAACCTCGGTAGCATAATTTAAAAAATAAAAAGTGTCCAGCAATTTCTATTATCGTCCTGTTGGATATTACCGGCCTGTTATTTCGTTGCGTACGGAAAAGAGCCGATTGTTGTATTCTTTTTTTTGAATAATGAACCAATTTCCGAGCAAGTGGGAGAAAAGAAGTTTTACTTCAAAAAAACTCAGCCCCCAAAACACCCGCTCTTCACCGCTTCCTAGTATTTAAGCTGGTAAGAGGAAGAGGCGCAACAAAATCCCCAGCAATAATACTTCTTTCAACTTACGTCTCCATTGAGAATCAGCGCTGTGTTGTGGCTAACCTTGCAACACAGTATCATGCTGAGTGGGGACCTCATTGTCGCGGCTACGTTACGGCGTGCAATTGGGCAAATGACAAAATTTTCGGAAGAAATTTGTGTAATGTAGTTTTCTGAATGCATTCACATGCTTCACAGTATAACATTTTATTTTTTTAACACGCTTAATAAGCTTCACTTGTAACTAACTATGTAAACAAATCTTGGAAGTCGATTTTAACCTGCTTCTAATAATTGTGGTATCGATTTGAAACTTTGCAAGTATATGTAATCCGGATGACAATACAATCATTTTTTACCGTCGAGTTGATTCTGATGATGGACTATAGTACCTGTAAAGGCATGTTTTTTAGTTTTAGAACTTTTTTTTTACACTCATTGCACGTTGTTCTGGGACAATAAACAATTTTTCTTTCTTTCTTTCTTTCAAGTGTTGGACCAAACTCTGACCCGTCACTAGCCATAAAACAGCAATAAACTGATTATCTAAACACATTTAGAAAAGAGTAATGGATTTGTGCCAATAGAATACAAACTTCAAACTGAAAAGAAATTCGATTACTCAAAAAATCTTTTTGCAAGCTCATTGCCAATTGCCAAGGTTTGCTTTTTAAAAAGTTTAGCAGTTTTTTTTGGTATTGACGTGATTAATGGTGTCTCTATCAAAATCTTTTCTCTGTTGTTCGGTATAATAGCCCCAGAACAAGTACCGATCGAATAGGGTTTTATTGTAGACTTTGACCGACCGAATGTCTCGTTGGTAGTGGCTGCAAGCGCGACTGCTGAGCGTGTGGTCCTGGGTTCGATTCCCGGGTCGCGCAAAATGTTATTGGGTTTTTCATTAGGAAATTCTCAGTAGCAGCCCGGAGTCTGGATTTGTGCCCGGTCAATGGCAATAGGCTCGCCCCCTATTACATGGGACGATAACATAACTGGCGAAATGAGGGTGTACTATTAAACCTCTGCCTACCCCTTCGGGGAAATACAGGCGTGATGTTATGTTATGTTGTTAGACTTTGACCGCGGCTTCGCCCGCGTATATTTTGGCTTAACACAGAACATAACTGGTTATATGTTCGAGATAAAAAGCCTATATGTTAAGGTGGGTTGTGGTCTATCTGTGTGCCAAATTTCATCCAAATCCGTTAAGTGGAATGTAAATCAAATCAAATCAAATCATTTATTCGCCACAAGATATCGTTTACAAAGATATTATAATGAATTACAAGTCCGTCATATCTTGCCTTTTTGTAGCAGACAAGTGGCGCCCCCATCAGTAAAATAAAAATACTCGCTGAATACATCATTTATCGAAAATTAGTTTTTAACAATTGAATTACAGGTACTGTAATTTAATCGGAAACTATTAACTCAGTAAAATATAGTTCGCTGTAGTTGCAGATAGAAAAAATGCCAAAAGTGGCCGTTTTTCACACAGGTTGTAGCTTTTAAAAAACTAAGTAAAAATGAGAGCAATATTTAACATTTTTTTATTAAATTATACATTCCAAGTACATACAATGATTGTTAGTCTATTGACAGTATGCAATTATTTAATAAGTACTTTCGTACCTTGAGAGCTACATGTAGGGTTGCCAACTTTTTATAGACGAAAATGGCAGTTTCCAGCCCCAGTAAAAATATAGTACTTCAGGTAAAATTTGGAAAATCTTGAGTTACCAAAGTCCTGAACTTTATTTTTAAGAGCTCCTCAGTATATTTTAAATTTGGTCCCCCCTATATCCTATATCTTTTGAAAAGTATGGTAGTGGGACAAGCAATATAGTATGATATTATATTATAAGTAGGGTTGGGAACCCTAGTTATATGCTCTAAATAAGTTTGCATACATTTCAGATGATCTGCATATTTATAAGAGAAGGGATGGTTACAATTGAGTTAGGTACGAAGAGAGCTAAAAGTGATTAAATTCATGTAACTTTTTAACCGACTTCAAAAAAAAGGAGGAGGTTATGTATTCATTGTAATTTATTTATCATGTGTGTACACCGATTACTCCGAGATTTTTTTATATGGTAGAGGAAGCCCGCGCGGTGGTCCCATAATATACATTTTATTGAGAATCTTTTCATAAACCAACATTCTGAAGGCGGTGCGTGATTGACATGTGCAGTCAACCGCATAATCTGGCTATTTTTTTTTACTATCGATATGCGTTCGACTGTACATTATACCAGGCCCCTCAGAAAGTATTGCGAAAAAAAGTTTTTATATATGGGAGACTGGCCAGTTATAATGTTTTTCGAAAATATGATTATTTATAAGTAAAAATAAGTAAGTTCCAATTTCAAAATTTCCCTCCACATTTTTTGCGAGTTAATTCAAAGTATTGTGTCTCACTGAAATATGGATCTGCGCCGGGAACATTTTAGAGCTATGATTTTATACGATTTCAAGTGTCGCCTGAAACCGGATGAATCGTACGATAGACTTCAAATGGCATTCATGGATGAAGGCCCTTCCAAGGCAACCGTGTATCGTTGGTATAACGAATTCAAGCGCGGTCGACCAACTTTGGGGGATGACGAAAGAAGCGGTCGCCCTTTGACGGCTGTTACCGAAGAAAACGTGCTAGCAGTGAAAAATTTAATCCAAGACAATAGGCGAATTACATATCAGGAGATTCAACACATATTGAAGATTGGATCGGGAAGCGTTCACGAGATTCTACACAGCCATCTTCGCGTGAGGAGGATAGTATCACGCTGGGTGCCGCACAACCTCACCGATGCTCAGAAGCAGGCCCGGGTGGAATGGTGCCGTGATATGCTTAACAAATTTGAAGCAGGCTCGTCTCGGCGTGTTTACGACATCGTTACAGGTGATGAGTCCTGGATTTATCAATACGACCCAGAAACCAAGCGCCAGTCGACTGTTTGGGTGTTTCAAAATGAGCCAACGCCTACCAAAGTGAAGCGATCTAGAAGCGGGGGTAAGATTTTGATCGCTAGCTTTTTTAATTTGACTGGCCACTTGGTATCAATTCCCTTACGGGATCAAAGAAACATTAATGCCGAATGGTATACTACCAAATGTTTGCCAGAAGTTTTCTCTGTTATAAGCAACAAGCGACCAAACACAGGGCTCCGCGGGCTACTGCTCCACCACGACAATGCACCTGCGCACACCGCACTCAAAACGAGGGACTTCCTGGACAGCACGCCAGTCAAACTCCTGGGTCACCCTCCTTACAGCCCTGATCTAGCACCGTGTGACTTCTTTTTATTCCCAAAAATAAAAAATCAGCTCAAAGGGATACAATTTTCGTCGCCGGAAGATGCGCTGGCTGCGTTCGAGCAGGCTGTAAACGAGGTGTCTGCGGCGGACTGGAAAAAGTGTTTTGAAAACTGGTTTAGGCGCATGAATCTTTGTATAGAGGCTGGTGGAAAGTACTTTGAAAAGATTTGATAAAAATATATGTACGTATAGAACAATTTTTTTTAGTTTCGCAAAACTTTCTGAGTGCCCACGTATTAACATGATGCTCACGATGATTATAAATAAAATATAAATATTTTTGTGACATAAATAAATATATAAATATTTTTGTGACATTTTTTACACAGCACCATCTAGTCCCAAACTAAGCAGAGTTTGTACTATGGGTACTTAACAATGGATATAATACTTACATACATTTTTTTTGTAAATACATACTTATGATACATAAACAACACCCAGACCAACACAAACACTTATGTTCATCACACAAATATTTGTGTCCTGTGGGAATCGAACCCACGACCTCGTGATAAGCAATCTGACACTCGAACCACTAGATCACAAACGTCGTCAAATATTGATTCATCGTGAAATACATGTACCTACGTAAAGAAAAGGTCAATCACGCGCCGCCCTCAAAATACAAAAAAACCGGCCAAGAGCATGTCGGGCCATGCTCAGTATTATAGGGTTCCTTAAGTAGGTGTAATTACAAACGAATCAAATCGAATATTAATCATGGCTATTTTAGTTTTTGCAATAATCGGCAGCATTCGCGACTTAGAGCGTGTTGTTAGTAGCGCCATCTAGCGATAAATTCAAGAAGCCAAATTTAAGACGTTTGTCATTTCAAAGTTACTTTTTGTGATTTTTTCAAAAAGAAAGTAGCTAAAGGAGCATTATTTGCTATGATCATTTTTCTCTAAGGTCAATGACCTTTGAACTAGGACGTTTTAAGTATTTTTCAGTTTTCTCTCTATAACTCAAAAAATTATAATCACATTATACTCGAAATAATTTTAAAAGAGAGTTTACACAAAGGTCTATCAATGTGGAAGATTATAAGTTTCTATATTGCATAGTTTAGAAATGGCAGGGGGGGGGGGACACATTGCAAGCCACTTTGGCGGGCTATATTTCGCAGATGGTACACCTGATAAAAAAGTGGTGTATCAAACATTACCTTCATTTTAGTAGACCTATTCAATGATATCCCACACGAGGGGGTGCAGCGCAAAATTTTTTTTTTTCTCCATTTCACATGTATGGACGCCACCTCTAAAATACGAAAAAACGATTCTTTTATTCTTTTAAAATTGAGATCTATATGTAGACTATTTTTTAACACAATTTCATTTACTTATGTTTATAACTGTAGAAGTTATTAAGCTGTAAAGGATTAGGACAGACGGACAGACGGACAGACGGACGGACATGACGAAACTATAAGGGTTCCTTGTAGGACTTCGGAACCCTAAAAAGGATTTTCCTTTACATTTTAGTTAAGGTTTTTGAAGTCGGTTTTTATTAATAGGTACTGTAGCCCTAGCAAATCAAAAATTCAATGGCAGCGTACCTATCTACGAATGATGTAGTTGCCTGCATGCATTTTTAAGGATCACTCAATTCAGCATATTTAAAAATATTCAATTGCTCATAACTTTTTAACTATAACTATTGGTGTAATTATATTCACTGTACGAATGTATTCGAAGCTTAAATTTTATGGTGTAAATAATAAAACATGTATTTCGTCAACCTAAAACCGTATTTCCAGGATCACTCAATCCAGCAAGTGTCTGGATTGAGTCATTCATTCATCATTTCAGCCGAAAGACGTCCACTGCTGGACATAGGCCTCCCCCAAGCATCGCCACAACGACCGGTCATGTGCCTTCCGCATCCAGCGGATTCCCGCGACCTTCACCAGGTCGTCGGTCCACCTTGTGAGGGGCCTACCCACGCTGCGCCTTCCAGTACGCGGTCGCCACTCCAGAACTTTACTGCCCCATCGGCCATCCGTTCTGCGAGCATTGTGCCCCGCCCACTGCCACTTAAGTTTGGCAATTCTTCGGGCTATGTCGGTTACTTTCGTTCTCCTGCGAATCTCCTCATTTCTGATTCGA
The DNA here is from genome assembly GCA_949699075.1 of Asteroscopus sphinx. Classification (NCBI taxonomy): domain Eukaryota; kingdom Metazoa; phylum Arthropoda; class Insecta; order Lepidoptera; family Noctuidae; genus Asteroscopus; species Asteroscopus sphinx. Next base: position 14,170,160 of record OX453021.1, read on the forward strand.
TCACGAAGGGAAACTCCGAGCATAGCCCTCTCCATTGCCCTTTGAGTGACTTTGAGCCTTCTTATCAGGCCCATTGTGAGCGACCACGTTTCAGTACCGTAAGTAATTACTGGCAACACACACTGGTCAACGACTTTCGTCTTGAGACACTGCGGTATTTTGGACGAGAAGATTTGATCTGGATTGAGTGATCCAATGAAACTGTCATAGATTCCTGGACTTACCTTTTAGAGCCTTGATTTTTTGTAAAACACTCGTGAAAAATTCGTGACAATTTTTTTAATGTAAATCCCGTCCACAGAGTAAGTATTTGCCGTGATTGAGCTCGTGGCCGTTTTGGCAAATGTCTGAATTGTGTGATCCACATATCGCGCTATAGCTTCATTCGCTTGTGAGTGACAAATTTTTGGATTCTGGCTTTGAGTTTTGACAATTTGTGACTAAATGTCCGTTTTGATCATATCACTGACAAAAAAAAGATCACTCGATCCAGACGCACGTCACACAGATAGATTGGATATCCCAGACCTACATAACCTGGATTAACATATTATAGGCTCCTTTTTATCCCGGTAAGATAAGCTGTTGCCGATTATTTATGCGCGGGCGAAGCTACCGGTATAGACTTATAGTGTTTAATATTTTGCAAATAGAGGGATACTCTTATTAGACTGAAAAACATTTCAATTCAAGGAAAATGCGTAAAAAAATAGTTTTTCAGCCAGGCGGCATCCACTAAACCGATTTAACACGTCGCGTGCAATTTGCAACTGAAGAGTAGAGTAAACGGCTAAGCTTTGGTTAAAGGGTGCTCCACATAAACGTAGTAAGCCTGCGGCTTAAGCGGGTGTGGCGCAATCGCGAGCTTGGTGCCAAGCCGAACTCAAGGTCACAAGAAAGCTACGATGTGTAGCGGCTTTTACTTTAGGCACTAGACTATCGTTTCGTGCGTACAATAACTTAGCTCTAAGGCCCGTATTACAGAACGTTCCTGAAGCTTTGATCACTGTTTAAATCTAGTTTTGAGTTGGGATTTAATTTTAGAACATTCCTCAAGCATAGGTTCATTGAACACAGTTCAACTGAGTTTAGTTTTATTTGTCATCTGTTTCAGTATTTGAGCAGAAAATTTATCTGTTATCACTCAAGTGTGGTCTAGACCACGTTTGAGTAGAGATTTCTTTACTATTTTAGGTTATATTCGTGTGCTATGTTGTTGAATTGAAGTTTATAACTACCGTGTTGGAGTAAAACGGATACTCAAGTAACGATTCTATCTTTAAGTAGTGGTCAGTTGATTGAAGAGAAAACTATACTTGAGGAACGTTCTGTAGTATGGACCTAAGTCTCTAAGCCTACTTCAATATTTGGGAGTTACGAGTACGCTTGCGGACGTAATATAACTGCCTATACTTTTTTTTAACACGGAGTGTTTTGTGCTTACCGCCTCTTAAATTTGAGAATATTCGGTTTTACTCTGAAGACCAATTAGACTCTTTAGCTTTCTGTCTGCTTTAAGTGGTATATTTAGACATAACACAACCAACCACCATTACCATCACCTAACAATCACTAATTCACCATTACCACACTGGACATAGGCCACACCCAAGCATAGCCACGAGGACCGGTCCTGCGCTTCCCGCATCCAGCAGATTCCTGCGACCTATCGTACTTATCCAAAGAGGCTAACCCCCAGTTTCCGAAAGGCTGATCAACACAAAAATTAACTAATCGACTGTCAAATCTCAGGTCAAGCGATGTGATTGGTTGTTAGTATTTTTGGGGACCAATCACAGGAGCTGACATTAGATTTGACAATAGATCAAATTGATCAGCCTTCCAGAAACTGGGGGTATGTATCTCATATTAAAATTGGAAATGAAACCTATGTACACCTATATCTTATAAATGTATTAGTATAACTATTCAAAATTAAAAACTATCTCTAAACCTAAAATTATTAAACTATTCCGATTCTTTACACAAGAGAATCACAACAATACAAAATAGTTTAGAAAAATAATGTACCAAGCTTATCTCATTTATAATTGAGTTTTCTACCAGCAATTAAATATCTGAAGTTTTCACTCTAATCTTATAAACAAAACCTTTTCTTATGTCTTTCTTATCCACTGACCCTTGCATGGCAGCCACCTAGAGCATTGACTCTTTAATTCAACAAAGAGCTATCTCCTGCATCTGTTACTTTTTGTTCAAAGGGTATTTTCAACTTTACAACCCAGACAAGCTCACTTTTGTCTCAGGGGATTACCTGGGGCCTTACTCCCGCCTGGATAGAGTTCTATATCAATCTAATTTGAATTCCAGTTAGTCAATTCGTACTGCATTTCTCTGGAAATTGACATTAGCTCGATTTGGTTCAGAGCTCAAACCAGTTGGGAGCCTCCAGCCAGGCGTGAGGGGATTTTCTACTTTGTGTGTTGACTGCCTCGTTGGTCTAGTGGTTGCAAGCGCGACTGCTAAGCGTGGGGTCCTGGGTTCGATTCCCGGGTCGGGCAAAGTGTTATTGGGTTTTTTCATTAGGAAATTCTCAGTAGCAGCCCGGAGTCTGGATTTGTGCCCGGTCAATGGCAATAGGCTCGCCCCCTTTTACATGGGACTATAACATAACTGGCGAAATGTGGGTGTACTATTACACCTCTGCCTACCCCTTCGAGGAAATACAGGCGTGATGTTATGTTATGTTATGTTATGTAGTGTGTTTTATACGTCAGACAGTCATTTCTTAGCTGTGCAACTGTGGTGCTATTGGGCTTATTTTAATTTTCAAAGGGTTACTGCTAGCTTGTGATATTTTGTATGGTATACGCATGTCTGCTCTAAAGGACAATCTTCTTCTTCTTATATCTCTTGTATCGTGGCAACATAAGCTACATAACGATAATATCTCATGCCGTGAGAAAAAGATTAGCCAGTCAGCAGGTTAGTAGCGCGGCTGACTATCCATAGGCATAGGATGGCGAAACGAGCTAAAGGCCCACCTGATGTTAAGCGGTTACCTTTGTCCATAACAACTTCCATACCACCTATGTTGCCTAAACGGTACCGCAAGGTCGGTTCGCCAAACTGAGACATGAAGATGGAAAGTCTCATGTGATTGTAATTTCACCGGCACCCGTACCCTTCAGACCGAAACACAGCAATGATAGCATCACTATTTCGCGGAGAAGTAGGTACGGTAGGTATTCTTCCTAGCCATTTTTCCAGTACCGTAGGAAAGTTTACAGTAATAAATCACACATGCACAAAAGCCTACACCAGAACGATTATCTGTATAGGGCCTTACAAATACGTGGGACACTCAGAAAGTTTTGCGAAACTAAAAAAAATTGTTCTATACGTACATATATTTTTATCAAATCTTTTCAAAGTACTTTCCACCAGCCTCTATACAAAGATTCATGCGCCTAAACCAGTTTTCAAAACACTTTTTCCAGTCCGCCGCAGACACCTCGTTTACAGCCTGCTCGAACGCAGCCAGCGCATCTTCCGGCGACGAAAATTGTATCCCTTTGAGCTGATTTTTTATTTTTGGGAATAAAAAGAAGTCACACGGTGCTAGTTCAGGGCTGTAAGGAGGGTGACCCAGGAGTTTGACTGGCGTGCTGTCCAGGAAGTCCCTCGTTTTGAGTGCGGTGTGCGCAGGTGCATTGTCGTGGTGGAGCAGTAGCCCGCGGAGCCCTGTGTTTGGTCGCTTGTTGCTTATAACAGAGAAAACTTCTGGCAAACATTTGGTAGTATACCATTTGGCATTAATGCTTCTTTGATCCCGTAAGGGAATTGATACCAAGTGGCCAGTCAAATTAAAAAAGCTAGCGATCAAAATCTTACCCCCGCTTCTAGATCGCTTCACTTTGGTAGGCGTTGGCTCATTTTGAAACACCCAAACAGTCGACTGGCGCTTGGTTTCTGGGTCGTATTGATAAATCCAGGACTCATCACCTGTAACGATGTCGTAAACACGCCGAGACGAGCCTGCTTCAAATTTGTTAAGCATATCACGGCACCATTCCACCCGGGCCTGCTTCTAAGCATCGGTGAGGTTGTGCGGCACCCAGCGTGATACTATCCTCCTCACGCGAAGATGGCTGTGTAGAATCTCGTGAACGCTTCCCGATCCAATCTTCAATATGTGTTGAATCTCCTGATATGTAATTCGCCTATTGTCTTGGATTAAATTTTTCACTGCTAGCACGTTTTCTTCGGTAACAGCCGTCAAAGGGCGACCGCTTCTTTCGTCATCCCCCAAAGTTGGTCGACCGCGCTTGAATTCGTTATACCAACGATACACGGTTGCCTTGGAAGGGCCTTCATCCATGAATGCCATTTGAAGTCTATCGTACGATTCATCCGGTTTCAGGCGACACTTGAAATCGTATAAAATCATAGCTCTAAAATGTTCCCGGCGCAGATCCATATTTCAGTGAGACACAATACTTTGAATTAACTCGCAAAAAATGTGGAGGGAAATTTTGAAATTGGAACTTACTTATTTTTACTTATAAATAATCATATTTTCGAAAAACATTATAACTGGCCAGTCTCCCATATATAAAATCTTTTTTTCGCAATACTTTCTGAGGGGCCTGGTACCTACTAAGTTCTATGCTGAAATTGAAATTCTGAAACGTGACGTCGTTTTTTGATACGTGCTTTTTTCAAGTAAATCCAGTATCTAGGTAAAATACTCTGGCACAATATCGCTAATGCCCTACAGCTGCGGCAGTGCCAGCCTTAGTCATACACCCGGTGAGATGTTTTTCAGCGCCTTGGAAAAAGCTCGCGCACACGATCGCAGACTAACTAGCACGCCCGTGGCTTCGCTCGCGTGGTTCTATCCATGTTTATCCGTTCAGCCATTTATGTGTGATCGACACATAAACGGCTGAACGGCAAGTAGGTACTCAACCTTAATAGGTTTTAGGTTTTTTTAAATAATTATTACTATAATTAGTAATAATTATTAAAAAAAACTTTTTAACAAAAAATTGAACCGACTAAAACAGAAACTGAAAAGCGAAAAATAAAATAACTAAACTAATTTAAATAATTAATTATGAGTCGGCGCCAAACAAACAAGCAAGCTGCGTGCAAGTTGCAAGTGGTCAAGCGGAGAACGCATTTTTGGAAAGTTATTGTTTATCGTTGAAAATTTGACGTTGTATTTGATATTATGTTGTTTTTATTATTTACTTCAAGTAATTTAATGATCTTCGTTGATTGTTTGTTTGGCGCCGACTCATAATTAGTTATTTACATTAGATTAGTTAGAAAAGACTAAAAGCTTCATTTTATTTTTCGCTTTTCAGTTTCTGTTTTCGTCGGATCGATTTTTTGTTAAAAAGTTTTTTTTTTTTTTTGGCTAAAATCTAATTCCAGGTCTCCATTATGTCGTAGTGTCTAGAACTACGTTTATGTGTGCCATAAGTTTCAACAGAATCGGTTAACAGAAGGTAAGAATTCAGTGGGTGAAGAAGCACTCATCCCCTGTTTTCCTACCCTTAGGGGTGGATTTTGATTTTTTGATTTTGATATTTAAATTGGACCAACTTCGAGATATACCCTATCCATTAAAAAAAGAATCATCAAAATCCGACCACTTTGTAAAAAGTTATGCGTGATCATACATAAAAATAAATAAAAAGATACGCGTCGAATTGAGAACCTCCACCTTTTTTTTCGTCGGTTAAAAAAACAAAAACGTTTACACTTCTTCTTCTTCTATCGTGTCACATGAGCTACATAATGATAATAGCTCATGCCGTGGGCAAAAGATTAGCCAGTCAGCAGGTTGGTAGCGGGGCTGAATGCCCAGGGTGCGCCGGACGATCAATTAAATATCGTCACTCGTAGAGGCTCTTTTGTTCATGTTTACACTTACATTATGTATTCATAAGATAAACCTAAATTTACCTGCCAGCCCTAAACCCCCTAAATCCCTTCCTCCATCTCTCCCTCCTCTCTTCTCTTTGGGACCTTAAGGCTTTTAACTCAGCCTATCATCACAGTCTATTGTTGGTCATGGTGATAGGACCTTCCCAAGTCAAGCCAAAACACCCCTTGCTTACCATAACATCAATGTGGCAATATTACAAGCTTTACTAAAAAGACACTCGAACTTGAATTAATTTCGTATAACCGATACATTTTGATATGCATTATACCTATATTAACAATTTGTATTCGTTTGTTTGTATTGTTTTTATCGCTTCAAAGGATAATGGCCGATTGTATTGACACAAACAATCGAGTAAAATCAATACTTCTACTACGCTCTTAACCTTGTGTATTGCGTCTACATTTTAGTATTGTTATTATTTATTGAAACCCCCAGGATTTTGTCTGGGGCTTTGCTCGAGAGCAATAACTTTATTTGTGTTATTTATAAATTATTTGATTGATTCTAAAGTAGTTACTCTATTTACGAATTTGTGAACGCACCTATACAATGAGGTATATGTACGTGGGACACTCAGAAAGTTTTGCGAAACTAAAAAAAATTGTTCTATACGTACATATATTTTTATCAAATCTTTTCAAAGTACTTTCCACCAGCCTCTATACAAAGATTCATGCGCCTAAACCAGTTTTCAAAACACTTTTTCCAGTCCGCCGCAGACACCTCGTTTACAGCCTGCTCGAACGCAGCCAGCGCATCTTCCGGCGACGAAAATTGTATCCCTTTGAGCTGATTTTTTATTTTTGGGAATAAAAAGAAGTCACACGGTGCTAGATCAGGGCTGTAAGGAGGGTGACCCAGGAGTTTGACTGGCGTGCTGTCCAGGAAGTCCCTCGTTTTGAGTGCGGTGTGCGCAGGTGCATTGTCGTGGTGGAGCAGTAGCCCGCGGAGCCCTGTGTTTGGTCGCTTGTTGCTTATAACAGAGAAAACTTCTGGCAAACATTTGGTAGTATACCATTCGGCATTAATGCTTCTTTGATCCCGTAAGGGAATTGATACCAAGTGGCCAGTCAAATTAAAAAAGCTAGCGATCAAAATCTTACCCCCGCTTCTAGATCGCTTCACTTTGGTAGGCGTTGGCTCATTTTGAAACACCCAAACAGTCGACTGGCGCTTGGTTTCTGGGTCGTATTGATAAATCCAGGACTCATCACCTGTAACGATGTCGTAAACACGCCGAGACGAGCCTGCTTCAAATTTGTTAAGCATATCACGGCACCATTCCACCCGGGCCTGCTTCTGAGCATCGGTGAGGTTGTGCGGCACCCAGCGTGATACTATCATCCTCACGCGAAGATGGCTGTGTAGAATCTCGTGAACGCTTCCCGATCCAATCTTCAATATGTGTTGAATCTCCTGATATGTAATTCGCCTATTGTCTTGGATTAAATTTTTCACTGCTAGCACGTTTTCTTCGGTAACAGCCGTCAAAGGGCGACCGCTTCTTTCGTCATCCCCCAAAGTTGGTCGACCGCGCTTGAATTCGTTATACCAACGATACACGGTTGCCTTGGAAGGGCCTTCATCCATGAATGCCATTTGAAGTCTATCGTACGATTCATCCGGTTTCAGGCGACACTTGAAATCGTATAAAATCATAGCTCTAAAATGTTCCCGGCGCAGATCCATATTTCAGTGAGACACAATACTTTGAATTAACTCGCAAAAAATGTGGAGGGAAATTTTGAAATTGGAACTTACTTATTTTTACTTATAAATAATCATATTTTCGAAAAACATTATAACTGGCCAGTCTCCCATATATAAAAACTTTTTTTCGCAATACTTTCTGAGGGGCCTGGTATGAATGTTTGGATGCGTTCATAGTTCTATTTTAATTTTCTAATCTTAGCTGTGTCAAGTTTTAAAACCCCTCTGGTTTTAGACTTTTTTAGGGTTCCGTATACGAAAGGTGCCAAACGGGACCCTATTACTCTCGCTAAGCTGTCCGTCCGTCTATTCACATATTCTGAGAAAATTTCAACCGGCTACCTATTACCGTTCAAGAGAAACAGCCCTGTGACAGACAGACGGAAGGACTGCGTAGCGACAGTAATACGGTACCGTTTGGCACCATTTGGGTACGGAACCCTAAAAATTAAATAGATGACGTTTCTTTTTCTGTCATGGTAAAGTAAGTAGGATGCTAATCTGAAAACGATTTTCCTATTAACTTTATTACTCATAGTATGTGAAACGTATGAAATCATCTAAAGGTTCCTGCTCACACAATAGCCCACCTTTCTACGTCTATTTCTCATTTATTCTCCTCTTTATTTATTAACAAAGAACACTTGTACGTATTTTGATGGTACTCGTACTGTCACAAAGATCCGAGGCCGCGGGAAAATGGCGCACAATAAATTACACAGAATTTAGTTCTTGCTCATTTCTAAATGTCAAGGTTGGATCTAGTACTAGACGTAAAACAATATGTTTACCTTTATTTAAGTTGTTGACAACGCCTCCAAGCGGGGTATTTACGTCGTCTTTTATAGAATACGGTATTTAAAATCTGTGCCTAAATCCCGTGACTTAAGGACTAATGTAGCAAAGCTTTAGGTTTTAATTAGCAAACGTTAACCTTTCCGTTTATTTAATGAATGGAAAGCTTCAAGAGAATTGATTTTGAAAATTGTTTATTCTAACGAGACGTATTATAAACGTCTTGCCTCATGTTTTGTAAAAGCCTAGAAAATCGAGAAAATCTAATAAATTGATTAATGGTTTTAAAACGTGTTCGTAAAAGTTAGGGGCTCAAATTAAAAGTTTTAATTGCAAAGTTTTCTATAGTTGCCAATGCCAAATTAGTGGAATTTGAATTTAGAAAATGTCAAATCCGAGTTTCTTTTATTCTCTTTTCGAAAGTTTGAATGAAATACCAAATGAAAAGAATGTTTTTATTGTGCGCGATCATTAAAATTACTTAAAAGTTAAAGGCAAAATTCTTTTATGCGATTTCACTCGGAAGCGTATTGTGAAAAATGTCTAGAACTTTGAAAAGAAAATGTGAATACGCGAACAACATTTCGAGGTCTGTGGAGTAACAGTTTGATTAATAGCATTTGTTGTTGTTGAATTACTTAACATATTTTAAAGGGAGCATATTGATTACGTTGGACGCGCTAAATCTTTATGGTAAACCGCGGGGCCTTGTTGCTTGAAATTTTACAAGCTTTTTGGGATTAATCATTTCGTACCTAGGTATATGACTGAAACGCAATATTGTAAATTACGCTTCTCATGTCGACTTAGAACTGTCTTAATGTAAGCATACGGTACACTCGACCAAACGGAATCATGACCCACCATAAGCTAAATTTGCTACAAATATTCTAATACCATTAGGTCGCATTTCGCTTAAAGATATTTCCCTGGCAACAAACTTGTTATCAATTTTATTGAGCAGTGACAGTTAGTTTACGAATTTCTTTTAATTTTAATAATATTCTTCTGGAATTAAAAGAGTCCGTATAGGTTTTTGAAAAAATGTATTTGTTTACTTTTTTTTATAGGTAAACTATGCGGAACGATAGTTAATTCGAAATTCAAAACATAGTTCTAGCTTTACCAAAAACGTAACTTTTTATCCAATTATTAATCTATTGCATTTGATATCAAAGCTCAAAATTGCATAGACCTCTGACCCGTATTAACGCAGTTTCCTTAATATTCAAAATGTCCTAAGTGCAGCACGATGCTGATAAGAAGAAAATTTTACTGTTTTGACAATTTCATACGAATTATCGACTGAGTGGGTCATGATTCCGATTTGTTGACTGTACATATAAATTCGACTATACCACAAAGTCAGAGTTCATACTATTTTTGTTATGCCTCGGGGCATTTCAAAACGATGCCTGAATGTAGTTTCAACTGTCATTTCATACTATCCATTGACGTCAGTGTATGAAATGAGTTCTTGAATCTAGATTTATGCTTTGATTATATATACTTTGATATGAGCATCGTTTTAGAGTGTAAAAATTTTATTCCCATTATGTGTTACAAGAATAAACGTATAACTATACAAGTGAGCATTTAATTACGTGTCACTGATTGTCACTTTGTCTGTTTGTTTATCCCTCAAGCGTATGTGGCCGTGGGTAAAATTTTCGGAGCAGAACAAATATTTATTCGGCCTTCATTCGTTCGTAGGTAATTTTGTGTTTCATTTGTAGGTAATGCTACTCTTATCGGCTTTTATACATATAAGCACTGAACAGACTACTTATATTCTTTTTGATCGATCGGGAATGTCGTTTACTTAACCTTGACCTTACGTTCTGGTTGCCGGTGCTAGTGAAATTACAATCACATAAGTCTTTCCATCATCATGTCTCAGTTTGGCGAACGCCATTTGCAATACGATTTATGCAACAGCCTAGATGGTATTGCAGTTGTTATGGGCACGGATAACCACTTATAATCAGGTGGGCCTTTAGCTCGTTTTGTAACCCTATAGCATAAAAAACTTAACCTTGATATTCTTTTTGCGCCGTATGCGATGCTCTATACAATTTAAGTGAACGAGACGTTCAAGATCCCTCAAAAAGACGCGGCAGCGCTTTATAATAAAAAGCTTGCCGTCTTTGATCTAATATACAATAGATGCATGATCACCGCTCGAAAAACGGCGCCGTTTCGCTCTCAGCCGCTGCACAGAGTACATTTGTATATATGAGAAGCCGCTGCACGACTGCGCTAGCGGTGAGACGTTTCACGATGCTAAAATGTGTAGAAAAAATAAATAAAAACTATACTCCAAATGTATAAACAAAGGATGGAGTATCGTACTTGTCGTTGTCGTAAATATAATTACAAGTACACTTTATCGCGGAAATGTATTTTGGTTTTGATTTTGTACAAATCAGTGCATTTATACATAGTGAATTATTTGTAACTTTTTAAGACAATTTTTTCGTATTCTTGTCTATTATATATTTGATCGAAGCTCCCGATAGTTCGCTACATAGAAAATGTGAGAATATTTCTGTTATCATCCTTGGTTAAGCCCACGGGAAGACAAGCTATGTCCTATTCAAAAAAAAACTAAACTAATTTAAACTCACGCAACAAATTATTTACTTTCCTCCATTGATTGATGCGTTTATGTATCGTATCTTCTATCTCCGAGCCTTTTCCCAACTATGTTGGGGTCAGCTTCCAGTCTATCCAGATGCGGCTGAACATCAGTATTTTACACGCAGCGACTGTCATCAGACCCCCGCAAGTCCCGCAACCCAGTAACTCTAATACCAACATTGTAAGGTTAGATCAGTTGTCAGACTTTCGGGCTTCCGACTTGTAACGACTGCCATAGATATTCGTATGGCGATCAGGACCAACGGCTTAGTGCTCTCCGAGGCACGGAGGGGTCTCGATGTACAGTCAAAAAACTTTCCGGTGAACCACCACTAAGGCTAAAATAGCTTGCACTCAATGTCCGATGGCAGCCGTAGGTACGTGTAATGTAGCACGATTAGTGCAAGGGATTTTGTCGACAAATTGTATCAACGCGAAGTATCGTGACCGTACAAAGAAACGGTCACCCATTCCAGGACTGACCGCGGCTAGCGCAGCTTAACCTCCCAGATCTTGTGATATACGTGGTTATTACTTAGTCACGAGCCCTTGAAGTGCCATGAAATCGCGTTTATTTATCATACACTAATAAAGGAATCTCTTTGCAGCACTGTCCCGAAGCGGCTCTGGTGTCAGCCAGGGTGTTAGCTGCGGAAGGTGCCCCGGCCACTCGCTCCGCGTCAGGCGTTGAGCGAAGACCCTCGGCCCCCAGGCCTCCACTTTGCAAGAGAGGATCCGGATCCCTGCTGTCAGGATCACCACCGACGTCCAGGTAAGTTTACGAGAATAGTTTTAGTGTAAGCTGGAATCTTTGGAGAAAAAAATAACAGCATAGCGGGGCGAAATGTGAAGATATTAATTGTGGATATGTCGCAGCCAACTAGCTTATTCAGCCTTTCAATTAACAGCCTACCAAACAGCTATTAATATAATTCAGGCCATTGATTGAACGGTGCTGTTTAGTAAAACCGGCCAAGAGCATGTCGGGCCATGCTCAGTATTATAGGGATCCTTAAGTAGGTGTAATTACAAACGAATCAAATCGAATATTAATCATGGCTATTTTAGTTTTTGCAATAATCGGCAGCATTCGCGACTCAGAGCGTGTTGTTAGTAGCGCCATCTAGCGATAAAGTTACTTTTTGTGATTTTTTCAAATAGAAAGTAGCTAAAAGAGCATTATTTGCTATGATCATTTTTCTCTAAGGTCAATGACCTTTGAACTAGGACGTTTTAAGTATTTTTCAGTTTTCTCTCTATAACTCAAAAAATTATAATCACATTATACTCGAAATAATTTTAAAAGAGAGTTTTCATAAAGGTCTATCAATGTGGAAGATTATAAGTTTCTACATTGCATAGTTTAGAAATGGCAGGGGGGGGACACATTGCAAGCCACTTTGGCGGGCTATATTTCGCAGACGGTACACCTGATAAAAAAGTGGTGTATCAAACATTACCTTCATTTTAGTAGACCTATTCAATGATATCCCACAAGAGGGGGTGCAGCGAAAAAAAAAAATTTTTCACCCATTTCACATGTATGGACGCCACCCCTAAAATACGGAAAAACTATTTTTTTATTCTTTTAAAATTGAGATCTATATGTAAACTATTTTTTAAGAAAATTTCATTTACTTATGTTTATAACTGTAGAAGTTATTAAGCTGTAAAGGATTAGGACAGACGGACAGACGGACAGACGGACAGACGGACAGACAGACGGACATGACGAAACTATAAGGGTTCCTTGTAGGACTTCGGAACCCTAAAAACTAGCTGCGCGATGAATCTTGATAGCGCGATTCAGGATTGATGACGTCGAGTCATTCATATCGCCATCGTCCAGTACGTCAGTGGTAGTTCACTTAGCGCGATAGATGTCGCTATACTTCGTAGTATCAGAGTTTACGGTAGCTAATTAGCGGCTAAAGCTACCGGTGTACTGAACTAGTAGTCGCCAGTTTGAATATTACTAGTGGAGCGAGTTTTTGTTTCTACAATTTATATCTTTATCTTTTAATGATTTGGCATGTGCTTTAGGCGGCTTTTGGGATCCTAAAGATTATTGTTGAGGTGTTTTTATTAAGTTAAACATGTATGTCTTCACGGAAAGAATTCTTCTTTATGTAAGAAGTGGGTCTCCATCGAAAAAGTGTTTTAGGGAGAAAAGAAGTAGAGAAAGAACAGAAGGAGGAAAGGAAGAAAATTGTTTTAGGAAGAAGAAAAGTTTGGCAGATAACTGTTTTTTCTTTATTTTTATTGTTTGATACAAAAATAAATTTACGGCTGTCATTGGGTGAAATTAGTTTTTATGATTACCTATAGTGATTTGTGCCTACTAATAAATTAAAGTTACTAAAATAAATAATTAGTTTTAAATTGCATAACTGCAAGTGAAAATTTGTGAAATATTTAAGGTATATGTATTACTAATTAATAGAAAAACGGAGAGGAGGTACAACTCTTTTAAGTTATATGTTCCTAAAACAATACTGGAGTTATTTCTAGATAATAATTTCTGGCCCGACGGAATTACTTTTAGACAATTTGTGATTGAAACTTACAAGGCGAAGACTGGCGTAATGAAGCAAACACAGTCACAATAAATGGATTACAGCAATTATCAGACGAGTAAATTTGTAAGTTTTAATTGCAAATCGGTGAAACGGTCTGTCGAAGATATCAAACATCTGTGTCAGTCAGCAGACATAGTTGCCCTCCAGGAAACATGGCTGCTTCCCCATGACATACCCTATCTCGGTCAAATACATGACGATTTCGAGTACACAGGAAAGTCAGCCGTAGACACATCGGCAGGAATACTTAGAGGGCGACCGTATGGTGGTGTTACGATCCTGTGGCGTAAGCGAACCTTTAAAGCGGTGTCAGTAATCAGCTGTGTTAGTGCACGCTTGGCAGCTATTAAAGTGTCGCTCGGAGATAGATTTATAATTGTGTTCAGTGTATACATGCCGACTGACTTGAGTGAAAACTTGACGGAATTCACTGAATGCTTAAGTGAAATGAGTGCTATTGTCGAAGTTAGTAACGTTGAAACTGTTTACATACTTGGTGATTTTAATGTCCATCCCGGTGAGTCATTTTGTTGTGAACTTTTAGATTTTTGTTCTGAACAAAAGTGGATGTGTGCGGACATTGAAAAATTTGGTTTAGAGTCGGACAGCTATACTTTTATCAGCGACGCGCACGGATGTCGGCGATGGCTTGACCACTGTGTCGTCACACAGTCAGCGTGGTTAACAGTTACTGATATTGGTATAGTCCATGATGTGTTCTGGTCTGATCACTTTCCCATATTTGTTGAGTGTAGGTTAGATATAATTAAATCAAAGTTTGAAGTTCATAAAACGTCACGTAACAAAGTTATTTGGGGAGACAGGAACAGTGATCAAATAAGTGTATATAATGACGTGTGTAATAGTAAGTTAAGGTTGATTGATTACCCTCAGGAATTTGGTCTGTGCAGTAATACACATTGTAATAATACTGAACATAGGCTAATTCTTGACAGAATGTATGCAAACATTGTTGATATTTTGTCAGAAGCCGCTGTACAGAGCCAAGTGGAAACTCGGCCAAATAGACACGGTGGCCGTGTCATCGGGTGGAATAAATACGTACGGGACGCCCACGCGACGGCCAGGCTTAAATATCAGCTATGGATATGGCATAATAAACCAACTTCTGGTGATGTCTACAACGACATGTGCCTTACACGAAAGGTGTTTAAAAGCAAACTGCAGTGGTGCCAGAGTCATCAGGACCAAATCGGGCTTGATATTATAGCTTCTCATCATAAAGCCTTACTTTCAGAAGCTTTGGAAAGCTACAAAAAAGTTTGACATTAAGCCTGGCCTTCCTGTGAGTGTTGGGGGTGCTGATCAACCGGACAGCATCGCTAATATGTTTGTGGACCATTTTAAAGTGGAGTCACCGCTGGGGTCACCGTTGCGAGTGCTCGATGAGTGCAGTGCATCTGGTATGTTCACGCAAGCACACGTCGATGGCTTCCATTCCATCTTCCGGCAGAAATCGGCCTTGATGCTCTGCAGAGTGCGGCCCAGCTCCAACTCCATCCTGAAGACCATAGCAGGGAGGTACGAGTCTCCTTTAATAAATTCGGTAATCCAGAAATGCATCACAGGCAACGAACTGGTTACCAAATATTAGTACCTAGTATTAAGCTTTACTAACCATAGTTATAAGGTCTTTCTTTGTTTTACTAACCTACTATGGATAACATATCTGAATTTTTTTTTTTTTTGTTACATACTTTTCATCGTGACAAGTATTTTTATTATCATTCGATTGACACGAATTGGTCATCAGTTGTTTCAACCGATCGAGTATAGTGTTCGTTCTACCTTAAGCGAAATACAAAAGCGATAACTCTGAAGCAGGTAGTTATGTTTCCTCAAAGCAAATAATGCGGTAAAGTTACTTTTCTCGATAGTAGTACTTTAGTTGAGCTGTTTGTGAAGTGGCTTGTCCAGGGAAGTACTACCACCGTACCTACTTTTACCACCAAACAGTGATGTTTGCATTGCTGTGTTTCAATTCAATTCAATTCAATTGTTTGTTTCGATGTGAAGGGTACGGGTGCCGGTGAAATTACAACCACATGAGACTTTCCATCTTCATGCTCTGCAGAGTGCGGCCCAGCTCCAACTCCATCCTGAAGACCATAGCAGGGAGGTACGAGTCTCCTTTAATAAATTCGGTAATCCAGAAATGCATCACAGGCAACGAACTGGTTACCAAATATTAGTACCTAGTATTAAGCTTTACTAACCATAGTTATAAGGTCTTTCTTTGTTTTACTAACCTACTATGGATAACATATCTGAATTTTTTTTTTTTTTGTTACATACTTTTCATCGTGACAAGTATTTTTATTATCATTCGATTGACACGAATTGGTCATCAGTTGTTTCAACCGATCGAGTATAGTGTTCGTTCTACCCTAAGCGAAATACAAAAGCGATAACTCTGAAGCAGGTAGTTATGTTTCCTCAAAGCAAATAATGCGGTAAAGTTACTTTTCTCGATAGTAGTACTTTAGTTGAGCTGTTTGTGAAGTGGCTTGTCCAGGGAAGTACTACCTCCGTACCTACTTTTACCACCAAACAGTGATGTTTGCATTGCTGTGTTTCAATTCAATTCAATTCAATTGTTTGTTTCGATGTGAAGGGTACGGGTGCCGGTGAAATTACAACCACATGAGACTTTCCATCTTCATGTCTCAGTTTGGTGAACCGACTTGCGTTGCAGTACTATTTAGGCAACAGCCTAGGTGGTATAGCAGTTGTTATGGGCAAAGGTAATCGCCTTTAGCTCGTTTCGCCATCCTTTAATATAAAAAAAATACTCGTAGCTCGTAGACTCGCGTAGCTATCTCGCTGATGAAGCTACGAGAAAACGCTACGGTTTGCGTAGCCCCTGCACGTACAGACGTACACTATAAACGCACTTGCATATGTGTATGTTTAATAACAATACAAGCCAACTTTGCGCCTATTTATCACTTTTTAAGTATACCTACATTAATACCTGAACGAGTTGAATGCGAAAACTTTTAACCTGGTTTGTTTTCTGTTCTAGGTTGAAAAGTTTGTTCACTAACAATTTAAACACACTGTTGAACGAAGTAGGGTAGTTTCAGCACTTTGTATAGAGATTGCTTCTCGCTGGTCTGATAGTAAAAGAAGAATATAAAATTTTATTACCTATCACACCTATCAGCAGCACTTGATTGTTATCAACTTGCAGTATTTTAGGCGCAAAACTGTATTGTATATACATAATTTTTCATTAAATTCTATCTGTATATGATGGCCGATGGGGCAGTAAAGTTCCGAAGTGGCGACCGCGTACTGGAAGGCGCAGCGTGGGTAGGCCCCCCACAAAGTAGACCGACGACCAGGTGAAGGTCGCGGGAATACGCGGGAAACGGAAAGCGCAGGACCGGTCGTTGTGGCGCTGCTTGAGGGAGGCCTATGTCCAGCAGTGGACGTCTTTGTTCTTTTGTCTAGTCTTATACGCCCAGGACGCAGATAACCTAAATACGTCTCTGAATATGCAGCGATCAACGTGTATTCGAATCTCAATATTTATTGATGTTTTTGGACGAAAACCGCGTCGTGGTATGTAAAGGCACTTATTAGTCGTTTGAATAAAAAGTTTGTTGCGTTACGTAATAAATAAAATATTTTTTTACTATCTCTAACTCTGCCTACCAACGTTCACAACTTTACTGTAAAAAAATTAATAACTTTTTCAAGTTAGCAGAATATTTATAAAATACATGTCTAGATAGTTTCATGTTATATATTATTCATATTATTTATTTGCATTCCACAATGTACAATAGGTGGTAAACATAATGGCTTAATAGCTAGTCACAATTATGGACCCTGTAGGGCACTGAAAAATTCGACTGTTCCATCTATCCCTACCAAGGTATCCCCATTGGTAGGGATAAGTGGAATCTAAAGTTCCATAGATGGAACTACATAGGTGGAAATAAATTAGTAGGGATAGATCACTACTAATGTATTTCCACAATTCAATACAATTAAAATTTATGTCATTATACATATCGTCGCTGCCCGTGCGAATCCGTGTAAGAGCAACTTGTAAAGACCGCGTATTTGCTTTTTGATAATTTTACGATTTTTTTAGTCTAGTATAAGCCAATAGGCGTTTAGAATCGGTTAGCACGATATTTGAATTTTTGCTGTTATGCGGTCTTTACAAGTTGCTCTTACGCGGATTCGCACGCGCAGCTACGATATACATGCAGAAATTTGAATCGCTGATTTCCCGAAATGGGGTAATTGTACTCATCATTATGAGCAACTTTTACTATGGGACCAACCCTGAAATCAGGAAAAAAATACTTTTTAGATTTTTTAGATGTACGTATATATTCTATATATTGTTAGGAATCGGCCACAGACCAGTAAGCCTCTAGACGCCTATTAACCGGATACCCCCGGTCACCAAGCATATTCAGTAGCACTGCATATCTTACGCCCAGCCACCAATCGGGACGTCACTCCGTCAGCGAGCGGCACCAATCATATCACCGAACATTTGAGCCGACCAATCATAACGCGCCGTCCGCCCCCCGGTCCCCGCCAACATTTTACGACTGTGTTCTCATGCAAAACTTTGTTTATGCGGCGTCTTGCGGAATAAAATGGAACACTGCGCTATGACAAATTGACACCCCACCAAAGTCGGCCATATTGATTGTCGGCGGTTGAAGCGGGGCGCACACTTTTGCTACGACTCGTTAAATAAGACGGACGTTCTATACACAACATGACTTGTCCTTTTATTTTGTTATAATGTCCTCCCGGCCGAATTTCGGTCACGGCGGCCAATCTCAATGGAGACTAGCCATCTGCGCAGGACATATTATAGTGCACAAATGTGTGCGCAAACACAGGCGCACTCTCTATTCCCTCACTCTCATAATCCGATGGGACGGCAATTCGACACGACCGGAGACAGATCAGGCGCAGGACCGACGGCTTTACGTGCTCTCCGAGGCACGAAGGGGTCTCGATGTGTAACGAAACGGTCACCCATCCACAGACTGACCGTGGCTAGTGCAGCTTAACCTTGCAGATCGTACAATCCACACGCTTGCTACTTAGCCCTTATTTTGTAATATTGATGTAATGATGTAATAACTTCAATCAATCAATCAACTCAGCCTATCGCAGTCCACTGCTGGACATAGGCCTCTCCCAAGTTGCGCCACAACGCTCGGTCCTCTGCCTTCCGCATCCAGTCCCCCCCAGGCACGTTCTTTAGGTCGTCGGTCCACCTGGCAGGGGGGCGCCCTACGCTGCGTTTGCCGATTCGCGGTCTCCACTCAAGGACTCGTCTGCTCCAAAGGCCATAGGTCCTTCGATAAACATGGCCAGCCCACTGCCACTTCAGCTTACTGATCCTACAAGCTATGTCGGTCACTCCGGTTCTTCTCCGGATAATCTCGTTACGGATTTTATCCTTCAAAGAAACTCCAAGCATAGTAATAACTTACTATTACCTAACCTAAAAATACAGTGCTCTCATGGTTGGTTTTTGAGAGACTTAATGTGACTATTATTGAACATACCCGCTTAGCCCCTGATAAGCAGATATTACTTTTAACTGTAAAAGTATGGTCACACCTACACACATTTATATCCTATAAACGTGCTTGTTGCTAATAATATAGTTTACCTGCCTTTCAAGTATAGTGTGATATTAAATTACATACTTGGTGGTATAGTTATTGTTGCCAAATAACAGGAAGATTCCCTCTTTCAGAACAAACACCATTTCTGTTTCATGTTTAATATTATAATCTGTTTACATCAATTCGGCATTCGGCTTGCAGATCAGGAAGAATTATTAGGAATATTAAATTGTCGCCGCGCGCTCGGAAAATCTCTCTTGATATTTCCTGGCATACTATTAGGGCTGTCAGATAAGGAAACCAGATTGTGGGAATTAAAATAATAACCATTTAAATTATCATTTTAACAACATTTGAACTGCTAATTTAACTTATCTACCTAAAACATTACATTCAAACCACAGTTTTAACCATCCTCTTCGCCTTTTTTCACGTCGTCATTTTTTCATTCTTTCTTTCTATTTTTTGTTTGTTTGCCAATTCACTGTCTCTTGAGGAATATTATAAAACTAAAGCTCAACTCAAAACTAGTTTGAAATAGTGACCAATGCTTGAGTTTCGTTCTGTTATACGGGAATTACTGTTCTAACCGTTCGCTTGTGTATCATACAACAAAACCCAATTTCAAACCCAACTCAATACCAATTTTAAGGTAAACTGAAGCGACAGAACGACTTTTAGATACGCCAAAGTGAAACAAGTGTCGTTTAGTATTTGGGTGACAGCAACCAGGAAATGATCTCAAATTACAGAGTGAGTAATAGTGAGTATCTTACTGTGAATTATGCAAAATCTAATGTTATAAATTTTGTGTAAAGAAAAATTCGTTCACGAGCAGAACTCGACCCTGTCACTTTTAGTTTAGTACCTACACTAGTACAAGATTTATATCTGTCGATTTCACCCTACTTGCGTCAATGCATTAAAATAATTATTATAATAATGATGTAAAATCTGGTGGTAATCTGAGCAGATTTCAAGGAAAAAATTCATTGTAGGCTAAAGCCAATTAGTGCTTATTGAACGTCGATAATAAAGACAGCCCTAAAACGTCGCTCAAAGTAATTCACCGTTTCCTAGTGTCTATGCTGGGAAGAAGAAGCGAAACAAAAAACTCCCCAGCAACACATTTCTGTCTGACAACCCTATGTGCTACCGTGTTAGCCACCCGCAACACGCTTCGTAGTTAATGGTATTAATTTAAACGAATCATCGTCCTCCATTTATTATTCGATGACAATATTTTGTAAAAATGGCGTAAGGTTGGTAAAACGAAAATGGATAAGATGGTCTCCGGTGTTCGATACCTTATAATATATTACAGTATATGAATTATGAAGATTAATATATTATTATTATATATTAATCTTCTTTAAGATTTCACTTCAAAAATTAGCTACTCTAACTAAAGAGCTACGTTGAGCGACCCTGAAATCACAAAAAAAAAATCTGTTGGTCCCTACATTTGTCTTCACTTAAATCGATAAAATGTAGGGACCACCTGATTTTTTTCAGGCGATTTCAGGTTTGGTCCCATACACAGACATATTAAAAAATATAGACTAAGTGCTGCGAACAACCAAAGTGAAGCTAACAAAAACCGTGCTCCTTCATGTACAACCAGTGCTCACGTACACACCATGCACCTGAAGGATATTTGTTTTCGCGATGCTTACTGGAAGATGCCGCGACCTGAGAGACCTGAGAGGGGTGAGCACGGTTTAAGGTGCATATGTGTGCGTGAGCACAGGTTGTACATGAAGAAGCACGGTTTTTGTTGGCTTCACTATGGTTTTTCGCAGCACTTAGTCTATATTTTTTACTAAGTCTGTGGTCCCATAGTAAAAGTTGTTCATAATGATGAGTACAATTACCCCTTTTCGGGAAATAACTGATTCAAATTTCAACATGTACTTATATACCTACTAGAGAGTTCAACCTTTGAAAATACACTCAATAATATGCTAGCACATCATTACAGCAGCATCGCGATCTACTGAAATATTCACTGCATCGGCTAATAACACACGCCACACATGTAAATAGGTATCAATGTGTGTAGAGAATGAGATTTGTATAAGTCATTGTAAATTAATCATACTCGATTATTCGTACCATTCATTGCACAATTTACTACTCTGGTCAACCATCGTTCCCTTATCGCGTGCGATGATCGTGTTTTGACGTTTGTTTCTCTGATCTCCGATCAATTTCATAAGACTATGAACCGTAGTCTATCTTTATTGTGACTTTTTGTGTGCCTATTTTTATTGTGTAGTTATTAGTGGTTGCTCACAATGATAAGAAGATAAGAAGGCTCAAAGTCACTCAAAGGGCAATGGAGAGGGCTATGCTCGGAGTGTCCCTGCGTGACCGAATCAGAAATGAGGAGATTCACAGGAGAACGAAAGTTTCTTCGGGCTATGTCAGTTACATAGCCCAAAGAATTGCCAAACTTAAGTGGCAGTGGGCGGGGCACATTTCTCGCAGAACAGATGGCCGATGGGGCAGTAAAGTTCTGGAGTGGCGACCGCGTACTGGAAGGCGCAGCGTGGGTAGGCCCCCCACTAGGTGGACCAACGACCTGGTGAAGGTCACGGTCACGGCCCTTGATTCATCTTCTTAGACACCAAGCCCTTAGCTCCCTGTGCGTATAATGTTATAAACAGAAACATATTTTCAAGATTTACTAGGACAACACAAACAGCTTAGGATTCACTGCAGCTGTGCCACATGTCGCTTCATATGAGCGCTGCACGTGCTTTGAATTTTATTGTTTACACGACTTATGTATTGCCTCTGTGGTGCGCTGTAGAAATAAAACATTTGCTAAAAATCACGATGTATTAGGACATAATACAGAGCTTAGAATTCAGTTGTTTCCACATGTCGCTTCGTTTGAGCGTTGTACACGCTTTGAATTGCTTATGAGTACCTACAACTAATGTAACATATAAAACGAAACTACTACACAGCTGCTACTAAAGGAACATATCGCCTCTGTGAAAAACCGTCAGATCAGCAAATCAGTAATTGCCGAACATTGATTACAATCGGGCACTAATCACTGGATAGAATTTCATAATCCGCAAGTCCTCTCCACCGACCGCCATTTCTATTCAAGAATTGTGCGTGAAGCGATAGAAATCAGAAAACACAAGAATTTCAATCGGGAAAGTGGTAACAAATTAGCTGCGATGTGGAATCCAGTGATTAAAATATCAAAACCTCGCTATTTGCAATCGGTAAAATATTCAGACACAGTGAGTGTAATAATACACTCACTATATACACTAGCCTTACACAGAATTGTTAAAAATCGAGGGTAGATGAACATTCACCACCACCACCTTGGTCCACCTTGGATTCAGAGGAACACCGCTGAATCAGTCTGCTCGTGACCACGACCGGTGTGGAACCGTCTAAACGCCGGGCTTAATATATAGAGGTATGTGCTCGTTAAATCTTGTTTAAAATTAAATTAATAAGTTATAACTAATGTGTTACCTCCATGGTACGCTTGTTTCTTTATGATTTTGTGTTTCTTCAACGTCAAAGTGTAAATATGAAGCTATAACATATCTATAACTACAGAGGTAACGACTAAGGTTTAATTGATTATGTAACATGGATATTTGACTTATGCCAGAACCCGACAGTTCTCGTGTAAGAAATTGTGTGATCATGAAAAAAAGATTGTTAGCAGCAGCATTTTAAGATGAACCAACAAGCTTATGCCCGTGGCTATGCCCGCGTTTAATTCGGTTTATCATAGAAACATGTTATCGCGCATCCCTCGGGAACTGTTTATCTTCCTGGTATAAAAAGTAGCTTATATGTTGATCCGGGTTATGGTCTATATGTGTGCCAAATGCATCTAAATCCGTTCAGCCGTTTCAGCTTGATTGAAGGACAAATAAACAAACAAACAACTTTTGCCTTTATAATATTAGTAGGATGTAGGACTTTAATCTAAAATTGACATCAAACTCGACAAGTAAAGGAGGCAGATAGGTCAATCTCTTAAACGATATATCTGAAAGGTAGCCACATAATCACGAGCCTCTCAAATATCTTCTATCGTGTCGACATGAGCTACATAATGATAAAATAGCTCATGCCGTGGGAAAAAGATAAGCCAGTCAGCAGGTTGGTAGCGGGGCTGACTGCCCAGGATGCGCCGGACGATCAATTAAATATCGTCACTCGTGGAGGCTCTCAAATATGAACAAGAATTAAATTGAATAATACACACCTGTAGGAAGGTAAACTCAATAATTGCTTCTATCCGATAGTAGTTAGTACTTGGCAGGTTATCGAGCAAGGGGCGGGTAATCGAGTTTCGCGATCACTACTGATCTGTCAATTTACTCAACTCAGTTATACTAGTTAAAAGTTTGTCGCGTAGTTAGTAATAGCGTTTGATGTTAAAGTGGCATTGAAGGGGTTAAAACCGAAAAAAAAAGGTGGACGGAATCTTGCTCAACAATAAGCGAAGCATCCATAGTAAGATAAACAGCCGCGATTACACACCAAATCTCGTATGACGGTAGTCGTTGTCGTAGTGTCATAAATAACATAACAATATTAAAGCCGTCTGGTATGTTAAAATGCTGTCGAAATTATAGTGGGTATTGGCGAGACTCCGTCCGCCTCTTTTATTCGTCCGTGGTTGAAACTTAATTAAGTTGTAATGTTCGAAAAAAACGCATCTGATGCTATGAAGATTATAACAAAACAAGTTTAACCGGATTACATCAAAAATACCAATTTAAATAATATACGCGATGTAATCTTTATTGTATAATGTAGTGATCGCGAAAACCTAGGAAATTGCTATGAAGATTGTTTGACGGATGATAGCACTTTTGTAATTCGTTGCATACAATTTCCCAGTGTCCGAATCGCGGCGTAGGGCGCGCGCCCCGTGCGCTGTTATAATAGAAGTCGGTTAAAAATAAAGCAATTTTTCAGAAGCTTTTCGTTCTTAACCAAAACATTGACATACTTTTTGTGGCGATGATATTGAAAGAAAAGTTATAATTTATTTTATCCCTAGGTAATCCTTCTTCCATCGTAATTGACTTTGAGATACTTATGAACATAATATTAGAAGGAGATGAAAAAAATTTTTTTTCGTCGAAAGCCTTTTCGAGATATTTATTGAATTCACGGAAGTCTCTCGACGTAAAATATAATGTGAGGTCAAGATATTCTGTTTTAGCTGTAAATATTATATTACCTAATGTAAATATTTGGTATTTATAACGGGGCTTTTATTCACAAAAAATATACATATAGGTAAATAACAATTTAAAATTAAAATAAAAAGTGCTTATTCTTTGGCCAAAGAACAAACAGCCCTCTGGTCACGCAAAGTGTCGACCAGCCTCTTAGCGATTTCCTTCATTTATATAATTATAAAAAGTACAGCCACATCACATACCTATATTAAAATAATCACTATACTCGTAACTATTGAAAAGGAAGCGCGCACTCGGACCCCGAGTCCCGAGCAATTCAACCCCAAACGGCTCAAAGTCATAGTTAACTGATAGGTTACTATAATTTCGCCGTTTGAAGGCCTCCGCAGACGCGCCAACAGCACCAGCATAGGTAGCCGAGCTAGGAAGGTGTGATGGAGCAAGGGTGTCGACGCACAATCAATCAACCACCTATTTGATTCTATTATATATTAAATCATAATGAGGATTGGTGGGACCATTTTTTTGTGAGATAATAAAAATAAGCTGTTGTTGTTGTGAGGTAAAGCAATCCTACCTAGATAACATTTTATTAAACAGAAGCAGACCATGTTCTATTGCGAACGCTTTCTGGTTGGTCGATGAATTAGTCCTACTAATATTATAAATACGAAAGCATATGGGTATTTGTTTAAAACCATTTAAACCATTTATTTTGCCACACATACACAAAATATACATATTACCACAGATAATATAATACTATACTAGTAATATTACATACAAAGGTAACAGGACAAATGAATGAGAACACAACATGCATACAACATAATATGTGTGGCAAGGGATCCAGCTCAGTATTTGCTGTGCATGTAGGTATGCACAGCACTGATTTTCAGCTGGTCCCTCCCATCTGTATAAGTGAAATTTACGCGCACAAGAAAAAAAAAAAAGTAAATGAAAGAAGACATCTGACATCAATTACCTAATACAAAAAATTTGAATTAGAATTGTTTGTTTGTCCTTTAATCACGCTGAAACGGCTAAACGTTTTGTAAAAATTTGGCAAATATACAAATAGACCATAACCCCGGTTTAACTTATAGGCTACCTTTTATCTCGGGAAGATAAACTGCTGCCGAATTGTGTAACTCACTCGCGATCGCAATCATTTGGATATCAATGTTCATTGCTCTGTGTTTTTTTTTTTTTATAACATAGGGGGGCAAACGAGCAAGCGGGTCACCTGATGGTAAGCAATCTCCGCCGCCCATGGACATCCGCAACACCAGGGGAGTCACCGATGCGTTGCCGACCTTTTAAAAAGACGTATGCTGGTTTCTTGAAGGCTCCCATGTCGAATTGTTTCGGGAAAACCGCTGACGGGAGTTGGTTCCACAGTTTTGCAGTACGAGGCAAAAAATGACGTGTGAAACGTACTGTAGCTGATCGCCAATCATCAAGATGGTGAGGATGGAATGTGAATGTGTTTTGATAATCCGTCATATCGACAACTACGTACCACGCAATGAATATTGCTGTAATTTCAAAATGAAAGCTAATGTCAATGTGAATTCATTACACATTTAGCCCACAGTTCCCGAGGGATGCGTGATAATATCAACAACAAACATCATAACATCACATCATTCACATCTATTCTGTTGTTCTCTGAGTAAATTCACAAGAGCAGCATTATTTGTGATAAGTTATAAAATTTAATTAATATTAAAAAAATGTTCAGATCATCATCATCATCATTTTTTCAGCCGAAAGAAGTCCACCACTGGACATAGGCCTCCCCCAAGCATCGCCACAACGGCAGGTCCTGCGCTTTTCGCATCCAGCGGATTCCCGGGTAGTCAGTCTACGTTGTGGGGGGCCTACCCACGCTGCGCCTTCCGCGGTAGCCACTCTAGAACTTTACTGCCCCATCGGCCATCCGTTCTGCGAGGCAAGTGCCCTGCCCACTGCCACTTCAGTTTGGCAATTCTTCGGGCTATGTCGGTTACTTTCGTTCTCCTGTGAATCTCCTCATTTCTGATTCGATCACGCAGGGACACCCCGAGCAATGTTCAAATATTAGCATCGAAATACATGTTACACGAAGTACATATAGATCAATGAATATTAGATAGGTACGTCGTACACTACCGCTTTGGGTTAAAAAAACCTGTAATGGTAGTTATAAGAAAGATAAATAAATAAACACATTTCTGTGATACCGAATTATACGTGAGCGAAGCCGCGGGCATAGGCTTTTAATTAATATTTTATCGCATTTTCTTTCATCCCTGTTTTTATCATAAGTTTCAATAACAAGACAAGTTCTGTTATAGATCAACACAATAACGGATATCCGATTAATTGAAACCCTTCAGTTCAGTAAACTTGCTTCCAGATTGTTCTTAAGCTTATAACATCTTGAAAACTACATTAAAACTTTTGAAATGGGTTCAGTAATTGAAAATGGGAACTTTTAATTGAAAATAATTGATTAAAGCACCGACTATTTCCCGGATATCCGAATACTTATAGTCTTCAGTAAAAATACTTCTGAAACATTCAATGAGTTCTCCACAGTAAAACACACAAGTAGTGATCATTAGACTAAATTGGGCGTAAAATTGAATTTACTCGTATTTCATGATTCACTTCAATACTGTGTTCAACTTCGAAGCGCAAACAGCAAACAGGGGGTCTACTCGCGTTTTACGACCGACAAACGAAGTACGATATTTCGTTTCGACCGATACCTACACAATAAAGATAGGCACATAAAAAGGGCAGAATAATTATAGACAACGGTTCATAGTCTTATGAAATTGACCGGAGACCAAAGAAAAAAACGTCAAAACACGATCATCGCATGCGATAAGGAAACGATGGATGACCGGGGTAGCAAATTGTGCGATGAATAGTGCGATTAATCGAATATCGTTAAACGCGAGTAGGCCTCCAGTCCGCCAATTTTCCTTGCGAATCATTCGGATACGTGCTTCGAATTTATTTATAGTTCCAAACTTTGTTGGTCCTTCGAGTGCCTAGGATTGACAGAAGTGTTTGTGTAGAGTGGCTGTGAGTATGACGTACACACGGCTGCATATCACATCATATGACGATCTGTGGTCTATAGTGGTTCGAGTGTCAGACTCCTGATCACGAGGTCGTGGGTTCGATTCCCACAGGACAAAAATATTTATGTGATAACATAAGTGTTTGTGTTGGTCTGGGCATTTCTTATGTGTTATAAGTATATATTTATAAAAAAAGTTCATCAGTACTATATCTATTGTCTAGTACCTATAGTACAAGCTCTGCTTAGTTTGGGACTACTGGTGCTGTGGAAAATGTCCCAATATATTTATTTATTTATTAATGTATCTATACATTTTCAGTATATTCTGACCTCTAACTGCAAGGAAAGCCTTATACAATGCGAGGACAGCTTATACTGGAAATTTATAGCTTGATTTCTAGCCGTGTGTACCAGACATGTGTGGTTCGGACCCATTTGTAGGCACGCTTGTCTAGATTTGGCTCGGTTTTATCTATTAACATTGAGGTCGTGCTGTGGCACCTCAGGTGCATCCAGCGTGTATTAGATTAATGTGAAGTACATCGAATTTTATAAAATATGCCACGCTGCAAATGCACACATCTGTAGTGTAAACGCGACCATACAAAATGCTTTTACACTCTCTGACTCCAGCACGTCTTATATTTTTACAAGCAAAAGTATTATTAAAGTATTATTTACGGTTTAAAAATATGTATGTACGTGTATCTTTGATGTCAACACATAGAGTGTGGCTCAAGTTAAATTGGTTGTACATAAAAACTCGAATGGAATGAAATGTAAATGGCAAACCCTTATTCGAGTAAGCTGGATAAAATACCAATCTAGGCTTCGGGAATAAATTCGATGTAACAGTAAAATATATTTCGTTGTACCGCTTCCCGAGTTATGGAAACGACATTTTTCAAGTTAAAAGGTTTATTTACGATAAAAAAGGTTTTAAGTGTGGTTTCGCAATAAGTGGGCGTATGATCGAATGTTTTTAATATTAGAATAATTTCAATTGATAACAGAAAACAATTGTAAAGTAAAAAATATAATTATTAAAAGATAAAACTCTGGGGTTATAATATAATAATAAGGTAATACAAATGTATTGTATACCTATGTTCTTTTGTTTGTGTCATACTTCATACATTTGTTTAATAATATAGCGAAACTATGAGTTGGAAGATCAGATTGTAATTTGTAGGTATTAAGTAGACTGCGGCGGCGCACAGTGGTTCAAGGGCAGAAAAACTTAAGAAAAACATAACATTTTATATACAGGGGCATATATTAAGTATTCAAAAATGTAATAATATTAATTTTGTATCCTATCCTATTGTATTGATTGAATGATTTGTATCCTATTTTGTTCAATATACGTGGGACACTCAGAAAGTTTTGCGAAACTAAAAAAAATTGTTCTATACGTACATATATTTTTATCAAATCTTTTCAAAGTACTTTCCACCAGCCTCTATACAAAGATTCATGCGCCTAAACCAGTTTTCAAAACACTTTTTCCAGTCCGCCGCAGACACCTCGTTTACAGCCTGCTCGAACGCAGCCAGCGCATCTTCCGGCGACGAAAATTGTATCCCTTTGAGCTGATTTTTTATTTTTGGGAATAAAAAGAAGTCACACGGTGCTAGATCAGGGCTGTAAGGAGGGTGACCCAGGAGTTTGACTGGCGTGCTGTCCAGGAAGTCCCTCGTTTTGAGTGCGGTGTGCGCAGGTGCATTGTCGTGGTGGAGCAGTAGCCCGCGGAGCCCTGTGTTTGGTCGCTTGTTGCTTATAACAGAGAAAACTTCTGGCAAACATTTGGTAGTATACCATTCGGCATTAATGCTTCTTTGATCCCGTAAGGGAATTGATACCAAGTGGCCAGTCAAATTAAAAAAGCTAGCGATCAAAATCTTACCCCCGCTTCTAGATCGCTTCACTTTGGTAGGCGTTGGCTCATTTTGAAACACCCAAACAGTCGACTGGCGCTTGGTTTCTGGGTCGTATTGATAAATCTAGGACTCATCACCTGTAACGATGTCGTAAACACGCCGAGACGAGCCTGCTTCAAATTTGTTAAGCATATCACGGCACCATTCCACCCGGGCCTGCTTCTGAGCATCGGTGAGGTTGTGCGGCACCCAGCGTGATACTATCCTCCTCACGCGAAGATGGCTGTGTAGAATCTCGTGAACGCTTCCCGATCCAATCTTCAATATGTGTTGAATCTCCTGATATGTAATTCGCCTATTGTCTTGGATTAAATTTTTCACTGCTAGCACGTTTTCTTCGGTAACAGCCGTCAAAGGGCGACCGCTTCTTTCGTCATCCCCCAAAGTTGGTCGACCGCGCTTGAATTCGTTATACCAACGATACACGGTTGCCTTGGAAGGGCCTTCATCCATGAATGCCATTTGAAGTCTATCGTACGATTCATCCGGTTTCAGGCGACACTTGAAATCGTATAAAATCATAGCTCTAAAATGTTCCCGGCGCAGATCCATATTTCAGTGAGACACAATACTTTGAATTAACTCGCAAAAAATGTGGAGGGAAATTTTGAAATTGGAACTTACTTATTTTTACTTATAAATAATCATATTTTCGAAAAACATTATAACTGGCCAGTCTCCCATATATAAAAACTTTTTTTCGCAATACTTTCTGAGGGGCCTGGTATTGTAAATTTCTAGGTTTGAGTCATGGCTATCTTTTTACTAAGTCAGTGATTACGAAGAGCACGGGCGCAACAATTTAAATATAAAATAATCCTTGAACTTATAAGATTAGAGACTATGACGATGATATCGTCAACGTGCTCCCGTATTTTAGTCTCTAATCTGATAAGTATAAGGATTCTTTGAAATTGAAATCGTTGTGCCCGTCCCGTGCCCACCCGTCCTAATGTGGCTAGATCTTTAGAAACTGCGATTTTCAATTACTTTCTTAAAAGTACCTACCAGACATCCAAAATTAAAGTGAATTAATTTAAGTTCTTTGTTTTGCTTAATTTATAGCATCCTCTGCTGAAAAACAAAAGAATGTAAACCCATTACTCTGAATAAGCACCTGTACGACCTTCTGAAGGGCAAATTTTATTTGAAACGATATAAAAACCTTGTACCTTCGTAATGTTAGTACTTTATGAGATTGTTTCTGGTTTATGACGTCATTTTATGTATAGATGTACATAATTATTTTGTTGTAGCTATAAGTCTTGTATCGGGGTAATAAAGTGGCTTTTTCATTGTTTTAGAGATAGGTTTTTCTAGACCAGCCTTTTATGGGAGGTTTATGTTAACTCGTAACTGAAGATAATAATAAGCATTATTATTGTTTAGATACTATCTTTAGATTATACACTTTTTTCGCCCGATTTAAAGTAAGTCTAATGGATTTTGCGTTGATAAAGGACATATTGAGACCGCGTCTACTTAGGCCGGTGTTTATCAACGTTGATTCTCTGTTTATACTACCGATTACTTAAAACAATTACTGGAATTGTGGATAAATGGTCATTTAGCTAGAGAATTATCGTTAATGAAATCAAGCCTAAGCTTTTCATCATCGATTTTCTATTACTAAATCGGAAAAAAAATATATATATAATAATAATAAATTGGCTTCAGTTAATAGCTTGACGTAGAACTCTGTATTTCCTGTTGCATGCTAAATGGCAGAATATAGCTGCACAAAGATTGTTTTTATGACAATATTCATGTAACACCTACCTTACCTATATTCGCAATAAACGATTGAATTGAATTTAATTGAAAAATTTGGTTCATCCATTAAGAATTTATAAATTTTTTGTTACCAGTAAAAAGAGTATGTCAAATAACGATAGCGGAACATAGACCTCTCCCATAGAAATCTAAATAATAAGGTAATACAAATGTTATAAAAATTGCGAAAAAAAAACTGCTGTTCCCTGCATTTGTGTTCACATGAATCAAAATAATTGAATCCGCTGGATGCGGAAGGCACAGGACCGGTCGTTGTGGCGATGCTTGGGGGAGGCCTATGTCCAGCAGTGGACGTCTTTCGGCTGAAATGATGATGATGATGATGATGAATCAAAAAATCCCATAATAAAAGTTGTTCATACTGATGAGTACAATGACCCCTTCAGAGGTTTTCAGTTATTTCAATAACACGTTGTATATGTGTATACAATAAAGAATAAGAATAAAATTCATCGACATTTGCTATTAACTTAGGATATATCCCAGTTTATTACATACATACATATTATCACGCCTGTTTCCCATTGGGGTAGGCAGAGACTATGGATTTCCACCTGCTACGATCCTGACATACCTCTTTCGCTTCATCTACGTCCATTAACCTCGTCATGCATGCTCGTCGGTTTAGAGAACTCTTAACCCAGTTTATTAATTTTAAAAAATCCATTAAAATAAAGGCGATAGTAAATTAGATCATTAGAAAGAAGTTAAAGCCAGCAAGAAACATTGTACCATAATAGGTACATGTTTAAAGAAGGTCTAAAAGTATCGGATGCTTGAAGTTAAAAAGAAAATTGATGAATCATTGTCTCCTAGCGAGCCCCCCGGGGCTTAGTATGGGCATTTAATCTTCCATTATTCTCGCATAATTCTTTGATATTTCCATCGATAAAGAAAGTTATTATTACAATTGGTTGCGAGCGAGCGCCTTCACGCTTGAAATATGTGAGAAGATTTATGCCTTTTGCCCTTATTCATTTACCTACTACGTAATATATTATACTTTCAGTCTTTCAAGAATTCAGGGTAACAACGGTTGACAGGTGTTTATTCTCTTTTTCTACAATTTCTTAGTACTAGATTCCAGTTTTTTTCATATAAAAATGTGTTTTTCATAAGGGTAACTAACTTATACATCATCCTCCAAGCCTTTTGCCCAATTATGTTTGGGTCGGCTTCCAGTCTAACCAGATGCGACTTAACATCAGTATTTTACACGGAGCGACCGCCATCAGACCCCCGCAACCCTGTTATTGGGTAATACCAACATTTGGAGGTTAGACTAGTTGTCGGCTTCTGACTACCCGTAACGACTGCTATAGATATTCGTATGGCAACTGGGACCGACAGCTTAACGTGCTCTACGAGGCACGGAGGGGTCTCGATGTGTAACGAAATGGTCACCCATCCACGGACTGACCATGGCAAGTACTGCTTAATCTCACAGATCATACAATCCACGTGGTTGCTACTTTGCCACGAGCCCCTCTAACTTATACAGGGTAATTAAAAAAATGCCCGAAACCTCTTAGCACTAACTTTGTATTATGTCCTGAACAACGTTTTTTCTACGACTTTTCATAATTCGAAACATTTTTTTCATACAAAAATATGAAAATGCTCCGTAGTTTGCTTGTTCTAGACGGCCGACGAGAGGCCGGCCGGGGGTCACTTCGGCAGGGCTGCGTGGCTAGTACAGTCGACTGCATGACAGTGGTAACACTTCAATTCGAAAACCGCCCTTACTGCTTACGAAATAAAGATGCTGCTAATGTCAAAGTGATACCACCGACGTGCGATCGACCGTACAAACGCGCTCGGGCTTGCGGTATAAATGCTATTCAAATAGTATACGCAAATTTTACACACTTCAAATATACATTTTTTTTGTCTAACCTTAGTAACCTAGTTTAGGCCAAAGTCGTAGAAAATACGTTATTCAGGATCGTGATACCAACCTACTTGGAGGTTTCGGGTAAATCTTCAATTACCCTGTATATTTTGTAACAAAGCCTCTAATTTGTCTATTCCTTGTCTATAATGTCGTGTAAAAGCTTTTGTGGTGACCTAATTAATGAATATCTAATTTTTTTCTTTATTAAATAAAATCCGGGCTTAAAAATCATGTAATAATGTAATCATGTAATAATAGGTTCTAATGATTAGTACCTAATTCTTAGTGGAACTAAGAAATACAATACATGACACAACACGAACACTATCTTAGAATCTATTTTGTCCCTAGATATCTGTGGATCCGCATAGCGTTATTCGAGCGTCAGCTGGCGAAGATCATCGAGCATCTGGTGAACAACGCTAACCGCTACTACGAACGAGACGCGCTGGTCGCAGACCCGGATTACGGGAGCATCCTCAGCTCCTTGCTTGTTGGTCCTTGCGCCCTGGAGTACTCCAAGGCTAAAGCACCGACTTGCTTCTGGACGGATCCCCCCGCAGACGAGCTGGTGAGTGAAAGTGTAACTGATTATAAGACACCTGCTGCTGACGTCACCTATAGACGTAAGTAAAAGTTAAATTCGATACCACGCGTTGTGTTCACGATAGCTTAGTAGCTAAAGCACTGGCGTACTGAGCCAGGAGTCGCAGGATCGAATCCTGCTCGTGAGCGATTTTCCTTTCCACAATTTACATATTTAAGATTATAAGACGTTTAAAATTTTGCTATTGCTGAATATTGAAATCTGACTGAGTCGGAAATAAGTAAATAACTGACTTTGTGGATTTGTGAACTGATCTGAACTTATATTGGCGATGATGAACTGTCTTTGCGCTTAACCTAATAAATGACTTCCGTAACAGGTACAAAGACACAGAATGTCTGCGGGTACCACAACACCGCCCTCCGTTCGGAGGCCGATCCTCAACTTTAAGAGAAGTTTGAACGCTTCATCCGATGACGGAAGCTCAAGTAGTACAGGTAGATTATTAAGTACCTTTAATATACGTTTTTTTGAGTAACTTTGTTGTCACCTTTCATGGAAATACTTTTAAAAAAATTACCACGGTTGCATTGATATACCTCTCCTTACATCAACTAAATTTTTTATTCTACTTACAAATAAAATTTAAAAAAGTGAATCTTTCACTTTAGGTACAGGCAAAGCGGCCGGATCGAGTGCCAAAGACTACGTGGAAAGCTTACACCAGAACTCAACAGCTACACTTTTATACGGAAAAAACAATGTCAGGGTTCAGCCGGTAAGAACCCTTTTACGACTGATTTATTTGCTTTTGTTTACGATGTGTGTAGAGTTTTATTAAATTTGGAAGTTGATCGGGACCCTTCTGGTCCTATGGGAAAGGGCCAATCATACAAACGGGCACTTGAAATTATTACGTTCTGGATTCGGGTAGTTTATTCAATTTGGGGTGAGTAAATATTGAATTGCGTAGTTTCGGTGTACGTACTCGTCAACTAAATGTATAAAACTGGCTGAATTAAATTCCTAATACATTACTTGTTGTTGTAGTATTATAATTTACTGTTACTAAGTAGATACTAAGGCTCATGGTATAATAACACCAGGTAGTCTCTTCCCGTGACAGCTAGGTCACGTGATTGCCTCCGTACTACGTCATCGGCCGTGGAGCCAATAGCGGGCTGTTAGCGTGACACTTGTTAGTTAGATGTGCTGCCACTTTGTGAAAATAAATTACCCAAGCAAAATGCATTTTTTCATTTAATTTCTTCTATAAAGAATCACTTTTTAACTAGTAATTTAATATAGTTTCCTTTATTAACTAATTAAATGAATAACACGAGATAACAAATAGTTAGGCTAGTTAGGAATTTATTTTATATTCATTATGAACAAAAATCTCCTTAAGTACATTGAAGATATCAATCAATGGCAGCACTGATCGTGACGTAGCTTGGAGGCATCGCGCTGTCATTGCGGGAAGAGAATACCTGGTGAAACATCTTATACCATGCTAAGGCTTTTATTCAGAGACGAATCTAAGTGTGAAATCATGCTTCCAACTGTCAAAATACAGTACTATTTGACAGTTGGAAGCATGATTTCACACGCTTATATTCGTCTCTGAATATAAAATTAAGATCATTCGTAAAGTTAAAAATGTCTTAGCCTTTTAAGCCATACTCATAATTTGTCATCTTAATAATTCGGTATTATTTTACAGCCTAGATATCTTTGATAAATGGCCCAAACTTAAAATTGGTTTAGTTAGACGTAATTGAAATTGAAATATTGATAAAATTGCCTAAAAGCTAAAAGCAGAGTTTGAAATTATTATTTTAGCAGAAAGTTGGGAATATTTTGACGTAAACGAATTTTGGGTTGAATTTGGAACGTTTCTTCTTATAGAAAGACATGGAGGAGCCAATGCCTGGGTATTTGAGTCTTCATCAGACGGCTGCAGGTTTGGTCATCAAGTGGACTCCAAACCAGCTAATGAATGGATATGCGGAGAGCGAAGGAATTGACAAAAGGTAAAAACTAAATTTTTATGGGTTTGTTGTAACTGTTTGTTATATTTCAATTATACAGGATGACTGGTTAAACGAGAAACAAGTAGCATGCGTAGGTATAGGTGTTGCACCTAGAGTAGCACGGCAATGTCCATCAGTTGCTATTTCCACCATCTCTACCTTTCGTACAAGCCAGGAGACCCTTAGGCAGTCAGAGTGTGCGCGAGCAATTTTACTTCTATACTTGCGATTTCTTGTGCAATTTTTTTTTAAACATTTTTGTCATTATATGTACGTTCATTCTTCCATATTCTTGAATGACTCTTGTTCATCAAGTCATGCTGTATTTATTAAACGTAATTAAATGTCACATCCGCTTTTAAGATAAATTTCTGTAGCCAGCATAATTTTTTTGTATGTTGCTAAGCGATTGAGGCGAAGCCCGCACAGCGATTTTTACTCGCGCGATTTTTTATCGCAAAATCTGTAACAAATGGAATCATATGCAGGTCCACGCACTCGCGATTAAAAATCGCGGTGCAAAAACATCTCAGTGTGCGAATAAAAATAGCGTGAATAAAAATCGCTGTGCGGGCTTGGCTTAATACTTAGCTGAAAGCAACATTTTACTCATTATTATCAAAGAGGCATAACCTTTCTCCGAAATAAGCTCTCTCAAGTAAACGTTCACAAAGTTACGCGTACGTGCAATGAAGATGTTTATCGTAGCTGTTTTTATCGCCATTATATGCCAAAGTGTTACTTTCCCAACTTTATTTATACTTACATTGTATTTTGTAGCGTTTGTTATTAAGTAGCAAAATATTGGCTTTTATTGTTACTTAAAACACCTCGAGCTTCTGCTTAGATGTATCTGTGTTATTTATGTTTATTTGAGTAGTCTGTTTTGCTTTTTAATGAGAACTGTGATTGAAGTTTGTTTTTGCATTAGATTTTAATGGCGTCTCGTGCAACGAGCTTTTTCTATTATAAAAAGTACAGAGAAAATTATATCTTACTAAAATTAAACTTTAATCTATGTTTTCTTATTATTTTGTTAGTAAAAATATTTTGTTGCATCTTTATTGTTTTTAGTGCAATGTAGATTGTGTTATCGATGTAGTGCCTATGTGTAGTGTTCTTCGCTGTCACCTAGTGCATGCCTCCGCGTGTCAACACACGTGTGTTCTGTGCAGCTTGGCGCCAACTTGCACAGTTTACAGGCGCCGCTGTGCAGGCCCGCTGTGCATTGACTGGTACGTGTTTTTATTTAGTTAGTGCTTGTATTTTGAAAGCTCTGTATGCTGTTTTGTCACCAAGTGCTTATTGTGAATGGTCCAAAAGCCGTTCGTGTCAGAAAGTGTTCTGTTGATCATATATAGCATTGACATAAGTCAGTGTCTGCGGTTGTAACATTTTCGTATTTATTTTTTTGTTTTTGTTAACAAGTAAGCCATCTATCTCTTTTCTACATTTGATTGTCGTAAATATGACTGTGTAATTATGTCGAGAAAATGGATATGCTGCTGTTCTGTGTATGCTTCTCTGAGCTTATAGCAGTTTTACAAATTGTGTGTATCAACATTATGATCATCCCATTACTGTCTCACTGCTGGGCACTGGCCTCTTCAGGCCTGTTTCACGCCTTGTTCTAACACGTTGGCCTAGTGCGGGTCAGCAGACTACACACATCATCGAGCGCTGTATGGAGCACTCTCAGGTGTGCAGGTTCTCACGATGTTTTCCTTCACCGTTAAAGCAAGTGATAATAAAATTCTGATCCACACATGAATTCAAAAAGTTCTGTGACTTTTTTTGCAGGCCGTGTTCAAATGAATTTAGCTATCGACCACTGGTTAATATTATGCTATCAAAAATTATCCGGAATTTATTGTGACGTATACCTAAGTCAACTTTCACAAAAACAAAATTATTATTTCAGTGTATACTGGGCGATGTCTCTACAAGTCTGCGTGTGGGAGGTGGTATACGTCCACGTGCATCGGTCACAGGCTAGCGATGCTCTCATACTGGTCGGCCAAGACGGAGTTCAGAGACCACCCATACATTTTCCTAAAGGTAACACAGGATTACTTTAATATATCATGGTTAACATACTGATTTATTTGTCTTCACTTGACAATAGCCTAAGAGTTTAGTGGTTGAATTTTGAAGTGATGGTCAAGCTCATGTTTTGCTCTCGTATACTATTACCGTAGATTGAATGAGAATATTATAAAATGTGCTACCGAATTGCGAAGCGAAGTGTTGTGCATTCTGGCAATTCA
Organism: Asteroscopus sphinx; assembly: GCA_949699075.1. Lineage (NCBI taxonomy): Eukaryota > Metazoa > Arthropoda > Insecta > Lepidoptera > Noctuidae > Asteroscopus > Asteroscopus sphinx. Next base: position 14,208,204 of record OX453021.1, read on the forward strand.
GACTCCAATATTACTTGTATAATTATTGATTTGTCAAATTCCAATATTCAAATATTATCTTTTAGCTCGTTATCGCATCTGAATAGAACTCAAAAGGTATTTTCATGCTATCGGACTTGATACCATTCAAAATTACTAGAACTGTCAACTTAAGTTTTAGGAGAATTATAATAAAAGTTAGGGAATTAAGTTACGAATTATTCGCTCCTTAAATTCAAGTAATAATAAGGGTTCTGCCGACTGAAGCGGATTGGAACTTTTCTTATAAAGATAAAATCTGTTGGTATTTTAACATTGCTAGAATTGAAACAAGAGTTCCACGCTTGCAAATGCGTAGAGGCTTCGCTTCTGTGGTGTATCCCTCGACGCCACCCGTTTTTTTAAAGCATTTATACGGTTGTTATAGGTGAACAATAATCTGGATAACTGGCAATTCTTTGATTCATGCCTGTTAAGCATGACAAAAAATGCTAGCCTTTGTGAAAGTATATTGTGAGATATCCATGTGCAATACTTATATTTTGTTTCATCTGGTAAGACTACCCTAACCCCAACATTTAGGTTGGGAAAAGGCAAAACTGATGTAATATTGATATGAAAAATATAAAATGTCGTTAGGTGAGTTTTTTTGTGTATCGATAATACCAGATGGTTTTTTGTTTTAGGAGGACATTTGCTCTCATTTCTGAGCAACTTAGAAACAGGACTATTACCACATGGTCAATTAGACCCACCACTTTGGTCTCAAAGAGGCACAGGAAAGGTGAGTTAACAGATTTTACTTTATTGCAAATTCAGACTTAGAAACTTATGCTTGGGTCAATACTTATAAACCTATATTTTTGCTTACTAATGAAATATAAATCTATTCGTGGAATGCCTTGCGACCTGCTTGCCTCGACTCTTTCATTTGTTAGTAGAATACACTAACGGATCAAAGGATCTGTGAGATAATTGAGACAATAAACTGTTATGTTAGACAAACGAGTCATCAGATTTATGCTTGTGCTTTCACTTTGACTGCTCTACGTAACTGTCTTGTAAAGTTTGAAAACTTTTACCAAACATCTCATTTATTGATTTAAATTGTGGAAAGAAAAAATCGCTCACGAGCAGGATTCGAACCTGCGTGAACACTACCGTTCACGGTAGCTTAGTGGCTAAAGCACTGGCGTACTGAGCCAGGAGTCGCAGGTTCGAATCCTGCTCGTGAGCGATTTTTTCTTTCCACAATTTAAATCTTTAGATTTCGCTTCGCATGCGTATATGCATTAAAATAATAAAATAATCTTATTTATTTATATATAGGTCATACATTTCCGTACTCATAACTGGATGTATTCAGGTTTTCGGGCGTGGTAGAGCGAGACGACGGCCGCTGCCAAGCCTGTGCGAGAGCGGTGAAACCGAGGAGCCAGAATGGGAAGAAACTGCCGGAGACTATGTGTTCCGCATTGTCAATAACGCTATAGCAGATAGAGAAGGTACTTCTATACTCTTACAGGGAATTTAGGAGTGTTGTGTCTTTGGGAATATGTATGACAGGCACACATAGATAGGCTTGTAGCCAGATAGAAGAATACGAGTAAGTCAGCTGAGCTGCCAAAAGTGACGCTACTTTAATACGTCTGGTGCACCCAGAACATTTCATCCCACTACGTACCAGCCCTGATCTTTTTACCACTACGTGTATGAACTATTATATTATTATATACGCAAGCACGAAATAACTCTTTATGAAGTCTACTACCTATCTTTCTGATGTAAAATTTGTTTCTTTAAACCACATGCACAAAGAGAATTTGATATAAAGGACATTGGTAAAAATAGCCTTAAACTGTTACAAAGATGAACAATATACGAAAATTACATGCGAATTTTTTCGTTTCATAATAGGTATATGTCCGCGCGTAGCTCAAGGTTTCATCAGGATTGAACACGAAATAAATTTATCTTTACTAAAAATTATGTATTTTCCGATTATTACATGAACTGACCAGTAGAAGAAGTTTTACAACAAGAATGACAGCCCGCGCAAAGCACAGTGTCTCCATCTTTATATTACTACAATCAAATAGACCCAACGGAGTCACTAAATACATTTTAATTTATAAATGAACACTAAAATAATTAACCAGTCGTCGTGATAAAACTAATATTAATTTAGATAATCTCTAAACATTATATAAACCAACAAATCATGCCAGATATTAAAATATGAAACAATATAAAGCGGAAGTATCAGAACCACAAAATTAAATTAACAACATTTAAATTAATCATTTCATTAATCTAATTAGAATATTCGAATTATAATTATCATAATATTAACATTATTTACAACATTAATTTAATTAATACGGATCATCAAATATTAAACTTTGCTAAACAAAAAGGTATTTTCTTTGATCTTTGATGATCTTTGTAAAGTACAACAAATACAACTTTGATGATCTTTGCAAAGTACAACAAATACGACAGCAAACTACATAGCAAATTCTAGAAATAAAGGATATTTATTTCAAAATACTTCATAATTCATTGTATAAACTAGTTACCTCAAAATGGCAATAGATTGCGCTGTAAGCATCGATATTCGATATAGCATAGACATTAATTGGTCTGAGTCCGAGTATAAATTAATATTTTAATGTTATAAGCTATGGAAAGTTATATTACTCTCAAATTACACTAGAGGGCGCAATGTTCAACCAACGCCAGGAAGAAACATTCAATACTGACCAGTAATAAAGATTAATATGTTAAGTTCTGTCAAAAAAGTGTAAACAAAATTGATGGCAACACTAGCGCGCCCATATATATATTGTATTTAATGCGGACAGTACAAGAACCATTTTTTATATTTTAAGGAGTATCAATACATTAATGAGGTAACCGGATAAAATTGTATCATCTATGATATCTGTGTATCATTCATATTTTTATTTCGATACTCTATAGTCTATGATTCAATATTATAGACTCTTTTTCACACAAGAAATTCAAAAAAATGGGCATCGACTGACAACTTGACGACAATGTAGGTTGTCTGACATAACAAAAAAAGCAAAACATGACATCAAAATAGCACAGATATCTGTGATTATATGTGTCAAAATAGTAAATATTTTAAAAATCTAAAATTATATTTAGTACTGTCCGTGTTTATGAACGTATTGCAATACATTGGCTTCATTGAGTTTTATATGGTGAGCATCAACTTTAATTTGTAACGCCTTAAGGCGGAGTCACTAAGGATCTTTAGCAATGTCCTTTCCTATGAAGTGCTTTGCGTAAGTTTTTATGACTGTATTTTTTTCAAAATATGATAAAATCAAATAATTCGTTATTGAATATTGTATTTTTATTTTCAGCGATGCGACATTCGTTACTAGAACGCTCAGTACAGTCCCCACCCCGCACGCCGCGCCGCCCGCTGGCTTCCACATCCACGACGTCGTCAGACTCCTCGACTATGTCGGTCGATTGTCCACAATCTGCTGGAATCAATGGACTCCCACCGCTGACGCCGATACCACATCAACCTGTTATTGAACAGGTGTGTTTTATTACTACTTAAATAAAAATTGTTACATTGAGTTTATGTAACTGATGATATTCTAACCAAGGACACTAAACAGTAGCTGTTCCGTGGTCAGATAAATTTAACAAACTGATCTGACAACGGATACCTAACGCATAGTTTAATCGGGTATCTTTGTAGTTCTTTCAATTAATAAAGTCTATTCATAGAAAAAAATGTGAATTGGCGCCCAGTTGGGACATACGATTTATGAATGGTCCCATGTTGGGTGCCAATTAATTATAACGTTTTTCATTAAATTGATAAAACTACTGTGACAAATGCTTTCCTTTATTTAGGTATCGACAATGGTCAAAAGAATATATGAATCTATTTCGTTGATTGATCGTCAATATAAAAAATATTATACAAAACACTAATTGGCACCCATCATGGGACTAAAATATTATTGACCGTTATGTTTCCAGGCCGCTTCAATTGAGTTAGTATGTAGTACAATGCGTCGTCAGATAATATCTCGCGCGTTTTACGGCTGGCTCGCCTACTGTCGCCACTTGTCTACGGTACGGACACATCTCAGCGGCCTCGTACATCCTAATATCGTTCCTAGAGGTAAAAATCCATTTTAATAAAAAATAATTAAAGTACATCTACTACTATTATAAAATTGTTAAATGTCAGTTGTCTGTTTGTTTGTTTGTTTGTTTGTTTGTTTGTTCCAGCATCACTATAAAACTACTAGACCGATTTTGTTGAAAGGGTTTGTGACTAAAAACTTATGATTTGACTTAAAAACTGGTATGTATTTTACCTCGCTACGATGACGGGAACCGGTGATTTTTAATTATATTTTTCTACAACATTTTGCATACATCAAGGTGAATAAGGCGCTCATATCCAGCTGTCATTCACACGCATGCGCTCTGGCGCGCGCCTCCATAGAGAAAATACGGCTGCTAAAGAAATTGCATTAAAAACTTTTTGGTCGGGCCGAATTTTATAGAGTAGAAAAAAAAATCCTGTCGTATGTGGGTGGTGCCATCTTGGAAATGCAGTCTTTTGAGCCAACCGAAAATCAGAATCTTTCGACTTACAGACAAGGACCGGAAGCTACCTCTAAATTGCGATTTCTCTAATTTTTTGTATGAAAAGCAATACAATTTAGAAGTACCTAAACGTTGTTATATTGTATCCATCTTAATATACGAATAAGCATAAAGTTATCTTGGTGTAACTAAAAAATACTGTTTTCAGTCTACAATTTTTAATTACCTTCTTCTTCAAGTATATTATCTTATCTTCTTAACTATTATAAAATTGTAAACGTCTGTTTGTTTGTTTGTTCCAGCATCACGCTAAAACTACTGGACCGATTTTGATGTTTTTTTTTTTGTTTGAAAGCTGATGATCTGACTTAAAAACTGGTATGGGTTTTGAGAAAGAAAGAAAGAAAGAAAGAAAGAAAAAAAAAAATCGTGGGTTGCGTACTCACCCGACAGATCGAAGCTTCTATGCATTTGCACGAGCGGATAGTAATGTACGATGGAGTGGAGTGGAGTGGAGTGGACAGGGGATGGGACTGGAGATGGGACTGGGGACGGGACAGGGGACGGTACTGGGGACGGGACAGTGGACGGGACTGGGGACGGGAAATGGGACGGGACATGAGACGGGACATGGGACAGGACAGTGGGACGGCACATGGGACTGGACATAGGATGGGACATGGGACAGGACATGGGACATGGGACGGGACGATAGTGATTTAGTGATATAGTGAGACAGTGGGACAGTGGGACAGTGGGCCGTGGGACAGTGGGAAAGTAGGACAGTGGTAGCGGGACGGTGAGATGGTGGGACAGTGGGGCAGTGGGGTAGTGGGGCATTGGGGCATTTGGGTAGCGGGGCGGCGGGGCGGCAGCGGGGGTGGGGCAGCGAGGCTGTTGGGCAGCGGGGCAGCGGGGCAGTGGGGTACCGGGGCATTAGGGCAGTGGGGCAGCGGGGCAGCGGGGCAGTGGGGCAGCGGGACAGCGGGACAGTGGGACAGTGGTCTGGACTGGAATGGACTGGACTGGACTGGACTGACGTGGGTTAGCAGAATTTAACGCGAGCGGAGCCGCGGGTAAAAGCTAGTCTTATAATAAATACAGTCAAAAGCAATAACATCTTCCTATCGACGGTTTTAAAATCGCAAACAATAGCTATCTGACTATGAATGGAAAAAATAAATATTTGCTTATGTATAGAAGAGATAGCCTTACTACCCATAGTCCATAGTCATAGTCATATTTATCCGCATGGCTTGGGTTAGATAGATATTACTGGCAGTTGAAATACACTGATAGAAAGTATTATTGCTTCTGACTGTAGTTACACCATTGCGGCCTAATATTACTTGGTTTGCAACTGAACTATGCCTGATCCTTAAGTGTTTCTAAGTTTTCTGGTAAATAATACTAAAAACTAAACTAAAACTAAACCTAACATTTTACAATTTGTATCGTAATTTTAATACCGTTTCGCAGAGGGTGCAGAAGGTGGTCTAACAGAAGACAGATGGCTGGCCATGACTGATGAGAACGGAGCTATTACCGATAAAGACGAAGTGTATCGGCTTGTGTACTACGGAGGAGTACAGCATGACATCAGGCGACACGTGTGGCCCTACCTACTCGGATATTACGAGTAAGTACTTTAATAGAAGAAACTGGATGAAAGTAATCAGAGCAGCAATAGAATGTTGGGAAAATTTTATTGAAAAATGCAAATTAAAGTCATTAATTTTTGGGACTCTGTAGTCCACAACATAATCGACAGCCGGGTCTAAATACATGGACTACTAAAGGGTTTTATTATTGTTATAGGTATGGCGTAAAGGTAGCTAGACAATCTTCTGTTAAAGCGCGATATCAATTACAGTATCCCTTAAAGATATCTCAGTCTATCAGAAAACTCATGGTCACATTTGCGTCTACTTTCTATTTAGCAGTTATTTGACCTTGACCATTTTAACTGTTTTTGTCCTAGATTCGGTTCTACAGCAGAAGAGCGAGTGGAACAAGATACGGCGTGTCGTCGTCAATACGAGACGACCATGTCGGAGTGGTTGTGTGTGGAGGCCATCGTGCGACAGCGGGACCGCGAGGCCACGGCTGCATCCATCGCAAGACTGACTGAGGCGTCGGGGAAACTTAGGCCGACAGACAATAATGACACTAGTGAGGTATGTAATGTGTAAGCCATAGACCAGTAAGCCTCTAGACGCCGGTTAGCTGGACACCCCCGGTCACAACGCATATGCTCTACCACTGCATATCATACGTCCCTCCGCCAATCGGAACGTCACTCAATCAGCGAGCGGCACCAATCATAAGGAATCATACCACCGAACTTTTGAGCCGGCCAATCATAACGCGCCGTCCGCCCCCCTGACCCCACCAACGTTTTACGACTGCATTCGAATACAAAACTTTGTTTATGCGGAGTCTTGAAGCTTACTGGTCTGTGGTGTAAGCTGATCACGATATTGTGGGTTCGATTCCCACATGCACCAAATACTTGTGCGATGAACATAAGTGTTTGTGTTGGTCTGGGTGTTTCTTATGTATTATAAGTAAGTGTTTACAAAAAAATAAGTATATATTTATTATATCCATTGTCTAGTACCCATAGCACAAGCTTTTAGTTTGGTGCTGTGTAAAAAATGTCCCAAAGATATTTATTTATTTTATATAACGTTGTAGGAAGTTAGACATACGATCCCAATACGAGATAAAGATTTTGGGAAGACTGTTTAGATGTCTTGACTGTGCCGTGCAACTTTAGTCGTCCAGTAGCTGACTGCATTAGATTAAAGCGGGAAACAATAATTTCTTCATCTGTTCTTGATCTGTTTTTACTGTCCAGGTATTTGAAGATGACTGCAGCGTAATCTCAGATAACCCACCAATCGTATCGCCAGAACCGAGCGAGAACGAACAAAAGAGACCAGACAAACCTGTCCTATCACGAGCACCCAGCATAGACGAAGTCGATAACATTGAAATGGACTCTGAGAAGGACAAAGACACGAAACAAAACGGAGAGACTGACAATGCTAGTAGTAGGGAAATAGATGAAGACAGTCTTAAAGATGATGAAGAGGACGTCCATTTAAAGAGTGTTGTTGAAAACCCGGATATGAGAAGGGAAAGCATAGCTGAAATCAAGAGGCTAGCTGAAGGGATTGTCCAGAAAGGAGAAGGACGCGGGTTGTTATGCAGTGTGGATAGTGCAAATGTGAATGGCAGCGAGTTTAGGTCTTCGTTAGATGAGAGTCAGCCGAGTCCTCACCAACAGCATACAAGTGTTATTATAACGAATCCGTCGGTTGATCTGGCACCTGGCGGCTCACCTGTTTCTGGAGGCACAGAGCCTACAGGTGAGTTAGTTGTTTTAATTTCTGTTGTTGATAGTAAAGAAAACACGAATATAAGCTTGGACCATAAAAGCCAAAGTTAACCAAATATTATTATGCATTTTGTGCTAGAGATCAGACTAAGACTACAGAAATAAGTGTTGGCAATAAATGTTACCAAGAAGGACAATTATAAAATTTATTTTGTACCAAACAGAAGCGTCTTAAAATAATAATAAAATAATGTACTTTCTCACTAATTGATAATACATATTTATTTATTATACATATATGTAGGTATAATAAAGGTTTATATAAGTAGGTATAATTAAGTAATAGGTATGTATATATAGTTTTATATTTATTTGTATATAAGTAGGTATATGTTGTTGGTATGTTATTTTATAATTTTAGATGAACATTAGTTATGTACACTGAAAGATACCTAGTTAGTTAGTTTTACATTTAATATTTGCTCTTTCACTCAAGGTTTGCTGGTAGAAAACTCAATTATGAGTTAAGCTCGCCTTTGTACATGCAGTACATGTAATTTCAAAACTATTGTGTATTGTTGTGATTTTTTTTTTGTTTGCAATATAGAATAAGAATGTACTAAACCAATTAAATGGTCATCTTGATATTTCTCCCAGCAACAGTGAGTCCAGCCCGTAGTCCCCTAGGCGTGGTGCGTGAAGAGTCGCAGTCGGCTGGAGCAAGCTTCGATACGTTGGAGCCTTCTGACCGAAATGCGCCTGATACCCGTTCTAATTGCGTGTCACCAGCCAGTTCCAATGGCGGAGTGTATTCTGTAAGTTTACATACCTTTAACTTAGTAGTAGTGGTAGTAGGAGAGCTCCTTAGTGACAGAGATCATCCAGGGAAGTACTACTACTATCCTACCTATTTATATCGCCTAACAGTGATGACGTAGTGTTCCGGTGCAAGAGAAAGTAAGTAAGGAAGTACCGTTGAAATTACAATCACATGAGACTTTCCATCTGCATGTCTTAGTTTGGTGAATGCGATTTGCAATAACATTTAGTCAGCAGCCTAGATGGTGTTGCAGTTGTTGTGGGCAAAGGTAACCACTTCACATCAAGAGGGCTTTTAGCTCATTTCACCAACCTATCCCATAAAAAAGAAAAAAAATACGCTTGAATAATAATAAGTCTACCCTTTTAGAGAGGCGGGGTGTGTCTTCGGGTATATATGAAGAGACTGCTAGCAATGAAAACAAGATTTATAATTATGAACTCTTGAAATATTCTGATTAATAAATACAAGTTTTTTTTTAATAATTTCAGAACGAATTGGTGGAATCATTTGCTCTAAATCTACATCGCATAGAGAAGGACGTTCAAAGATGCGACAGAAACTACCCTTTCTTCACAGATGAAAATCTGGATAAACTAAGGAATATAATGTGCACGTAAGTACATATTTCAACATTGCAATCCGATGATATTGTGGTTTTATTTGTGTTTGGAATAAATAACTCATATTTATAGACTCAAAATACAAAAATTATAATAACTTTAACATTGCAATTACGATTTTCTAATATTTTTGAACATGGTTGTAATTTTAGAGTCGGAATCAAAATATTATTCAAATATGAGTAAAATTGGTATAGTGCTAGTAGAGAAAAAAAAATGCAGTTTCAAATTTTCTCTCACTGTTGGTCTTTATCAACTCAGCCTATCGCAGTCCACTGCTGGACATAGGCCTCTCCCAAGTTGCGCCACAACGGTCGGTCCTCTGCCTTCCGCATCCAGTCCCCCCCAGCCACGTTCTTTAGGTCGTCGGTCTGTTGGTCTTTACTATATAATATTTCTAGATACGTTTGGGAGCACCTGGAAATAGGTTACATGCAGGGCATGTGCGACCTTGCAGCGCCGCTTCTAGTCATGATGAGGGAGGAGGCGTCCGCGCATGCGCTGTTCAACAGTCTCATGCGACGCGCCACTGACAACTTCCCTTCAGGACAGGCCATGGACGCACACTTCGCTGATATGAGGTGAGCTGAATATTTTTACTGAAGAAGCTGAATATATAATACTTGATGGATCGGGGTCACCAGTGGAAAGATGAGGTAGGTATGTAGGTATGTTCCTCCAACACAAAGGGAGGTTCCACCAACTAGGTTTGGTCTTTTTGCCAGCCGGGCCGCAGTCATAGAATATATATTAAAGAGAAGAAGCGACACTTAAGCATGTGTGCTCGTAAAATTGCTTGCGGCTATGTGTGCGGGTTTAACTTCCAGTTGGTAACGTCTTTGGGTGACGTCAGCGATATCTTATTAAGAAACATTGTTTCTTAATAGCCAGGAGTCGCAGGTTCGAATCCTGCTCGTGAGCGGATATTTTCTTTTTACAATTTAAATCGTTAGATTTCGCTTCGCATGCGTAAATGCAAAAATGCAAAAATAATTATTGACTAATAATGATTGGAATATGAATTAGTTTTAGGACTTTCCTTGGATGTGTTTTTTCAGGTCGTTGATCCAGATCCTGGACTGCGAGCTGTACGAGCTGATGCACGCGCACGGCGACTACACGCACTTCTACTTCTGCTACCGGTGGTTCCTGCTCGACTTCAAGCGAGAACTGCTCTACCAGGACGTGAGTACTTGACGAGAATTTTAGATCCGTATCTATAACTAGCTTAAATGGAACTGGGCTGGTCACATCTTCCGCATACAGGAGCTATGGGCGAAAACAACCACACTTTGGGCCCCAGACATTAGTAAAGGACAGAAGGACCTAGCGGGACGAACTTGATTCCTATCTGTACGATTGGCCCCAAACGGCAAAAGACTGGGATAGGTGGGAAAAACGAAGGAAGGTCTTTGCCGTGCAGTGGGACGCTACGGGGTAATAATAATTCACAATAGCTCACATTTGTGTATTTATTCTCTAGTTTCAGTTTGATAACACTTGAGATGCTGCTTTGATTAATTTATAAAAAGTATGGCGAAACTGGCGAAATGTGGGTGTACTATTACACCTCTGCCTACCCCTTCAGGGAAAAACAGGCGTGATGTTATGATATAAAAAGTATGTTGGTAAAATATGTATTGTGTGAAATTCAGATGATATTTTCATGTTTGCTTGGAATATTGCTCCTGCTGCTGCGTTGTGAGTATTTATTCCCAAAAAGGACTCGACTTATTAAATAAGTTCAATGAAATCTAATATTGAGTCTTTTCTGATACTGCTTCAGAACCACATCTTACGTTGAGAATGAGAAAATATTTTAAAAGCACGGTCTTTGACACTTTCACGGACAATGAGATGAGGAGATGAGTTGATATTTTGAAAACGACACTAAAAACTTCTCAATGTGTGTACTCGAAGTTTATTTCTGTTTTTTTTTTGCCTTGAAGCGATCCAATACGACTCTGCTGCACTGGATCATGTGACTTCTTAGTTATCGGCTTGTCAGCATTGACTTTGTAAAATTACCCGCCTATGGGCGTAGCGTATTAAACACGAACAAAAATACGCCTCTGGCCGTGTCGTCAGAGGAAGTGTTCAAAACGGGAATAAGTTTAAAGTAAATCTGTCCTCATTCAGGTGTTCTCAGCCTGGGAGTTGATATGGGTGGCACGGCACGTGGCTTCAGAACACATGGTGTTGTTCATAGCGCTGGCGCTGTTGGAGACTTATCGTGACGTCATCCTGGCGAATACCATGGACTTTACCGATATCATCAAGTTTTTCAATGGTAAGAATATATCTCTGTACCGACTGATGCTTCTACACTTTACTATTGTCTTTTACCGAAAATTTTTCGCTCCATTATTTTAATTCTGGAATGACAATCTGTAGACCTCTGTCATATTTCAAAAATCAGTACACTCAGAACCATTGAAACTCAAATAAAATCATGATTGAATTGATTGATATTTCTTTCTTTCTTTCTAAGAATGAGCAAATAATACAAAATTACGATAGTGTAATTTTTAGAATACTCAAATTAATATTGTGTTCTCATGAAGTGAACTTTTATTTATCAGAATATTAAGTTTTCTAAGCCCGAATTGAGCAAGTTCAAAATTCCTTTTTGTTATTTACAGAGATGGCAGAACGACACGACGCATCTGCAGTGTTATCCCTCGCGAGAGACCTCGTTCTACAAGTTCAGACTCTAATAGAGAACAAATAAGTATCATTTTAGAATAACCACTTATGTAGACTATGATATTCTCGGAAACACCTCACTGAAAGAAGATGTAAGACTACAAGATTAACGGTTTAAAAAAAAACTAATAAAACAGTGAATAAATCGTTCATAGGCTTGAATGGAGCTGTACACCCTTTGAAGTGTAGATCGTTGTCTCTAAAGAATTTCATCAATAATGTTTTTATATCGTGTTTAAAAACCTATCAAATGGCATAGAATGACAGGTTTAAGGAGCCTGGGTACTCACCGCAAAGCAACTTGGGATCGCGCTCAAAAAAGCTCGGGAGGTCAATCCCGCACAGCGATTTTTACTCGCGCGTTTTTTTTCGCAAAATCTGTAACACATGAAATCATACGCAGGTGCCCGCACTGGCGGTTAAAAATCGCGGTGAAAAAAACATCTCAGTGCGCGAATAAAAATCGCAGGCTTGGCCTAAATTTTACAAGGCCCGCCGCACGTTGAAACCAGCACACGCATGGCACACGGCAATATTTTACGATTGGTTTTGTAAATAATCGTAGATGATAATTTACTCTCGCCTCACTCAGTGGCACGCGGTAAGCGGTTGCAAACAAAATACATAACGCACGGTCTGGCCGTTTGTTTATTTATTTATTTATGGTGCACCAACAGCAATAAATAAAGAGCAAATTACGAAGGCTGCGGCCGGAGGACTTAAAAAAAACCAATTTAATTTTAAAGTGATTTAATTTTAAGTAAACTTATTACAGTAAAAATATTAATAGCTAACTAAAACCTATTGTCCCGATCGATGATGTATCAGAAGTGAGTGCCCTCATGGCACGATGCGACGGTCTTCATCGATATCGCTTATTCAGCTACTCGTGCCTCGTGTTGCGAATTAAGCATTTAACTTGTTTATTGAAAATTATTGAGGGCAAGCTTCGTCAGCGGTTTGCCTATGCTACGATGGCGTAACACCTCCACCCGTAGATCAGCAACTATTTTAAAACGCTAAGTGAAAATGTTGCTGGAAGCTTGTCTTGCTGATTATGTAATTTTGAAGTTTCAGGAACGGCGTATTCATGATTTTCAGTTCCTCTGGATACAGCATCTTTCCTGGTCTTTAGAGTTCTGGAAACATATCTCCAAATTATGAGCACAGCCGTTATGATAATTGCAAGAAATATTATAGTGTAAAACGGTATAGTAGTATGGTATAACGTTTCAGTAATTCTGTCTGCTTGTATTGGCGCCTGAAGTGTTATTCTGTCCTGAAGACTATGAAGTTTACTTAAGTTAACTGAAGCCAAATTCGCATGTATTAGACTTGTTCCTTGTGTTTCAACATTATAAGGGACCTTCAGTATTTTTACAGGTTGACCTTTAACCTCGTCTCTTGTATTAATTAAGGTTAGTTCTGGTGTACGTAACGAACAGTGCAGTGGAATTGTAGCAAGATAACTGCCTTTCAAAGTGTCGTATTCGTCATTTCCGCAGCTCATGTGAAACCTCGTTGGATTTGGGAATGAAATAACATAGTGTCGGCTGTCAAGTTCCTCTACGGCTTCTTTTGCTAATTTTACAGTTGTTAATGTACAGGATTCATCCAAAGTCTTGCTTGAAATGAAAGTTTGTATGCAGTCTGCTTGGATTTGAACGTAGTGGTTAGTTCTTTGTTCACAGAGATACCGATTATTATTTAACTTCGGGCATTCAGCCTCCATGTACATGAATGCCTTCCCATTAGTTGCTATTAAAGGATAGGGAGGAATGAGAGCCTGGTCGTGTTTATTAGGAACAATAGAAAGTCTATAAAGTAAGTAAGTATCTACTGAAACTAAAGGAAATCTAAAAACTATAACTATTTTCCTATCATCATAATAATAACCTGATTTTATTATATCATAATAGTCCCGTAATTCTAAATCTAATATATGATTACTATCGTAAATCCCCTTTAATTTATCTAACATACTACCTAAAATATCTATTCCTAACATACTATGATGAGTTGTCATAGCCCGAGTAAATGCTAGAATATTTTCTATCCTATATAGTGTCAGATGTAGGGTCGCTATCAGCACCATCCTGTAACAATTTCGCAGTCTTAGGTACTCGTTTCAGTCTTGATTTCGCTATGGGGCCACGTTTCTTAGAGGTGTAGATGTGAATAGGTAAGTCAGCTAAAACTACGTCATGGGTGTATCTAGGGGCTAATTTTTGTCGTGAGGCGACTGGATTCTTAACAAAAATCTGTTGCTGAGGCTGATACTCTTCTTCTGGTTCGCGGGTCTTATTCCTATTCTCAATTATTGCGGTACGATTGTTAAGAGAGGTTTCATTTATGATTTGGTATACTGTTTTCATTTGTTCTTTATGATTTAAGATGTACTGCTGTAACATGTGACTACTTAGATCGATGTCCCAAGGATCTCGGGCATCAAAGTGACCGGTTATTACATCAAAGGGTCGACACTTAGTGAAACTATGAATCGAACTATTGTAGGCAAGTAAAGCATAAGGCATAAGATTAATTGCAGGTTCATCTTTCTGCTGTAAACGTAAAATACGGAGATGTTCAAGCAATGTTGAGTGGAACCTTTCTATATTACCGTTATCATTAGGACTATGTGCTAAGGTTTTATGGTGATTTATTTTATGGAGTCTAGTAAATTCAGCGAACAATTGATTCGTGTACTCAGTGCCATTATCTGTAATTATAGTTTGCGGAAAGCCATGATGAGTACAAAATTGTAGTAAGCCCTGCAAAATGCTAAGCGCTGTACCATCTCTCATAAGATACGCTTGTCCGTACTTAGAGAAGACATCTATAAATGTTAAATATTTCTCATTCTGAACAGTAAAAAGATCCATATGAATAATTTCGAACGGCTTTATTGCTGGTGGTACAATATTAAACTTCTGTTTGATAGGATTACGGTCGTACTTAGCCTGACCACATGTTGTACATTCATTTATATATTTAGTGATATGGTCTTTCATCTTAGGCCAGAAATACTTTCGCGAGAGGGCTAGGTAACATTCAGTTATCCCACGATGGTTTGTTTTACCGTCGTGGTAATGCCGGATTATATCCTGCTGTCTAAGGAATTCTTTCACATTTTCTAATTCTAATTTACATAGTTCAAGATTCATTGCTGAGCTCTTGAAACTGTCCTGAATTATAGGAATGATATCATACATGCTTACAGGAGGATTTATGAGAATACCAGTTTTCACCTTCGGATTAACGTACTCTTTTATAGCGTTAATAACATCGTCTATTAAGTTAGATTGTGAAACCTGAATGGAAGTACGAGTGTGTGTATCAAATGTCTTGGTTACCGTCGGTCTTTTCTTAATGTCACCTACCACAGTCATAACTATTTGTCGATGGAACATATTCAGAGGCTTGTCAGTTATAGGGACTTCAAGTATGGGGTTTTCATTACTTGTATGAGCTGTTTCAGTACTTGAGTCAGTCACAGAAGGTGGCTTCTCAGAGGGATTTGCTATCATTGAACTAACTTCATCGTTATGGATTTCAACTCGCGATAGGGCATCAGCGTTGGTGTTATTTTTACCCATTTTGTATATTACACTAAAGTCGTATTCGCTGAGTTTCAATCTCCACCTAGTGAGCCGTGAGTTAGGCTCTTTTAGATTCATCATCCACTGTAATGGTTTGTGGTCTGTAACTATCTTAAATTTGCGACCAAAAAGATACGGTCGGAAATATTTGGTAGCCCACACAATAGCTAAGAGCTCCTTTTCTATGGTACTGTAATTTAATTCGCTTTCGTTTAAAGTACGCGATGCATATGCTATTGGTCGGTCAGAGCCTATTGGTCCTTGTGATAATATCGCTCCTAAAGCTACGTTGGAAGCGTCAGTGGTCAGAACAAATTCCCTAGTGAAATCTGGATATTGTAAGATCGGGTCGTTTGTCAAAAGTCTCTTGCATCGTTCGTAACAGTCAATGTAATCTTTATTAAGTGTAATGGTCCTGCCCTTCTTTAAACATTGAGTAAAAGGTTTTGTAATTCTAGCGAAGTCTGGTATGAATTTCCGATAATAACCGATAAGTCCAAGAAATTGTTTTATCTGTTTTGCTGTTTTAGGTATGGGATATTTTTTTATGGCATTAATTTTGTCTGGATTCGGCTTAATGCCTTCACCGCTTATTATATGGCCTAGAAAAGCAGTCTCTAACTTTAAAAATTCCGACTTGTCCATCTGAATTTTGAAGTTAGATTCCCGGAGTCTTTGAAATACTTTTTCCAGGTTATCTAGGTGTTCCTGAAGGGAGGTACTGAATACTACTATGTCATCCATGTAGACTAAACAGATAACGTTTTGAAGACCTTTCAACACATTATCCATAACGCGCTGAAATGTTGAAGGGGAATTTTTAAGTCCCATAGGCATCCTTAAAAATTCGAAATGCCCATGTTCTACATTGAATGCTGTTTTCTGAATATCATCAGGGTTCATTTCTACCTGGTAGAAACCACTGGCTAAATCTAAGGTGGTGAAATACTGACATTTCCCTAACTTATCTAGGACATCTGTTATATTCGGAATAGGGTATTTGTCGTCGATAGTCTTTTCGTTTAACTTTCGGAAGTCTACGACTAGCCTCCATTTCTGTTTTCCTGAGGCATCAGCCTTCTTCGGGACAACCCAAATAGGAGAGCTCCAGGCAGAATCAGAAGGTCTTATAATATTCTGATCCAGCATCTTTGATATTTGATCTCTAACTTCTTGTCGGTGTACAAAAGGATATCTATAACTTTTCGTGTAAATAGGTACCTCATCTAAAGTTCTTATATGGTGCTTAACCTTATTAGTGAAGGACAGCGGTTCGCCTTCAATGTAAAAGACATCCGCATAACGCGAGCAAATATTTTTCAAGTTCATTTTTTCCTCTTCGTTAAGATGATCTATTCGCAACTGTGATAATACTTGATTGATGCGAGAGGCATCCGGTGCCTGCTCAATGTTCATACATTCAATATTGGAATTTACAGCTTCTACAGGACGATCTAATGATAAAATTATATCGTTGTGCGATGTATTTTCTACTTCAACTAATCCGCGATTATTAGAAACTGTTGTAATACATTCATTTATAATACAGTTATAAAATTTCTGCTGAGGAATATGCACATCTCCATCTGGAGCATTTATGGGCAAACGAATGAGCCTAGTAGTATTAGCTGGTATCATATCCTCGTATAAGTTGACGTTCCGAGAGTTAAACATTGTTATAGGATTTGTAGCGTTATCTGTAATTAATAAATTATTTTTCAGGTCAATTTTCGTATTCCATTTACTCAGTAGGTCTAGTCCAATAAGTCCGTCGAAAAATTTATGAAAGTCAAAAATAAATAATTTAATATTATTAGGATCATTGAATTCCTGAAAGGCTGGTATGATAATTGAATAGTCACTTCTACTGGTAGCGTGGGCGTTGGTAACCTCAAAGGGGTCAAAATTAAGTGGCATGTTTGAATAATATTTTTCCACAGCTGAAGGACTAATGAATGACTGGTTGGCTCCAGTATCAATTAGAAAATTTAATGGAGGATTCGATAATTTTATATAAGGAAGTTGACGTTGAGTTTGTAGGTTAACTTCTATTTTGAGGGTTTTGAGGGGTGGTCCGAATAAAAATCCTGCTCCTCATTACTAGTAGAAGGTTGAGAATTAACGTAACTGTCAGGTAACTCACTAACTGTGCAGTAAGGCATAGGTGGCTCATACTCATAACTGTCATGTAAGTTACAGTCAGTATAGTCAGTATATTCGGTTTGGTCATAGTCATATGAATAGTACTCGTTGTCCGGATAATAATTAAAATCATAATCATTAAAGTTATTAAAGTTCATCTCGCGGGTTTTAAAATAATTAGTTGGTGGTGGGTTGCCAGATTTACTCCAGTCATGACCCCTGAACTGCATCGGCTTTGATACATAGTGGCTAACTCCACTCATTGGCTGAGGGCCTGAGGTTTGATGACGTGGTTGAGTTCTAAATACGTTACTATTAGTGTTATAATTAGGCGGCGGCGCGCGGAACATCTGCTGAGTACGTGTAGGCATGTTAGGTGCATTAGGTGCACGTTGAAAACCATTTGACTGATCACCATGGGGTTGGAAGATAGGCATCTGAAAACCATGTGACTGGCTACTATGTGGTTGGAAGTTAGGCCTCCAACTATTTTGTGGTGGCAACGGACGTTGCCAGTAAGGAGTAGGCTGTTGATTAGCTGAAAAACCTGCAGAATACAACGGTAACTTAGGCATAGTAGCGATTGGAGGTGGCCTTTTTACGTGCGCATTATCGCTACGATTTTGTAAGTACATCACATTTAATTCCTCCTGGACAAATTCTAACGCCCTTTCAATATTATCCGGGCGCATACAACGTATACGAGAACCTAATGGTTCTTTAAGGCCACGTACAAACGCTTGCATCGTTAATTTTTTATATAATGTGCGCTTCGCTTCTACGGTAGTAAGCAGAGTTTCATGCAATGAAATATAGGTCATAATAGTACTAAATAACGACTGACAATGGTCGTAATATTCCTGCGGGGTACTGTTACCTTGAATTGATACTAAGAGGTCATTGTACAGGGCCGTCTCGTCCCTTTGGTCAGCAAAACTATTAATTAAAGTGTTTCTTATTCCTGCCCAACTATCCGGAATGCCATTTGAATTAATTCGACTTGCCGCGGGGCCTTTAATTTTATTTAATATTCCGTTTATTAAGCACAAATTTCCTAATTCACTACCAGGTGCGTTACTAAGGTAAGCAGCAGCTATCTGGTCACATAACTTAATAAATCTAGTGAGGACGTTGGGGTTCCCATCGAACTCGGGGACTGGGCGCAGAGCCTTGTGAATCGTATCTGGTTCGTGCGCCATAGTGGATTCCTCGAATAAAATATCTAAACCTAAATTAATATCTCTATTTAAATCTAGCCCTAATTGCCTGCGATTCGGTCTACTCGGTGTAGACTCGCGAGGTCCTAAGTTCCTTGGATGGAAAATTTTGAAGGATTATATTATGGAGATACACAGGAAGCAACACAGGGAATAATTCAAGTGTACTCACAAAACCTTCATATCGGTCTCTGGGGTCGATATCTTGATCCCGTTCTCTCCCGGCAGCAATCCTTAGGTTCTGGATACTCGATGAGGCTGGATAGCTCGATTAGCCGCGATCGCTCACGCACGGTAGCGATAGATTATCGATATAAGATAGCCCTAGCTAATCTCGAGTATCCTACCGACTGCGCCAATTACGAAGGCTGCGGCCGGAGGACTTAAAAAAAACCAATTTAATTTTAAAGTGATTTAATTTTAAGTAAACTTATTACAGTAAAAATATTAATAGCTAACTAAAACCTATTGTCCCGATCGATGATGTATCAGAAGTGAGTGCCCTCATGGCACGATGCGACGGTCTTCATCGATATCGCTTATTCAGCTACTCGTGCCTCGTGTTGCGAATTAAGCATTTAACTTGTTTATTGAAAATTATTGAGGGCAAGCTTCGTCAGCGGTTTGCCTATGCTACGATGGCGTAACAAGCATACTAAAAAAAAACAATAATAACATTTCTTATATGTATGCTCATAACAGATACAAACAGCACTTAAAGAATAGAGAGCAAGTATGAAGTAATTGTTATATTATTCTCTTCTTGACATCTTTATTCCTTCATCTTTATAGGTTAAACCTGTCAAAAAAGTAATGTTTGCTGAGCTAGGCTGGGCTCCAGAAGGTCAATTCTCGTAATAAAAACGTCCAAAATATGGTTTCAAACTAATCTCAATACTTCAAATCTCAATCTCCTGACAGTAGATGCTCCTGTTTGCCGTTTATTTGTGACACTTAGGTCTTTAATTAGGATGGGTACCTGGACACTGTGGCATCAGGGGCAACGAAACCGCTGATGAACTGGCTAGAGCTGGTGCTGAAAGCCCTACTGTGGGCCCGGAGCCAATCTGTCAATCCCAAATCCACCATAACAGCCCACCTTAAAAATTGGGGAGCTGACCAAAGTGTTAGCCTTTGAGAAAAGTCCCCAGGCCAAGAACACTCGAAAGCGCTACTAGTTGGCTTCAAGAAAAGGTTTACGAAAGAAGCGTTTTCTTTAAACAGGAACCAGATAATAATCCTGACAAGAACCCTTACTGGGCACTGCAAGCTGAATAAATACCTTCACAGGATGGGTTTCAGTGATACCACAGTTTGCAGGTTTTGTCGCGAAAAGGATGAGACGTATCCTATGCGAATGTGATGCAGTGCACCACATGAGAAGCCAGCATCTTGGAGGCCACGTCATCTCAACGCAGGAGATTAGGTCCTCCTCCCCCAAAGTCATAGTCGACTTCATGATTGACTTGCAGCTTGGGGAAGTGTTGTAAGAGGCGTCACAATAGATCTTATCAGGTCGCAGTAGCTTAGGGGCGTTGAAGATCCCTACCTCTTTCCTCAAAATAATAATAATAGTAGGTCATTAATGTCACCAATAAACGACAATCAGGAACATTTACTGTCACGAGATTGAGATTTAAAGCATTGAGATTCGTTTGGAACTATATTTTGAACGTTTTTAATTACGAGAATTGGCCTTTAGCATGTCAGCAGTGCTAAGATTCTAAATATAAATTCGTATACTTACGAGTGTTAATTTAGCGCTCCAATCAAATAATGTAGTTTCATCTATGGAGTAAGACTGTATTAAAATGTTTGCAGTCTTGCATTTTCTGCAGTGGCGAGCCGATCACACTTTGAAAGCGTTTATCAGAAAAGAAGTATAATAATTAGAGTAATAGAAAAAAATATTTTTAAATTTATAAAGTAGACAAAATATTAAATATTGACTATGCAGGGTTATTTGTAATTCATTAACAACCCTTTTAGGGATGACTGTGCTTTGAATTAGCAAAAAAATATTGTTCCATTCTACACATTTTGGTCAAGTACCTATCAGGTACCTAACTAAAATCAGCACTGGGTGTTCTACACCCAGCACTTGCTGAGTTGGTGACCCTTTTCGCATGGATCAAATTTTCGACATTTTATTGTTATTGTTGTGCTGTCACTGTTCCGTGCTAAATAATTTTTTTATCTCCCAGTTGCTCGGAAATTGCTTCATTATTTAAAATAAATAATACATCAATCGGCTCTTTTCCGTACGAAACGAATTAACACGCCAGCAATATGCAACACGACACTAATATAAATTGTTGGACAGTTTTTATTTTTTAAATTATGCTAGCGAGATTTTTAAGTACACACTTATATAAATTAGGTGTTTTTAGGTACAAAATATTTATCAATAAAAAGGCTGAATGCGCATTTTTTTTTTCAAAACTTTGAAATTAGAACAAGAACCGCGCGCGAACGAATTCGCGCGAATGAAAATTAGATACTGTTGAATTAATTTGAGTATTGTTTCCTCGCAAATGAGAGAAAAGTACTATACAAGTCTCGGCCGAAACAGCAATTAACGGCCTCGTTTCAATCAGTTTTAAAATCACATCAAATCCATTACTCGGCCGTCAATTGCTTCATTTCAGGCCTCGACAGTAATGTACGTACTATTATTTCGTTATTTTTTCAAACGAAACATTTACTATGGAACAGATGTTTTTTTTGTGTACTTCAAAGTTGGTGTTATAATAAAAGTTGTTCAAATTGATGAGTATAATCATCCCTTAAAGGTTTTTTAATGAATTAAAAATAACCCTTTATATTAGGATGAATAGTATCGATATTGTCTAAATATATCTAACCGAAGAATTTAAATAAAATTGATATAAAAAAATATTTATGTGAATCGAAATTTTATTAAAATTTTAGATCTGTCTCACGTTGTACCATTTCACGAATAAGAATATCAACACAAAAATAAAACTTCTTAACTTTATTGTAATTATAATTCTTATTATAATTCTTGCCTACAAAAGTACCTAGATACAATGAGATGCCAAATTATTTAATACTAACACTACAACTAAATGTGCTTAAAATTATGTAACTTATAATAAAACAAAGTTTAACCGGATTAAATCGCGTATATTATTTATATTAGTTTTCCTGACGTTTCGAAGGCTTTGCAGCATTTCGTGGTCGCATGCAAGGAAAACCGATATTACCTAGAATGCTCCGTGAGACTATTGACATTAAAAAACATCCTAATTTTAATAGAGAAGATGGTTGGCAGCTACCACCTGTTTGGAACCCAGTCCTAAAAATTATCAAGTCCCAAACAGCACGCAACACTATAAAAGATAATGATATTGTGAGTGATTACTGCGTGCATCGAAACGATTTTAATTAATAAATATTGTACGGTAGATTAAAAATTTTTTTTTGAAATATCTTTAAAGACGATTGCCATTTTAGTCTACCTGCGACCACGAAATGCTGCAAAGCTTTCGAAACGTCAGGGAAACCAATTTAAATAATATACGCGATTTAATCCGGTTAAACTTTGTTTTATTATAATGTGTAGTGATCGCGAAAACCTAAGAAGTTATTATGTAACTTATTTCGCGATAAACATGAATCTTTAGGATGTCAGTATTACCCAGTAACTGGGTTGCGGGGGTCTGATGGCAGTAGCTTCGTGTAAAATAATGATGTTCAGCCGCATCTGGTTAGACTGGAAGCCGACCTCAACATAGTTGGGAAAAGGCGCGTAGAAAGAAAGAAGAACTTACATGCAACGCATCGAACTTAAAAAAATCAGGACAAAGTCCACATTACTTAATCTAACAATATACAATATGTTATTTCAATAGCTCAAAATTTCAGGCAACCCATCATCATTTTAGCCGAAAGATTTCCACTGCTGGGCATAGGCCTCCCCCAAGTATCGCCGCAAGGACCGGTCCTGCGGTTTCCGCATCCAGCGGATGCGACAGCCTAAATCATTTTTATTCTTCTTCTATCGTTTCGACATGAGCTACATTATGATAATAGCTCATGTCGCGGGGAAAAGATAAGCTAGTCAGCAGGTTGGTAGCGGGGCTGACTGCCCAGGGTACGCCTCGTCACTCGTGGAGGCTCTTTTAATGCACCACATTTTTATTGTAATAAATTGATATGGCAAGTAACGATGTATTTATTATCATAAATTATTGTAGATGTCGATAATTTTTGTTGTCATACTTCTTACCCTTCCCATCGCCCCGCACCCCCGCGGTTATTTCCAAAGGATAATCCATCGACCATATACCCCATAGACGCTTCATAACTGGCGACCGATATAAGTCTACACATCTTTATAGCCTACTAGCCTATGCCCGCGACTTCGCCCGCGTGAATGTCGTTTATAACGCATCCCTCGGGAACTGTTCATCTTCCCGGGATAAAAGTAGCCTATATGTTAATCCAGGTTATGTTCTATCTGTATGCCAAATTTAATTAAAATCCATTCAGTAGTTTTTGCGCTAAAGAGTAACAAACATCCACACATCCATACATCCTCACAAACTTTCATGTTTATAATATTAGTAGGATAGGGTACACTGGTTATTTTAGAATTTATAATATGTGCTTGACTGTACTACTACTTACAAAAATTTGCCAGTTCCCATTTTAAATGCCCAGAGCTAAATAAAGGGGCGCATACCATATCACAGAACACGCTACAGGAACACTAACATAATCCTGTATTTAGCACATACAAATACGTGGGACACTCAGAAAGTTTTGCGAAACTAAAAAAAATTGTTCTATACGTACATATATTTTTATCAAATCTTTTCAAAGTACTTTCCACCAGCCTCTATACAAAGATTCATGCGCCTAAACCAGTTTTCAAAACACTTTTTCCAGTCCGCCGCAGACACCTCGTTTACAGCCTGCTCGAACGCAGCCAGCGCATCTTCCGGCGACGAAAATTGTATCCCTTTGAGCTGATTTTTTATTTTTGGGAATAAAAAGAAGTCACACGGTGCTAGATCAGGGCTGTAAGGAGGGTGACCCAGGAGTTTGACTGGCATGCTGTCCAGGAAGTCCCTCGTTTTGAGTGCGGTGTGCGCAGGTGCATTGTCGTGGTGGAGCAGTAGCCCGCGGAGCCCTGTGTTTGGTCGCTTGTTGCTTATAACAGAGAAAACTTCTGGCAAACATTTGGTAGTATACCATTCGGCATTAATGCTTCTTTGATCCCGTAAGGGAATTGATACCAAGTGGCCAGTCAAATTAAAAAAGCTAGCGATCAAAATCTTACCCCCGCTTCTAGATCGCTTCACTTTGGTAGGCGTTGGCTCATTTTGAAACACCCAAACAGTCGACTGGCGCTTGGTTTCTGGGTCGTATTGATAAATCCAGGACTCATCACCTGTAACGATGTCGTAAACACGCCGAGACGAGCCTGCTTTAAATTTGTTAAGCATATCACGGCACCATTCCACCCGGGCCTGCTTCTGAGCATCGGTGAGGTTGTGCGGCACCCAGCGTGATACTATCCTCCTCACGCGAAGATGGCTGTGTAGAATCTCGTGAACGCTTCCCGATCCAATCTTCAATATGTGTTGAATCTCCTGATATGTAATTCGCCTATTGTCTTGGATTAAATTTTTCACTGCTAGCACGTTTTCTTCGGTAACAGCCGTCAAAGGGCGACCGCTTCTTTCGTCATCCCCCAAAGTTGGTCGACCGCGCTTGAATTCGTTATACCAACGATACACGGTTGCCTTGGAAGGGCCTTCATCCATGAATGCCATTTGAAGTCTATCGTACGATTCATCCGGTTTCAGGCGACACTTGAAATCGTATAAAATCATAGCTCTAAAATGTTCCCGGCGCAGATCCATATTTCAGTGAGACACAATACTTTGAATTAACTCGCAAAAAATGTGGAGGGAAATTTTGAAATTGGAACTTACTTATTTTTACTTATAAATAATCATATTTTCGAAAAACATTATAACTGGCCAGTCTCCCATATATAAAAACTTTTTTTCGCAATACTTTCTGAGGGGCCTGGTAAGTACCTATTTACTTATAAAATTAATTAGAAGGGACCGCTCTCATTTGCCTCTCGCTAGCACTCACTCCCCACATAGAGGCAAACAGTGAATTAAACTTATTATTAAGATTTCTATGAGTGAAGCTGAAACCGACATGTCTATATTCATTATTCCCATTCTTTAAGGTGAATGCTACAGGGTAGCCCGCGAAATTTCTTACGTTTTTTGCAATATGTAGCTCTATTTCGTGTTGTATATCGGTCGAAATATGATTCGCGGAAGTAATAACAATATATCTACTGAATAATACTCATAAAAATATTAACCTAGCTCTATAAGCTCTACAAGCTCGAAAATCAATAATTTGATCGTAAATTTATATTATCGAGCTTGTACAGCTTATAGAGCTATTTTAATATTTTTATGAGTATTATTGTTATTACTTCCGCGAATCATATTTCGACCGATATACAACACGAAATAGAGCTACATATTGCAAAAAACTTAAGAAATTTTGAATTTCGCGGTCTACCCTAGTAGCCTTCGTCTTAAGTAAACATATTACATACTTATATCTACAGGAAGAAAAAAGGGCACCAGGAGGATTTACCATAACATTATTTGCATACGTCTATGTATAAGTATTATAATATACCTGTTAAACATAATATACCTCTATACCTGTTTTACCTGTTATTTCCAAAATTGGGCCTTAGCCAGAAATCATATCACAAAAATACCCTAACAGTTGTTTTCTACTGTATAATTAAATTATCATTCACCCATTAACATAATTATATCGACACCTACATTATTCATAGAAAATATTTATTAAGAAATTTGTTGTTCTTTAAAACCCAAGAAATAATTTTATCCTCTCAAAAGTGACAGAAGTCGTTATTCTTCTGTTCTATGGTTTTATTCGTACAAAAAAAGAAAGAAAAAGAAATACAAAGATGATGCTAGTAGAAGTTTTTAAACTTTCGCGTATTTCACTTATATTGAACTATTATGTTTAGTCTGCTCGTGATTGCATACAGCCACTGAGTTAATATGTACTACGTACTAGAGTAGACATTACGAACAAAAAATATCGTGCAACTTGCTGGCCGCAGAGCACGTGCGGCGCGAGCGTGGCTAAGTGAGTGAGAGAGAGTGCAGGAGCTCTAAAACGTGCTACAAACATTTTGTTCGAGGTGTCTTCTCTAGTACGTAGTACACATTACCTCAGTGATACTAATTGACTTTTTGATATCCGATCAGTCGACTGTTACTTGTATTGGGAAGTCCCTTATCGAAGCTTGTTTACCTTAATACGTCTTGTTTGCCGAATAATATATTTCATCATGTCCGAGTTTCCTGATTATCATTAAATTATCACAGTTATTGATATTACAGATAGGTAAAATTGTTATTGAATTTAGTTGATGAATTCGTTGCTAAAAGCATTGTACACACGGCTACACATCCATCAAGCTGTAAAAATCCAGTAAAGGCTGACCTCGCGTTGTAAGGAAAACCTATACAATGCGAGGTCAGCTTATACTGGAATTGTACAGCTTGATGTGTAGCCGTGTGTACATAAATGATTGAGATTGCTAAGTAGGTAGTATGAAAGCACTAGGCCATGATTCCATAGGATCGGAGATCCCCTAAGATTGGAAATAATCTGTTTTTTTGTGGGTTAAAATGATGTAGCGCTTTGACAGACAGACGGACGAACGAACGTAACGTAGGCAGATTGATAGGGTCCCGCTGGCACCCATTGGGTACGGAATCCTAAAAAATCTTTAAAAATATGATTTAAGCACAACATTTTAAAGAACAAAGGCGTGATTTTACGCGTGTAAAATCAAAAATCGAACGTCACTAAACTGAAAAAAAAATATTTTGAGAGTATTTTATATCCTCTTTGCAGCACTTTAGATAGTCCAAGACTACAACATAGGTATGAAATTATAATTTAGTAAGATAGTATAATAATTTAAGCTATCGTTTGTTGTGTCCGCGCTTTTTGTATTTCGTCCGTATTATTCCAAGTACAAGCTCGTAAATAAAAAAAGCCTTTATTTACTCCAACCCAAATCTTAGGTTTAATCGTAACATTATAGTTAGCGCTTCCAAAGTTGGTTTATTGTTAAGTAATTAATACGAATTAAATGGATCACTCAACGAAATTAAAAAGAAGAAGTATGTTCTCTATTTCTGTCGTGTGATCCATTAAATAACTTGTTAAGAATTTTAAGAATATTTTTTAAATTATAAATCCTAATGTAAGCGAGAACAAAGCGTATTTATTTAAAATTTCTATTGGGTGTAGCTCCTATATTCTGATATTGTCTTTATAAATAAATTTCTATGTATACTGTAATTTTACCATTAAGGCTTCTTAAATGTTTTGTGCTGTTATTAATATCGATGTCTATCAAATCAAATTATTGTGATTACCATACGCTTAATATATTCCTTCATTGTTCACACCTAGGACAAAAACGATACTGGACCTTTTTTCTAGATACATAATGTTTAAAATAACAAAAAAAATGTACATCACTGCAGCGGCCAACAACAGTGGCATTGATAGACGAATGTGAAAATGGACCGAGGTGAAGCCGAGGCACACATGCGTGAGTTCATCAATGACTGATTGCGGCCAAGGCTTGTATGGTACTTTTCTCAAATAATGCGCGGAAATTCAAACTAAGTAGTAGATAGGTACTGACGAAAAACAAGAATTTTTCACGCGTCATTGTGTTAATGTGTTTCTTTTTTTACTTTAAACAGCCATATTTGCAAGCCAGTTCGAAATTTAAATAAAATCTTTGATGGGTAACCTTCTTGGCTGCTATTTTTCGGAGTAAAAAGTTTGTTCTATTTTTAAATTACACGCAGTCTATATGAGTTTTCATAGTAATTTAATTGGCTGGGACAGATATGGATTTTCATACTAAGTTAACATTGCTGGCCGCTCCTGTCATGTATTTGACCAGCACAACATTTTCGATTTATCTCGAAGAAGGTTGTCAAAATAATGTTCGAATTTCCAAGCAAGTTTAAGAAAAAACTTTTTCTTTTTTACTGATCCAATTTGTATTGCAATGGCAATGTCTGCACAAAAAATATTTTTATTTTTTTAAATGTTTTACCTTGGTGTGAACGTAGTACACACAAAACTAGGTACTATATGACAGGCCTAAGTCCAAATTAAGCCAAGCTTTACATTCCAATCTGTGTTAAGAACACGTTTAGTGTCAAATGTAGTAGAATATCAAATTATGTCTACACCTTAAAATTTGGGAACGTTTTTGGAACATTTTTGGGCCCAAATAAAATAATAAAATAAATAATATAATATCTTTGTAATATGGAATATTTAATTTTAAACAAGTATTATTTTTAAAAACTGCTACAAAAAACGACCTGTGAAATACTACATTTGAAAACAAAAATGTTCCAACCGTTCCAAGATTAGATACTTATTTATTTATTTATTATCTAAATAGATGTTTGTACGAATCTATGTAATGACCATTTTTGAACTATTCAACTAAGATGAACTTTTATTTACCAATATGTTAAATGTACAGTCGTGTAGAATATGTTACGTAAGAAGTTTTAACTTTTAATGTAATCATTTTTCATCTTCATACAAATCGATGGGATATAATGCTTAGTTGACAGACGATACTTCATAACTCAGTTTTGAGTTGACCAATTTTACAGGAGGAAGAAAAAACATCCTGATACCACAGACATGTCTGTGCCTGATACCTACTGAAATAAAAATAAAACTAATACTGAAATATTTAATGGCACTATTTCTAAGTTCTTATTAAATATCTTAACAAAACATGATTTATATATTACCTATAAATCATTATTTTCTAGAATCATTTGGAATCAATTACAAACAACAATAATTTTTCTCAGGTTCATTTGTTTTTAATTTACATTAAACAGCTCTATTTGCAAGCCACCAGTTCGAAATGTTTATAAAATCTGTGCTTTAATTAAGTAACCTCCTTGGTTGCTATTTTTCGGAGTAAAAAGTTCGATCCATTTTTAAATTACACGACAGACATGAGTTTTCATAGTAATTTATTTGGCCGCTAAACGGGGCAGATATGGATTTTCATACTAACATTGCCGGCCGCAATTTCAATCAATAATTTATAAATGGTGCCTTAAAAAATATTCTAGTAAAAAAAAAAATCTTCCTTCTGTATAATTAGTCAGATAACTAAACTAAGCCATCGAAGTTGTAAACCTAATGTCTAAAACCATTGTTAAATATATTAAGCAATAGAAAAAGAAATCAAGATCATTTTGGCGAAAACTTTTGTATTTACAGGTACGTCAAAGAAAAAAAAATGTCCTCTATCCTTACCAATTTTATTGTTTTTGAAAAATGAACTCATCCAACATTTGAAACATATAGAAATTTTATAAGTAGGTAGGTATATGTAGTCACCAAAGGTCACTGTAAAAAAACCAATCCCGAGCTAAAAAATCTTAATGTGAAGTTATTTATAGTATTTTATCAATAAATAAAATGAATGGTACCTAATCATTATGACGTAGTTAAGAACAATTAATAGTAAACAATTATTTTTGTGAATGTCATCTTTGTCATTAAAATGTGTTTCCATTTTATTATCTTGTTTTCTTGATTTCCTGATAAAGTCCCTAGTTGAAATAAATTGCCAATAAAGAAAATAAATAAATATTATTTGGACATTTTTTACACAGCACCATCTAGTCCCAAACTAAGCAGAGCTTGTGCTATGGGTACTAGATAATGGATATAATACTTATATACTTTTTTTTTTGTAAATACATACTTATAAATTTATAATACATAGAAACACCGAGACCAACACAAACACTTATGTTCACCACACAAATATTTGTGTCCTGTGGGAATCGTACCCACGACCTTTTGACGAGCAGTCCGACCCTCGAACCACTAGACCACTGACGTCGTCAAATTGACGTAAATTGAGGACAATTACTTTGCATTCTTTACATTGATAAAAATATAGAAAACATGTAGTCTACGGCACTAAAGTTATTCTGCCCATGAAAATACTAGCTTAGTCGAGTATAAGCCCCTTTGGTTATTGTACTCATCATTCAAAGATCATTCGACCCAGTTATGCTAAATTATATTATCTTTGGCACAAGTTATGCCAAAATGACGCAACAAAATTTGTAAAAATAAAATGTCATCAAACTGATCAGAATGTGGTAATAATATCTAGAAGAAAGAGTCCAAGATATATTTAAAACTGGTATGGTTGAACAGAACCAACATAATGCATAATGCATGTAAACTATTGTTAACCAACTGGACCCTGTAGGTAAAAACAGATGAAAAAAAAACGATTTTCATAGGCTTTGTTGTGGTGTCACCGAAGTGATGAATGCAATGACTCATCGCTGCGGTATTTAATTTCCTTTTTTTTGTTCGCGAGGAGGAAAATTTCAAAAGGCTACAGGCCTCTTGTGGTGGTGGCACTGGCCGGGCAAGGTGGGATTTTTACGGCACTAAAACTCCCCCGGTGGCCGTCTACAGCGCAAAAAGGGGACTCTGGGAATGTATTGTGCTACGCTTCCCAAGCAACACACAAGCAGTTTCAAAACCGTTTAAAGGTGAAAGTAAAAGCCAATATACCTACATCTTCAAGTCTTACAAAAGTTGTTTAATAGCATTCGCAAAGATTAATTCTGTACTATACAGTCTTGGATAGCACACCTAAAAAAGTGAGTATTGTGCGAGGCGCTCTTCTGATAACTGTGTCACCACACTGTGCTAGCACGATTGAGGCGAGGCTACATCATGTACTGTGTGATGTATGTGCTAAGGTGCACTATGCACAGTAACACACACTCTCATGCCACAGTTAACTTATGCGTCCACAAAGAGATTAAATATTTAGTAAGTGCTGTAACGTAGTGATTATTTTCTCTGTGGTAAGTGCGTCCATTACACGCACGTGACTCGCGAGGCATCGAAATCGTGGTAGCACAATGGTATGAAATGAGTGAGTGACTCTTTTTGATCTAGTGAGTAGCTACAATCGTGCTAGCACACGTCCTGAGTCACCCGACACTAGTACTATTGATTTTCTCAATACTTAAAGTAGTTTATACAATAATTACTTAGGTTTTTGCGATCACTACACATTATAATAAAACAAAGTTACCTAGTTAGTTACTTAAGTTTAGTTAAAGTTAGTTAAGTCTACCTGCGACCACGAAATGCTGCAAAGCTTTCGAAACGTTAGGAAAACCAATTTAAATCATATATACACGATTTAATCCGGTTAAACTTTGTTTTATTACAGTTTATACAACTTTAATTCTTTGCGCATGCCACTAAACATCTTTTGTACGGCTTGGATATGTATATTGGCTTTTACTTTGTTACTTGGGTTGTAAGGCACGTCTCAAAGTACTTTTTTTAGGTACTTTTGGCACCTTTCTGGTGCTCACGGCGACACGTGACTACTGCGTGCCACCACAGATCAGATATTTCAGTCGAAATACGTCCACACCTCCTCCAAGCATCGCCACATCGTAACATACACAGTATGTTACGATGAGTACAGTATAAGAGTACTCTAAACCGAAGAGCATGCATGACGTTAATGGACGTAGATGAAGCGAAAGAGGTGTGTCAGGATCGTACGTCCACGCCTCGTCCAAGCATCGCTACATCGTAACATAGTATTATAATAAGAGTACTCTAAACCGACGAGTATAAGAGTACAGGATAAGAGTAGGTATAGTATAAGAGTACTCTAAACCGAAGAGCATGCATGACGAGTTTAATGGACGTAGATGAAGCGAAAGAGGTGTGTCAGGATCGTAGCAGGTGGAAGTCCATAGTCTGTGCCTACCCCAATGGGAAACAGGCGTGATAATATGTATGTATGTATGTATCTAATATTAAGTAACAATAATAATCACTAAACACACCGCTTATAATACCGGTCTTCAAAGCGCCTAGTGATTATTATTACGACCGTCATCCATTTTTCAAGTGCCAATGACCTTATCTAATAAAAATTTATTGTATATTACTGCATAGATAACGGATTAGGGTATTCACAAAACGTCATTGATTTCGGTCGTCGCATAAATAAAATAGTATCTAGTGGTTCCAAGAATGTCGATTAATAAACGCATTATTTGTTACACATAACATTTGTCAACTTTTATTACCCGTTGATTGGTGACTTATACATAATAAAATAATGTCGTAAGTGGTTTATAACTTCATCTGATAGATAAACTGTTGTTATATTAATTCACAGGAATACACGTCATTGTGATAAGACTTAATGATCCCAACAAAGAATTGATGTACACTCGACCAAACGGAATCATGACCCACCATAAGCTTAATTTTCTACAAACATCCTAATACAATTAGGTAAATCTTCGCTTAAAGATATTTCCCTGGCAACAAACATAAAAACAACATAACATCACGCCTGTATTTCCCCGAAGGGGTAGGCAGAGGTGTATAGTACACCCACATGGCAACAAACATGTTATCAATTTTATTGGGCAGTGACAGTTAGTTTCATAAAGGTATTATTCTTACGTTAGTATAGAAATGTCTTTGGTTAGTTTACCAATTTCTTTAATTGACAGTTTCCTTATATTCAAAATGTCCTAAGTGCAGCACGATGTTAAGAAGAAAATGTTACCGTTTTCACAATTTCATACAAATTATGAGCCGAGTGGGTCATGATTCCGATTTGTTGACTATACAGTCACGATCCTTCCCGGTGATACATTTTATCGACAAAGTCCCTTGAACGAATCCTGCTGCCGGTTGCTGTCGAACACTGAGCGCAAGCGATTTTAGCCTTAGTAGTGGCTCACCGGAAAGTTTGCTGATAGACACGGCTACATATCAAGCTTCAATTTCCAGTATAAGTTGACCTCGCATTGTATATGCTTTCCGTACAATAGAGGTCAGCTTATACTGGAAATGTACATATAGCTTGATTAGCCGTGCGTACCACGCTCAGAGCATTAGAACAAAAAAAAACCGGCCAAGAGCATGTCGGGCCATGCTCAGTATTATAGGGTTCCTTAAGTAGGTCTAATTACAAACGAATCAAATCGAATATTAATCATTGCTATTTTAGTTTTTGCAAACAGCGCCACCTAGTGCTAAATTTATGAAGCTAAATTTAAGAAGTGTGTTTCTTTTTGTGATTTTTTTAAATAGAAAGTAACTAAAGGAGCATTATTTGCTACGATCATTTTTCTCTAAGGTCAATGACCTATGAACTAGGACGTCTTAAGTATTTTTCAGTTTTCTCACTATAACTCAAAAATTTATAATCACATTATACTCGAAATAATTTTAAAAGAGAGTTTTTATAAAGATCTATCAATGTTGAAGACTATAAGTTTCTACGTTGCATAGTTTAGAAATGGCAGGGGGGGGGGACACATTGCAAGCCACTTTGGCGAACTGTATTTCGCAGAGGGTATACCTGATAAAAAAGTTGTGTATGAAACATTACCTTTATTTTAGTAGACCTATTCAACGATACCCCACACGAGGGGGTGCAGCGAAAAAAATATTTTCATCGCCATTTTACATGTATGGGCGCCACCCCTAAAATACGTAATCAAGATTTTTTTATTCTTTTAAAATTGAGATCTATATTTATTCTATTTTTTGTCAAAATTTCATTTACTTATGTTTATAACTGTAGAAGTTATTAAGCGGTAAAGGATTAGGACAGACGGACAGACGGACAGACGGACAGACGGACGGACATGACGAAACTATAAGGGTTCCTTGTAGGACTTCGGAACCCTAAAAAAGAAAAAAAAAAAAGAAAAAGAGAAAAAAAAAAAAAGAAAAAAAAAAGAGGACTTGACCACCGCGTAAAGGCTGACCGTTGTATGCACACGCACATCGAGCATACACTGCCACTAGTTCATCGTCACTTGCACCCATAAAGGTATTATACTTACGTCAGTATAGAAATGTCTTTGCTTGCACCCGAGTGAGTAAGTGGTGCGCTAGTTTGAGAGAAAACTTTCTATTATTTCCAAAATCTCGTAAGGATACAAGTATGTGTTATATGTGTGTACGTGCTCTTTATTGTAATTTATTGATGCGTTTTTTGCGTTGTGTGCGTAAGTTGAGCTTGCTACACTCGGACTCTATGCAAACTAAGCGGCTTGCCCGATCTCCTTATATTCCGTTATCAGTGGTGCCACCCTTTTCACAAAAGGAAAAGAGGAAGAGTAGCCGCATCATCATTCCCCTGTAGTACCAATATACAATAAAAATAAAAATATACAATAATGATAAAATGTAATTATATATAATAATAATGTATAATAATATACAATAGTGTGTAGTGTCCAATTACATAACATACATAGTTAAGCAGTCTATTATTATCCCAATGCAGTGCATGGGCCTTTGGCCCGCCGCCCGATTTGTCAAGGCCCGTGATGGTGGCGCGTCGTGTTCCGCGCGCGCCAGTCAAGAAAAGGGTGCGGCTGATGATGCCGCACGGGGAGAAGGGGCTCGCCTACTAGTGGCAAGCCGGGACCTGCCAGGGATGGTTGGACGACTATAAGTTTCCCACGCCCCCGGCCAATGGTTGGAAGAGGAACACCGTGGTGGTTTTAGTCGGTAAGAGTCCGACACTGGCTCCGCCTTCCCCGTGCGGAGTGGGTCTGTTCGAGTTAAAATCGAACACTTCGCTAATTTGCATAAGTGCATCGCATGCAACTATGCACATTAGCGAGTTCACCTAATTTTAGGACAGTTCGCGTTCGATTCTCGTTGAGACATCGCGTGCTCAAAACCAGTACCATTTCACCAATAACCATTTATAACCATTTTAACCAGTTTTATAGATTAGTTTAATCATAATATAGTTTACCAGTTTCAAGTGTTAATTTGTGTATTATTGTGCCAAATATATAGTTATTTAATCGATATCCACGACTTTCACTTTAAACATAACATACCAAAAACAATAGTAAGAAAGAAGTGTCTTAGGTCACCATAGCGCCGACGGACACTTAACCATTACTTTCTTCATGGTCCTTCGAACACTCACGTACCAGTGCTAACCAAGTGAAACAGTGCCAACGATACCAGCAACTAGCAGAAGGGAGTAAGTCAGATTGCAGAGGCTGTCGTTTGGAGAAATAAGGTCAGATCAAACCATTTCCTTATTATAACCACACCAACTATTTACCATACCAAAACCAAATATGGATTCCGGAACTCTTTTTATAAACCAAACTGAGCTTTATGAGGCTTTAAAACAGCTTCTAGCCAACATTAAAAAGGATGGGTCCGAGAGAAAAACTGTCGTCAATTACAGGCGGAAGGCTGATACGCTGGAAGCTTATTGGCAGGATTACCAGGCCAACCATAGAAAAATGTGCGAGTTAGCAAACTTTGACCACGTATATTTTACTAAGAACTGTTTCGATACAGCTCAGGAAATTTATTTGAATATCAAAAAAATCATTGATCGAACCATAGATCAGTTGAGCAACAAACAGTTATTAGGCATAGGCCCCCGTAAACCAGAAGCGGAGGTATCACAACCATCACCAAGTATCCGCGCTAAGCAGCAGCTGAGCGCCGGCCAGGGCAGGCCGGAGGAAGAGGCTACGCAGCCACAACC
The DNA here is from genome assembly GCA_949699075.1 of Asteroscopus sphinx. NCBI lineage: Eukaryota > Metazoa > Arthropoda > Insecta > Lepidoptera > Noctuidae > Asteroscopus > Asteroscopus sphinx. Next base: position 14,243,988 of record OX453021.1, read on the forward strand.
AGGTATGTCATCTCGTTATGAAGATTCCTCTTGCCCATCGAGAGGGCTCAGCAAAATGAACGAGTTGATTAGGAAGCAGTATATCAACTTTAAGGCGTTTATGAGAACTGTAGGTAAAATACAAGTTGACAAGTTCGAAAATAAATGGCAATTTGAGAACGCGTTAAAATCATTAGACAGCCGCTGGAGTCAGATAGATAAGCTGCATTGGGAGATAGAAGGTGAGAGTGGAGCTGATGACATCGACTACCAAGAAGAGTTCAGCCAGCACGAGGAGATTTACAGTGAGTTGACGGAGAACATCAACACCAAGATGTGGGCAGTAAAACACCGAGAAAAGTCAACACCACAGATGAGTATTCCCGTGTTCCACGGAAACTACAACCAGTGGCTACCGTTCAAGGATTTGTTCAGTGAAGCGATCGACAAAAATCCGTCAATGTCCAACGCACAGAAAATGCAGTTTCTGAAGAGTAAGGTGTCTGGAGAGGCAGAGCGTCTGATTCACCATTTACAGATTAGCTCTGACAACTATCAGGCATGCTGGGAAATTCTTCACCATCGTTACGAAAACAAGAAACTGATTTTTACGTCTCATATCACTACACTGCTTAGCCTTCCCAATATACAGCAGCTATCGTTGAACATGATTAAGAAGCTGCACGACGTGGCCAAGGAGACTTTGCATGCTATTCAGAACCTAGGAGTGGATATTTCTACATGGGATCCACTTTTAGTACATCTGCTAGCACAGAAGCTGGACAACGAGACCTTCACTGAGTACACAGAATCCATCAAAAAGCCCAGAGAGCTACCCTCTTTACAGGAGTTCCTGGAGTACCTTGAGATGAAATTCACAGCATTAGAAGCGTCTCGTCGCAAACAAGAACCACACAACCAGAAAAGCACGTCAGCTCAACCAACAAAACCAAACCATTACTACCAAAACCAAAAGAAAAATTTTCATCGCAACAATAATCAATTGGGCGATGAAACTTGCAAATCAAACATGAGTTCATTTCACATCTCGCGGTCAGCTACCTGCGTATTATGCAATTCCGATCATGGGCTGTGGAAGTGCCCTGATTTTTTACAAATGACGCATGTGAAAAAATTGAGCAAAATTGAACAATTAAATTATTGTCAAAACTGTTTGTGCAGTCATTTTAATAAACCATGTCAATCAGCTAAGCGATGCCGTAAGTGCTTAGGTACTCATAATACATTATTGCACGAGGCGATTATATACCAAAGTCCAACGACGTCAGCAAAACCGAATAACGAGCACAACAACGACATAGCAACCGAAGAAATCTCATCTAGGTCATCTCACGTATCTTTTGATGACTCAACAGAGGTACTTTTAGCCACCGCTGTTGTCAAAGTGCTGGGAGTAGATGGCACTCAGCACAAGATGAGAGCGTTAATAGATCAAGGATCTCAGCTATCGTTGATCAGTGAAAATGCAGCTCAGATTTTAGGGTTAAAGAGAGCATATTTCAAAGGACAAGTTTTCGGAGTTGGCGTAAAATCAAGCAATTCGAAAGGAATGATAGAAACAATCATAAAATCCAACCATAGCGATTTTTCCTTAAAAACGAATGTTGTTATTATGAGCAGTCTAATAAAAAACTTGCCGAATACCACGTTTACCATACCATCGTCATGGAATCATATCAAGGGAATTAGTTTGGCTGATCCGGAATTCAACGTGAACCAAAAAGTCGACTTGCTGCTTGGTGCAGAGGTTTACAGCAAGATAATGTTGGGCGGCATATTAAGAGGCAAAGAATATGAACCTATCGCTCAACAGACTCAGTTAGGATGGTTGCTATGCGGATCGATGAAACCGCAGTACCATTGCAACGTTGTTATTAACAACACGGAAGACTTGACGAAGAACGACGATGACCACGAGTGTCTTCCATATGTTTTAGAAACCACTACTAAACTCGAAAACGGAAGATACGACGAGGTCCAACTACCATTTTTACCATTGCTCAAAGATAAATTGGGCGTCACCAAACCACTAGCCTTAGCTCAATTCAAAAACTTGGAGGAGTTTGAGAAAAACCAGGAGCCAAGGGAATATGAAAAAGGAGACAACCAGCAGTTCATGAACGAATATTTTGATTCAAACCATAAGAAACCATCAACCAATAACCAATTGCCCGAGTGCTACTTACCATACCAGGTAGTAACTCGAGCTGAAACAACCACTACTAAAGGGAAAGTGGTTTCCAACGCCTTAGCAGGGTCATCATCGCGGAACTGTCTGAATTATGTACTGTACAGAGGCCCAAATATTCTAAAGAATCTTCAAAAGCGAATGGGCGTCCAGCTTCAAGCACAGTTCGTGCGAAAAGATTTAGAATGTTTGTCAGATTATCCGAGAGAGGTGTACTGCTGGACTGATTCTACTGCAGTATTAGAATGGATAAAGGGGGGTCCAGCCCAGTGGCAACCATTCGTATCAAACCGAGTTACAACCACCATCAAAACCATACCATCAAAATACTGGCAATATATAAAAACCACAGATAATCCAGCAGATTGTGCCAATCGTGGTTTAACTGTCCAGCAACTCATTATTCACAACTTATGGTGGCGAGGGCCATCGTGGCTACCGTCATATTATGAAAAACCAGGAACCATTTATGAGTACTCCAGATTGTTGGCTAGACAGGTAGCGTGCTGCAACTCTCGACGTCTTTGCGCCCTAACAGAGGATTCCAACGATCTCGATTTCCTGACGCCAATCCATTTCCTAACAGAAAAACCAGGGGCAACCATGATAGAAACGGGGCAAGATGCTAGAACCAGATGGCATCTTACTTCAAAGTTATTTAAAGTCTTATGGAGTAGATGGAAAACTGAATACTTGATGCAACTTTCATCAAAAACCAGGTGGTTAAAACCAGAGAAAAATATTCTCGGACGTGTAATTGACACTCCCCCAAGAAATAATGGCCTAACCAAAGCGGGCTCATTAAAAACTAAAAATAGGCTCATGAAACGTCCTATTATGAAAATATCCGTGTCGCCAATTAACCAGGACAACAAACCAACGCCAAAACCAAAAATAAAACCTACCAGATTACCAGAGCAAAGAAGACGGCCTAGATCAAAAATCGCAACAGTAGCTTCCGTTTTGTTTACGTTCATGGCATTATTTACACTTTCTTACAGTCTGCATGATATAAAACCATTACCAAGCAACCAAACGCTGTATTTTGATCCTATATCAAAAATACAACTTATCAGAGACAAGTGGACTAGTTTGTAATTGTTTTTTAGTTATGTACTATGACATGGGGCCGTACTGGACAGGTATAGAAACCTATAAAAAGATATCAAACTATCTTGACAAACTTTGCTCAACCATTGAAAAACAAACTCACTGTAATACGATCACACAACAAGCCCGACATGACTACCAGGAACTAGAGTACTACAATGAACTTTTGTTAACGCAGCATTCTAACGCTTACGCTAGACGTCGTCGTACTGTGGCCCAGACGGCAAGGTACCGACGAGGCATTATAAATGGTATCGGATACCTGGCGAATGACCTGTTCGGAGTGTTGGACTCACGTTTCGCAGACCAATATGTCAAGGACATCGAAACCATACAGCGCAATGAAAAACATCTTTCTAATTTATGGAAAAACCAGACCTCCATAATCGAAGCGGAATTCAACCTTATGAAGAAAATGGAGACCACAGTAGATAAGCAACACAAGTTAATACATAAAAAATTAATTGACTTGCAAGAAAATACCAGCATAATCCAGCGGGAAGTTCAAAATATTTCTTACGTCCAAGACTTCACGTTGACAGCAATGTCTGGAAACAGCTTACTGCAGAGTTTAAGGCGACTTCAAGACACATTGCTCGATACCATAACAGATATTTACCATGGTCAGATAAGTACTCATTTGCTGACACCAAAACAACTTAAGCGTGAGCTTCAAACCATATATGGCCAAATGCCTAGTGAACTCACTTTACCAATAAATGACGTAGACAATGAGCTTCAGTATATTTACAAATTACTGAAGGTCAAGGCGAGAACAACGCAAAAATACGTCATTATTGAAGTAACTTTTCCACTTATAGCGAGAGAGAGCTACCAACTCTACCAGTTGATACCAGTCCCACACCAAATAAAAATAAAACCAATAGCTGATTACGTGGCGGTCAATCTTAGAAAAGATTCCTACTTCAGTATGACCATAAATGAGCTAACGTCATGTCTGCACCATGGACCAAGTTACATGTGTCAGCTGCTTAAACCAATTCTAGACCTGAAAAGCGATGAAGGTTTCTAGAAAATAGACTCGTCAACCAATAAATGTAGGTTTGAAAAATCCACCTGTACCAACAGCTGGATAGAATTACATTCGACATCACAGCACTTCTACTTTTGTTGTGACACCTATTCAATAAAAATCATATGTGGCGATCAAGTTACCGTACGTCAACTGAACCAAGCCGGGGTTATGGCCATGAGTCAAGAATGTGTCATCAAGGGCAAGGACTTTTCAATATATTCCATACGCCATAAGTCCAACCAGCTTGAAATTTTGCCAACCATCTACGTGCCTGAGTTCGATCAGATCAATCACATCGTAAACCTAAAGTTTCCAGACGAAGAACAAACGGGTGTAGAAATCCTGAATGCATCTATGACCAGTCTTGGGGAAGCCGTGGAAAAATTAAAAAAGAACGATGCGGAAGTTGATGACATGTCGCCTCATGACATTCACCATTACGTTGTCATCTATGTGTTGATAGCATGCGCAATATGCGCAATAGCAGCATATATCTGGAAGAGCGGACGATGTCGCCTGCGCCGGGAGCCTGCTGATGCGCATCGCGGCGAGGGTCGCCGCCGGCAGGGGTCTGCGCCGACCCCGCCGCCTCCGAGGAGTCAGCGTCGCAGCGATTGTAACCGCCGGCAAGTATTGGTGGTGCAAATGCCAAGGCTAACCAATAGACCAGTAAATAGTGAAGTGCTTAGTGCTAGTGGCTTAAATGAAAATATTTCTGACTTTCACTTACAAAGCTATGCGAAACGGTGGCCTAGCGCTAAGTATAGTTCGATAAAACGGGACAGAAATACGGACATGGGGATTCATAATGGAGGAATCTCGGTGGAGGATTCTATTGTTTAATTTAAGAAATATTATACAATTATACTTTTATTTTTACCAATGTTTTGTAGATCTTAACTTTACCATTTTATTATGCTTTTCTTGTAATTTTATGTGTTTTGATTTTGTATCGTTTTCATACATCTTCATCTCACGTCTCATCTCGCTCTCGGGAATATGTTCGAGTTAAAATCGAACACTTCGCTAATTTGCATAAGTGCATCGCATGCAACTATGCACATTAGCGAGTTCACCTAATTTTAGGACAGTTCGCGTTCGATTCTCGTTGAGACATCGCGTGCTCAAAACCAGTACCATTTCACCAATAACCATTTATAACCATTTTAACCAGTTTTATAGATTAGTTTAATCATAATATAGTTTACCAGTTTCAAGTGTTAATTTGTGTATTATTGTGCCAAATATATAGTTATTTAATCGATATCCACGACTTTCACTTTAAACATAACATACCAAAAACAATAGTAAGAAAGAAGTGTCTTAGGTCACCATAGCGCCGACGGACACTTAACCATTACTTTCTTCAGGGTCCATGAGGATTTCCACACGTAAAAAAAAAAAGGGCATGGGCCTTTTCTCAGTATGAGCAGGTTAAGACCTTAGTCCACCACTCTGACTTAGAGCAGGTTGGCGGACTACACACATCGAGAACTGTATGGAGTACTCTCAGATGTGCAGGTTGCCTCACGATGTTTTCCTTCACCGTTAAAGTAAGAGATAATCAAATTTGGTGTTGATTTTCTTGTTCACGAACTAAACTTATTTTATGCTATCGATCTCTTTTACTAATAGTAGATACAAGAAAGGGATGACAACAATTTTAGTGCCGTCAAATTAGTCGGAATTAAAATTTCCATACAAGCTTAATCGTGATCTCAGAACGTGCTCACTAAAAATACTAAGAAGTGCAACACTTAAACTAATTTGACAGCACTAAACTTGTTACCATCCCTTTCCTGCATCTACTATTAGTAAAAGACAGCGATAGTTTAATATAAGTTAAGTTTGTGAACAAAAGAATCGACCCTGAAATCACGAAAAAAAAATCTGCTGTTTCCTTCTTCTTCTTCTTCTATCGTGTCGACATGAGCTACATAATGATAACATCTCATGCCGTGGGGAAAAGATTAGTCAGTCAGTAGGTTGGTAGCGGGGCTGGCTGCCCAGGGTGCGCCGGACGATCAATTAAATATCGTCACTCGTGGAGGCTCTTTAGCTGTTTCCTAACGTTTTGTCAATTTATGTGAACACAAATGTGGGCTACATTTGTGTTGGAACAGCTGTTTTTAAACTGATTTCAGGGTTGGTCCCATAGTAACAATTGTTCAAATTGATGAGTACAATCACCCTTAAGGCATTGCTAATAAATTCAACATCATCCTATACATTTTAAGTATTCGGAGGCACTACGTTTTTGGTTAGTTATTGTTTTTTGTCCTAAAACCTCAATTACCTACTGAGTTTGATGTTGTGGTAGGTATGAGTACCTACATAAGTACTTATAATCAATTTATCTTGCAGGTCTTGTCTTGGTTTTTCTTCCAGTTTAATACTGGATCGGATTAAATATAAAACGTAAATCATTGTTTTCAATGACTGGCTAGTGTTTTTTTTAATCAGAGTATACCTATACCTATTTTCAATTGTTTTTCCCCTAGAATGGAAAAATAAAAAAACAATGTTATCAATTTAGTTGAATCACTATTTATGTATGACATACATCTATGTATGACAAGCGATAAATCATTGATAGTTAAGCATTTTATTAGTTTTGCTTTTGACCGTAATAAAGTGCGACACGTGATTACCTATAACTAGTTAATATTAATATCTTGATCTAGCACACGAGATTGTCGCCATGTGGAAGTTGGATTCAGCAGTAATTGTGCCGATAGTTTATTTATGTACACACAACACATTTTATAGGCAATAGGCTCACCCCCTATTACATGGGACTATAACATAACTGACGAAATGTGGGTGTACTATTTGTTACACCTCTGCCTACCCCTCCAGGGAAATACAGGCGTGATATTATGTTATGTTATGTTAACACATTTTATTGTCACAGCCAATGGCCTTGTGGCAAAAGCCTTGACCACCAACTTATAAGGCTCTCGTTAGGCGGCTGGGTCAAGGGATTGATACAGAAAGCGGTACTCCTTGATACCACAGTAAATAAATATACAGTACCGAAACTAGGCCTATTTCTTGAGATAAGTACAGACGACTGCATGACAGTGGTAACACGTCAATTAAAAAATCGCCCTTACTGCTTACGAAATAAAGATGCTGCTAATGTCAAAGTGTTACCTCCGACGTGCGGCCGAGCGAAGGTATATATTTTTTTTTTCCGTTGGTAAAATCCTCATGGACGCACTCCGCCCAGGGAAGGCGGAGCCAGTGTCGGACTCTTACCGACTAAAAACCACCACGGTGTTCCTCTACTGACCCTTGGCCGGGGGCGTGAGAAATACTCCTGTATTCGTCCAACCATCCCCGGCAGGTCCCGGCTCGCCACTGGCTGGCGAGCCCCTTCACCCCGTGCGGCAACCACGACGGTCGCACCCTCTTGACTGGCGCGCGCGGAACACGACGCGCCACCGTCATGGGCCTTGATTGGTCGGGCGGCGGGCCACCCCGAGTCCGCCGCCCGCAGGCCTACACCTAGGGTGGCTGGAGGTCAGCATACGCCCTCCTACGACGCCCAGGTCGTCTCCTGCGGATGGGAAGAGAGGTCATCGCCTCTCGAACCCTCTCCGCCGCCTCCTTAGCGAGCATTACATCCTCCCAGAAGGAGACAACGCCTTCCCAAGCGCTCTCGCTCCCGACCATAGACAGAACTACAGTCGGAAGCGAGAGATCGCTGCCGCCTACTGCAGGGATGAGGTCACGGCGCTGCGCGGCCCAAGCTGGGCACTCCGCCAGTGTGTGCTGCGCCGTGTCCTGTGGGCTGATACCTACGCTCCATTGGAGCATTAGGGTTGTCCACTTAATTTTTCTAAAATCGAAAAAGGTTTTTGTATTTTTAGCACTGTATCTCAGCTAGTTAGGCCTTTTTTGAGATAACTAGCTACTTTCCATTAGGGTTGGCACTATTATTTATTAAAACATTTATTTGGGTTAGCTATATAATGATGAAAGAAATCGGTTCTTTAACTAAAAAGCGGACTCGTTGTCGGAGACCACATAGATCCACAGATATCGATTTTGAACAACAGTACTGTGACCGATTGCTTTCAAAATCGATATCTGATTTTGAAAGCAATCGGTCACAGTACTGTAACTAAAAAGTTCGAAATGGCGGCAACTGTTTCCCACTCAGTAGGTAGGTATATTTGACAAATTTCGTAACCTTAATACCGATATAGTTTTTTTTTTCAACTTATTTATTTTGTTAATAAATAGTTAATGGTACTTATAATGCGTTTGTTTTCGACGATGAGGCTGTGTCGTGGCTGAGACATCATGGGTGCGCAAGCGCTGCATTTTATTGCAGCCAGCATATGACTTTAATAATAATTAAAAATAATTATTAATAATAAAGGTGCCAAAAATAGCACTTTCATAATAAAACAGACTTTAAATTATCATAATCTCTGTATTTACAATAGAACTTATTATAATAATAATATTTACAATAATTTATTATGTTAGTAATATTAAGGATTGTGGAGTTGCGGTTGCTCTATGATTGTAATAAACTAGAATAAATTTCACTAAAAGTAAACAGATTAAAATAATACAAATTATACATACAAATACAAATTATACGTACTTTACAGAGTACAACATATTTATTTTAATAATCACAGCCTTATCAAAGATATTTTTTACTTAAAACTAAGGGGCAAAAGCCTTATTTTGGTTGCTCTTACAGTATGAAGCAAAACAAACTTGTATTTCATTTTATTTGCACCTAATATACAAAACACGTTGGAAAAACAAGTCTTAAATTATAATTAGGCGTAACTTAAGTATTTAAGATCGAGTTACTATTTTTTATTGCTTGTTTTTATTAATATGCATAACAAAAATAATTATCCATGTTTAATAACACCTATTAAGATATATAAAAAACAGGTATTTCTGAAAAATGTGTTTCGATCGGTCAATGACGTATACCTACGTAGATGGAAATTTGACATATTTTGTATGGAGCTTATGTCAAATTTCTATCTCTAGTAGAGCAAATCGTGGATAGATTGGGTATTAATTTTGGCCGTCAGTCAGTAAAAGTTGTAGGTTCACTTAAACTAATACAAATATATCGATCTAACTAATATTAATTACTTATTATATTAGAGTTTAGCACACAGCAACTTTTTGTGGCGATAGAGTAGCGATACAGTAGCAAAAAGGCCACGTAAAGTCCGAAGCATTGATTCTCTTGCACGTTTCAAATGCGAAAACGACCAAATGTAGCGATGCACTTTTTAAACGTTATTAATTTAGTTGTAATTGTGTTTCCAAAAAAGTTGGTCGTACGTGTGGAGTTGTCAAAATATTGTGGTGTCACAGATTTGTGTGAGAACAATGTGGTTACATAATATAAATTCACTAAAATCAAATAAAAATGATTAGAGATTAACAATTAAATCTGAATCTCAATTGCCTGCAGTGCAATGATTTAATATCATTGCTGCAGTGCGACAAATAACTTTATCAGCGTATAAGAGTTACGAACAAAACATCTTGAAAAATCACGAGTTCAGTGACAATTACTTAAAGCACGACACTTGTCATATGACGCTATCACCTGTGCTATCACAGTAAGTATTTGGAGGTTACTTAATAGTTTATAGTGGGTAACCGCCATAGCTGTTCAGTCGACCAGAAATCAAATTGGGTTACGGTTTAAAGAAATATAATTCTCAATAACAACAAAGTCGCTCACTGAATTAAAGCATCTATTATAAAAGTTAAGTAGGCGTGTGCGAGAAAGTATATAGTGTTCGTATTACTATTAGCGACTCCGTGCAGAACTGAATAGCCAAGATAAGTGTACTATATTATATGCCACACTAACAGAGGCCAGTTGCACAGCCCTTGAGTTGCAGTGATGTCCCAAGTGTGCCCGGACATTACCGAAGGAGAGTATATGTAGGAAGAGTGGAGTCTAGGAAGTGGACCGCACTGGATGGGTCACGATTGGTCGATTGCCATGCACTGCAGTTCCACTCAAGGCAAGAGTTGGCATATGGTGAAGTTTTTAGTGGGTGCGAGCCCAACATTACATTCCGTTTCCCTGTATTGCATGCGATAAGCATTTTCTCCGAAGCAAAACAAGTGCATTATACTATGGATACTGCTGCCTATCCTAATTAACAGGATGAGGTACGATCGGTTAGAATTAGAGCAACTAAATCTAGTATTACCTAATAATCTTCTATTACCTAGCGACACAAAAATCATCAAGCAACTTTCGTACCATTCCCTCTTATAGTATCCTTCACACATTCAGGTATTCCTTCTATATTTAACAGATCTTTGGACGAGCTAGGGTATGACGAGTAATGTGCCCAAGTCTTTATTTCATTAAAGAGAGCTTCTCCTGGACATTCCGTGCTCCTTACTTGGCGATGTCCAACTAGTTTGTAGTCTGGCTTTATGTAGCCTAGTTCTACGCCAGCTTCTATCAAAGCCATCGCTGTTTTCCGTTGTTGCGCTGGAGGTAAATCATCTGAAACAAAAGAAGATTGTTATGGCTGGAGTTTATGTAGAAATACTCATTTGTATAATTTTTGCAGTAGCCCTGCTTGACAGCGGTCATGGTAAGAAGAGGATTGAAAGACGTGTGTCAAATTTAAATTAAAACCTCAACGATTTAAGAAGCTAAGCTACTACTTTATTCGTAGTAAAACCTCTACTGCTGAACACAGTACATTTAGATACATTGCAAGATGTTGAGTGAATGCGTAGTTCACTACGTTCTACACGTTACATGTTGTTAAGGCACGCAAAATTATATTAACAGTCATCACTATCATCATAATTTCAGCCGAAAGACGTCCACTGTTAGACATAGGCCTCCCCAAAGCATCGCCACAACGACAAGTCCTGCGCCATCCGCATCCAGCGGATTCCCGTGACCTTCACCAGGTCGTTGGTCCACTTTGTAGGACCCATGCTGCGCCGTCCAGTACGCGGTCGCCACTCCAGAACTTTACGTCCCCATCGGCCATCCGTTCTGCGAGCAATTTGCTCCGCCCACCGCCACTTAAGTTTGACAATTCTTCGGGCTATGTCGGTTAGTTTCGTACATACATACATACATATTATCACGCCTGTTTCCCATTGGGGTAGACAGAGACTATGGATTTCCACCTGCTACGATCCTGACACACCTCTTTCGCTTCATCTACGTCCATTAACCTCGTCATGCATGCTCGTCGGTTTAGAGAACTCTTAACCTGGCATTTTTTGAGAACGTCCGCGATTCGTTCTCCTGCAAATCTTTTCATTTCTGATTCGATCACGCAGGGACACTCCGAACATATCCTCCTCCATTGCCATATTAATAGTACGTAAATTAAAATTATAATGATTAAGACGCAACGTCCAATTAGGACCAAAGAACCGATGACCGTTGGGGACGTAGATAGACGTGTTCTAGAGTAGAGACCGCGAATTGGAAAACGTAGCATATGACGCTCTCAGGCTAGGTGGAGCGACGATCTACGCAAGGTGGCTTGTGGAAACTGGATGAGAGTGGCCGAGGATAGAAGTCAGTGGCATGCTAATAGAGAAGCTTACGTCCAGAAGTGGATTACTATAGGCTGATGATGATCACCAATTAAGTACTTGTCCTCTAATGACCAAAATTATCCTATCTCTAGTAGGGAAAATCGTGGATAGATTTGATATTCATTTTGGCTGTAAGACGATAATTAATCATCATCCTCTGAGCCTTTTCCCAATTATATTGGGGTCGGCTTCCAGTCTAGCCAGATGCGGCTGAACACCTGTATTTTACACGGAGCGACTGCCCATCAGACCCCCGCAACCCAGTTACTGGGTAATACTGACATTCGGAGGTTAGACCAGTTGTCAGACTTTCAGGCTTCTGATTACCCGTAACGACTGCCATAGATATTCGTATGACAACCGGTACCGACAGCTTAACGTGCTCTCCGAGGCACGGAGGGGTCTCGATGTGTAACGAAACGGTCACCCATCCACAGACTGACCGCGGCAAGTGCAGCTTAACCTTGCAGATCGTACAATCCGCGCAGTCGTTGCATCGCTATGAGCCCCTCCCCCCTAAGACGATAATTAATAGGGTCAAGTAAAGGTTAATGACAATAGGCCCACCCCCTATTACATGGGACTTATAACATAACTGGCGATATTTGGGTGTACTACACAACATCTCTGCCTACCTCTTCGGGGAAATACAGACATAATGTTATGTTTTTATACATAAAAAGGTCAAAACTACTATGTTTGTCAGAATTATTTGTTTACTTATAAAGTTGTGATAATCTGAACACGTGGAGTCTAAGCACTAAACACGTGCCAAGTGTGTAGATCAAGGAAAATCTCAAAACAACACAACGTGATTTTAATTATAGTAGACAAGTATGAGCATTGAGCGGATGGTGCGAAGTACGGACGGTATTTGAGGCATATTTTTTGCATATAACCCACGGATGAATAAAAAACCCTCAAAAGGTGGACGGAATCTCGCTATGAAAAGATTGAACCACTAGATTTTTTCATAAACCTACTATAATTTCGATAGTACACATCCGTGACACCAAGATTTTTATGAATAATGGTGAAATGTTAAAATAATATATTAACTTTTATTTACTGTGTCCGGGTAGTTGGGAGTCCTGGAGACCTGTAGCACAGGTTCACCTAGTACAGGCTCCAGTCTCCACAACATAATGTTTTATTTGTTTTACTGTAAAAAATCTTTATGTGGTGGAGAAATAAATGAAATGAATAATGAATATGAATAATAACACATTAGAAAGAAAGAAAAATGGTTTATTGACTACAGTCAGAGGCACACAATAACAATCATATACAATTAAACAGCATATTGTTATTTTATTTGTGACACTACGATAAAAACTTCCGTGACACGAGATATTTTGTTGCGCGGCTGTTAGACTTACTATGGGTGTGAATGTGTGCCTACCAGCCCGTACCTTCAAGCGAGCCGACTTACTATTGAGTGCATCACTTATTGTTTAGCGAGATTCCGTCCAACTGTTGTTATGCGTCCATGATATAACCTAATTTATTTTCAGTGGATTGTTTTTAACGCTCACGAGTGTCAAAACGTGGTACGATTGGTCGCACGAAAACAGCATGTCTACGCCTGCTAGGTACTATAACATCAATTTAGTCACTTCCAAGTAATGTGATACTAAATCTATTGCTCATGAAGTCATGACCCATATCATGTACCCATGAAACCAATGTTTATTACCTATTCGATTGAAACTGTTTCCTGTATGTATTCATGAGAAAATATCCTCTTTGCGGTTTACGGAAAACTTACTATAAAGACGAATATAGACAATATATAAATGTAGTCAGCACATTATTGTTTCATTGCTAGCCGCCTCTACGTAAATAATTACAATTGATGCTCTTTTTAGGGTTCCGTAGTCCTACAAGGAACCCTTATAGTTTCGTCATGTCCGTCCGTCTGTCCGTCTGTCCGTCTGTCCGTCTGTCCGTCTGTCCGTCTGTCCGTCTGTCCTAATCCTTTACAGCTTAATAACTTCTACAGTTATAAACATAAGTAAATGAAATGTTGTTAAAAAATGGTTTAGATATAGATATCAAATTTTAAAAGAATAAAAAAATCTTGATAACGTATTTTAGGGGTGGCACCCATACATGTGAAATGGGGATGAATTCTTTTTTTTCGCTGCACCCCCTCGTGTGGGGTTTCATTGAATAGGTCTACTAAAATGAAGGTAATGTTTGACACATAACTTTTTTATCAGGTGTACCATCTGCGAAATATAGCCCACCAAAGTAGCTTACAATGTGTCCCCCCCCTGCCATTTCCAAACTATGCAACGTAGAAACTTGTAATCTGAAAACTTTTTGTAGACTTTTATAAAAACTCTCTTTTAAAATTATTTCGAGTATAATGTGATTATAAATTTTTGAGTTATAGTGAGAAAACTGATAAATACTTAAGACGTCCTAGTTCATAGGTCATTGACCTTAGATAAAAATTATCTTAGCAAATAATGCTCCTTTAATTACTTTCTATTTAAAAAAATCTCAAAAAGAAACTTTGTGTTATATTGATAACACAAAGTAACAGCGCTACCTAGCGCTAAATTTAAGAAGTGTGTATATGACACACTTCTTAAATTTAGCGATAGGTGGCGCTGTTTGCAAAAACTAAAATAGCAATGATTAATATTCGATTTGCTTCGTTTGTAATTAGACCAGTAGGTCCTAGGGTTATAGGGTTACGTATAAGGAACCCTATAATACTGAGCATGGCCCGACATACTCTTGGCCGGTTTTTTTTCCTTAATTTTTTGACGCCCTATTATTATACGTCCGAAATGTTCATAAAAAAAAACAAACAAACGAAACAACCAAACCTGAGCGCCCTCAGGTTTGTGCTTACTTATTTAACCTCTAGGGTATATCAGGCTGGAACTTACATCTCCAATCACCAATGAGGCAGATGCCGATGCTGACGGAGTTGAAGTGCAGCGCGTGCGCACCCAGTGTGTTCCAGCCGCGCCCCTCGTACGCCGCGCCCTCACTGCCCACAGCGAAACTGACGAAATAATGACAGTGTTACAAATGGGGTAGGCTCTCATTGAGAAACAGAATATTTCTTCAAAATATTCTATAGAAGAAGTATGTTCGTTACAGAAATAGTTCTACTCTCTTTTCCCATGGGAAAACACAGACGATGGCCTAAATAAAAAATTTAAAAAATCAACTTACGTAGACTAGGTACTACTATAGTTCCTTTCAAAATTCAAATTCAAAATTCAAATTAACATTTTCAAATTAATTCAAATTAACCTTTTTTGAACATATTTTATTTTTTATCTAGTATTATCTTTATTTTATGTAATATTTATGTAATTGTAATATAGACATTTATGTGCAGTATTTGTGATTACACTGAAAAAAGTTTCTAAGGCCTTTAGCTAGTTTCGCCATCCTATACTATAAAAAAAAACAGAATAATGTACAAAATTACTTACTGGTATCCAACATCCCACCACTCATGGTCATCCATGTGGTAGTTCTGCATATCCCTCATGGCTGTACAGCACTTCTCCTTGTCGTAGCAGGCTGCTGGGGTGTACGAGTGGTGGATCACCACGTACGGTACCGGAGTTACAAGCGGGATCGTCTTCACGGGGCTCCTAGCTTGCCATTGTTCACGGGTGACGAATGGGAAGTTGTAGGAGTAGACCTCATTTTCTAGGGTATCAACTGCAAAATTATTTTGTTTTTAAGGTGATGTCAATTTTAAATGTTGAGGTGGAAATGGCGAAGATCCTTGCAACTTCTTCCTTAATAAAGATAATATTAAGATAGTCGTAAAGGCCAATGGTCTCATAGCCAAGAGCCTCGACCAACATCTTAAGAGGAAGAGGCTCTCGTTAGGTGGCTGGATCAAGGGCCAGATTCAGAAGGCAGTTCTCCTCGAAACGGCACGTACTGTGAGGAGGTTCCGTCTCTGGAGCCCTAGCCACCGGTAGCTTGAACTCTGCTCCCGATGCCGGAAGAACGCTATTTTTAAATTTTATATGTTTTTTTTATGTATTTAAAAATGTAAATTATAAGTTCAATAATCAATAAAGGAAATAATAATAAAGATATAAAAAAATCTTTAGAGTTCAATACAAAACAAAAGATAAAATACAATTTCAAATAAATGAATGACAAACTTAATAATAAAAGTTGTCATTAATTTTGCCATAACGTAACTTAAAAGTTATCGTTAATTTTGTTGTAACGTAATTATAATAATAATGTGTAGGATATAGGAACCGAACTATTTAAACATTGCAGCAATTTAAAAAAGTGTCACATAAACTAATTACATAAAGGAATCTTTTATAAATTTTTATAACAACTGTAGGTTTAGATAAACAAATCGTAAAAAGAAAATGTTAATGTTATTGTTATTTACATAAATAATAAATATTATGATATATAAAAATATGCCGATTCATATATTTTAGAAAACAAAATGTAGTATATGACAGTTCCTGAATTACGCGTCGTTCTGGAATACCTACGGGCCCTAAAGTCTAATTTACTTAGTAAATAATCATAACCAGCAAAATCGCGACCAATTATTGTGTCTCACGAAATGGTATGATAGTTTCTAGGATATAAAGGCGTCTATGACAACAAAAAAAATATAGACACACTGACAGATTATTATCATGTTCCGTGTGGTGCCGAACACAAAGAATAGTACCACCCCATCTCTTCTAATGGGTGTCAAAAGGCGATTAAGGGGTTCACCAGAGGATGGGCAGCAGCGTTCTCTGAGTATTTATTCAACCAACTGCGACCGCCAACCCGCCTGCCAAGCGTGGCGTTTATAGCATATTCCCCTTTAGGGGGAGGCCTTTGTCCAGTAAATAAACGTCTTTCGGCTGAAAAGATATCAATTTTTGTTTATAATGAAATAAAAACACTAATACTCACTTGAACTATATACAGACGGCATGGCCACAACACTAGCACAAACACAGCTCAAAACAAACATACGGAACATCATGGCTTGTGTACTACACCCATTCGTTTGCGCTCCTGAAACAGAATACACACTTGTACTTATTGCTTCAACGATTGCTTTTATCACTGTTTATTATATTTGTCAAGATTGTGTATGTTGATTTATCTTATAGGTAGGTACCTACACGAAATTATTGATGTGCCTTATCTGTGGGCCTAGTACGAGTTTCACACTTACGAATACTTTCATCGTTTTCGTCGACTTTCATTCATAAATCAGTAGCGCCCCTGGCGGATACGAGGAGGAACTACAGATTTATTAATGAAAGTCGACGAATACTTTGAAAGTATTCCTAAGTGTCAAACTCGTACTAGGTACACTGGAACACGAGGTTTTATCCATACTCTTGCTCGTAATATTATGGAGATTGTTTGTTTGATTATAGAAAAATTAAGAAAGATTTTATTTAATTTTTTTTTTCAATAACCACTACTCGAACTTACAACTATGTATGTAGTAATTAAAGTTAATGTCTAATACGCATGCGCTTATACGCCGTGACTTTGTGTCTTCCACACGTCACTGTGACGCTATATCAATTATTGTCAGCTGTTCATAATTATGTATCATCAAGCTCAGTTTTTAAATTATTATTAGCATTTAGAGTCTAAACCGACGAGCATGCATGACAAGGTTAATGAACGTAGATGAAGCGAAAGAAGTGTGTCAGGATCGTAGCAGGTGGAAATCCAGTCTCTGCCTACCCCAAAGGGAAACAGGCGTGATAATATGTATGTTTGTATGTAAGCACAGTTTTTAGTGAACTGGTAGACTAACGGCTGTATTCTCAAACGCAACTTAATTTTACGTCACTGTAAAGTCTTTTGCTGTCACTGTCAAAAATATGGCTTTAAATTATACAGAGCTATTTTTAAATAATTATTAACCCTTTAAAGGATGATTGTATTGATCATTTGAACAACTTTTAATATGGGACCAACTCTGAAATCATGAAAAAAATGTACTGTTCCATAATATTATAAACATTTTCGTCAAGTAAGTACGGTCACGATACTTCCCGGTGGTACATTTTGTCGACAAAATCCCGTGAACGAATGCTGCTACATTACACGTACGGTCAACCGCACGTCGGTGGTAACACTTTGACATTGACGACAGCATCCTTATTTCGTTAAGCAGTAAGGGTGGTATTCGAATTGATGTGTTACCACTGTCATGCTGTCGACTGTACCTACGGCTGCCATCGAAGAGGAGGTTATGTATTCCGCGGGTATGTTTTTTTTTTTTTTTAGCCTTAGTTGGGGTTCACCGGAAATATTTTTGACTTTACCTACACGCTACACGAAACATTTTTTATGGAACGGATGTTAATTTTTTTTATTTTAGAGTTGATCCCATATTAAAAGTTGTTCTAGTTGATAGGTACAATAGGGTGTTTGACTGGTATCGCCAAAAATTATGAAAATTGCACACAACGTAGATTTTAGGTTGAAGAATAACTTTTACTAAGTTTTTAAATTTAAATTGATTCTAAATATTTTATTTTCCTGTTTGAAATTTCGTTTTTTTTATCTGTTGATCACGTGACACACAACGGCTTGAGACCTGGCCGCCATTTAGAGTGACGTCAGAATCTTGTACGACATAGGGCGAGCTAAATGTTGCCATGATAGTAAAAATAAAGAGTACGAGTTTTTATAATAATTACATATTCATGTCAGCCAGTTTATTTTTTATTTTATCGAGCCAGGTTATAATACTTTATAACTTACTAACAATTAAACTTATGAGCATTCGTACGTAATTATGAACGTAATTTACAAGCTTTTGTGTTGTAGGTGCGTGATTCAAACACAAAATACAAAACTTTTCAGTCATGTCTCATGCCAGAAATAAAACTACGTTCCGTTTTCAGCGCTCGCACCGCTGCAACCATCTCGAAGGAAATATAAAAATTAAAAAATAAAAGCAATATCAAAATAAAAATAACTCTCGACATCGCCTTCTAACTACATTGTTTCGTAAACTAGAATCTTAAGTTTTTTCTCAGATTTTTTACATGTCCTCTAATTCGTACCTTTTTGGTAAGCATGACGTACTTTTAAGGGAATTTACACCGGCAACACTGACCGGAACAAGAACAGTGACGTAGGTTGACGATAATGTCACGTGACTTAGCTTTTTGGTGCGAAATTTAAAACGAGAAATAAGAAGTTTTGGGCTTGCCAAGTTTGACCTAATGCCGCACCTGCACTTTACAGAACTGTAGTATCTGATAGATAGATAGATAGGTGAGCTACAAAAGTTTCAAATCCACGCTTCAGTTTATGGGTAGGTATGGTAATTTTTAAATCTACTGTTTAGACTCCCGGGACTCTCTCAGGCGCATAAGAAATTAATCAGGAGACCCATATGCTGCGGGCTGCCGTTGGGGCAAACTTGTATGATGATTTGATTATAATTTTATTATTCCTGAAGCGCGGTGCTCTAGCATCTATGAATCCTTGAAAGATATTAATCTAGAGACACTAATGCCCTGTAGCAGTAATCAATTACTCATCAATTAAAGTCAATTGAAGGGCCTCGATAAAGCCTTTAACGAGGCCCTTCGTCTTCTTCATTCCAAGCCTAACTATGCTCAGGTACATGAATCCCTGTAAGATATGAATCTAGAGACACTAATACCCTGTAGCAGTAATCTGGAATTACTCAGTTAAAATTAATTGAAGAGCCTCGATAAAGCCTTTAACGAGGCCCTTCGACTTCTTCTTTCCGATATATCGAGCCTAACTATGCTCGGGTACTTGTCCGATTGTAGCTAGACCCTATCTGTGGAGTCAAACTTTCTAATAAAAAATATTTATTGAATAATTTCTATAAAAATAATTATTGAATAATCATTACATAAAACTATTTATGATTATTTTCATAGAATACATTCAATTAATGAATTTTTCTTAACAATAGTTTATTATTTGTTGTTATGTTGATATTACAAGAGTTTTCCATTATCCAATAACGTTATCCCTTAATCATTTGTTTTTATCATTGCGGTTGTTGTAATGAAACTTGTGAGGCCGATAATATAATCTAAGCATGTATTAGATATGAAAAGTCTCGTTCTCTACTATTAGACCGCTGATTTCCATAGTTCCATTCGTTTTCCAAAAAGGAATGGGGAAATTTCATGAAATTTTTCTAAATCTTTTCTCTTCGAACTTGAAATTTTCAACTAAAAGTGAAAAATACATAGAAAAATTTCAATGGTTCATAAATTTCATGAAAATTTGACCATTCCTAATCTAAAATATGAAGAAACTATATTATTCCTCAATGTTTTTTATCCCCAATTAAACAACAATTAAAAAACATCGACTCACCTTTTTCAATTAAATCGTAACACGGATTACTATTAGCTATAATCACTTTAGCACAAATTATCCTTATAGTGTACCTAGTTTTTTTTTATATACTAAGGCACATATACTCATACGTCCGTAAGGCAACGTTAGAACGTATACAAATGTATAATTCACCCTATACAGTTGTTTATATAGTAATTTCCTCGCGGAGGTGATTCCCCTTGGTGAATTGAGAAACAGCGGTCGAACAAACTGCAAATGGTTCCGCTGTTTTCTGGTAAAAGTCTACTTTAGGACGTTTCATTGTTAGATAATTAGGTTTTTTCATAAATTAGGTGTGGACAAATAGTTCAAATGATGATAGGTAATCTGTTTTAAAGAGTTATCATCAAATAAATTGTCGCGGTCGTTTAATTAAGTGTAACTGTGTAGTTTTTTTGTTGTGATTACACGTTATTAGTAAATTGTCTTCAGTGATATTCTTTGTTTATTGTTATCTAGTTTCTAAGTTTCCATTGACATTCATATCAGGGTTCAAACGCGTGATACGTAGGGCGTTTTAACTTTTAAAGTCAGCGGTACTTTTTTGGTGTATAGTGCAGGATACAATAACATAATTAGCCGATAACTGTCCAATTGCTATGCACGGGTCTCTTTTCAGAATGAGCACATTTTAGGCCTTACCACACAGTAGGCCCTAAAAAAGTGCAGCTGCAGTGCAGTTGCAGTTAAGTTTCGATCAAAACAATGCCTTTCGTATTGTGTTACTACGGTGATCGCTGTCAAAAACGAGCTGCAGCGTCACTGCAACTTGATCGGCGCGTCATAAAATTACGTGAATTAGGGCCCTGCGGTAGCCAAGTTGACAATCTACAATCGTCAACGCTAATAGAAAACAATCAAAATGTTTGGGAATGACATATTATCTCAACGAATGACTTTTTCGTTCAGATAATATGTCATTCCCATTTGATTCCCATACCATAAAATAAATAATAATACTTATGTGCAATACCATCTAATGTGTAACCGTTTATTTTCCCAAACAAATAAAATAAAACATGAAAGGTACAGAAACTACTTAATAATTATTTCCGCAAATTTTCAAGACATTCGGCTGTCAAATTTTGTCTTAAAATAAGAAAACAATAGTTAATGTTATTGTTATTTTACTTAACGTTCGATAAGGTTTTCTGTTGAGCTATATCTCAACCATCTCAGTAATCTTTTATTTCCAGCATCGCCACGAGAGTGAATTGCTCTCAATTATAGACTCCGTGCGGTGGTTGCTGACATCCGATGAGGCTATGGCACAGGATGAAGAAGAAGATAGATAGGGCATAATCTATGCTAGGCATCGATATAGGTACCTATAATAGTTAGGATACTATATACACTTAGGTTAACTAAAAGTCTTAAACGTTATAAATTAATAAATATTTAGAACATTTCACACAGCACCATCTGTCCAAAACTCAGCAGAGCTTGTAGGTACTATGGGTACTAGACAATAGATATAATACTTATATACGTTTTTTTTAAATACATACTTATAATACATACCTATCCTTTAATATTAAAGTTGATTTGGTTGGACAGGTGCACACTAAACTATACTGACATCCGATAGGAAAAATTCACATGCATAAACCCAATCATTAAACAACTATCCATATAGGCCATATTTGTTACGTGCGGGAATCGCTTAACTACCGCACCGCATCAGACGTCGATAAAAGTCACTTCGTTATTGTTTCTAAACCTAATCGATCATAGGTTTCGAGGGTTTTTTGTTTGTTTGTGAGTGATTGCTTTGTTCTACGTCTGAGGGATGGTTCATCAATCATTCGCATGGATTTTCCTTCACAAAGTCATCATCTTTCCATTAATTAATTAATACAATCTATTCCACTTTTGTCATAGACTATATGCTTTTATGACAATGATACATTTCAAAACATCATTGCCATACAACTTTATGATTAAAAATGTGATACTGCATGTCAATATGTTAAAAATAGATGAAAATTGCTTTCCCGGCCGAACTCTTTCACAATTTTTAGTTGATTAAATAAATAAATAAAAAAACAAAGAGTTCTATCAAGACTTCGAAATATCATAATGTCCTCCCGACCGAATTTCGGTCACGACGGCCAATCTCAACGGAGGCTAACCAGATGGGTAGCCGCGTAGATACGCGGGACATGTTATAGTGCACAGGTGTGTGCGCAAACACAGGTGCACTTTCTATTCTCTCACTCTCATAATCCGATGGGATGGCAATCCGACACGACCGGAGAGAGATGAGAGAGGCGCTGGTCGCAAGATAAAGTACTCAGGTGTCGGAGCTCAACTTGTGTAGGATCATTTTAATTAAGTGCTGCGAAATATCATAGTGAAGCCAATAAACCCGTGCTCCTCTGTGTACCTACAAACCAGCGCTCACGCACACACATGCACCTGAAAGATATTTGTTTTTGGCAATGCAAGACTCCGCATAAACAAAGTTTTGTATTCGAACGCAGTCGTAAAACGTTGGTGGGGTCAGGGGGGCGGACGGCGAGTTATGATTGGCCGGCTCAAAAGTTCGGTGGTATGATTCCTTATGATTGGTGCCGCTCGCTGACTAAGTGACGTTCCGATTGGCGGAGGGACGTATGATATGCAGTGGTAGAGCATATGCGTTGTGACCGGGGGTGTCCAGCTAACCGGCGTCTAGAGGCTTACTGGTCTATGGGCAATGCTTACTGGACGATGCCGCGACATGTGTACTGAGAGTGGTGAGCATGGTTTGATCATTGTTGTGCATGTGGGTACGTGAGCGCTGGTTTGCACGGTTTTGTTGGCTTCACTATGATTGTGCGCAGCATTTCGTCTAATTTTTTTCCTATGTCTGTGTTAAGGATCTAAATATAGGTGACCAAAAATCAACTTACGGTATTCTAAAAAGCTGTTAAAACAAACAAAATGAACTTCGCCTGTACTTGGAGCACTGCAGCGCATAGCAAACTGGTTTACAAACATAAATCAATGACACGGTACTTCTTAATTAATTAATTTAGGTAATAAGTTTAGGATTTTACTTTTTGTAGTGGATCTTTAATAATATCTTTACTTTATTTTTATCCACTGTAATTCTGAAATGTTACTACTGATAAGTGTAGTTCTGGGGCTCGTGGCTAAGTAACAACCGCGCGGATTTTATATGATCTGCGAGGTTAAGCTACACTTGCCGCGGTCAGTCCGTGGATGGGTGACCATTTCGTTCCACATCGAAACCCCTCCGTGCCTCGGAGAGTACGTTAAGAGTAGTCAGAAGCTCGAAAGTCTGACAACTGGTCTAACCTCCGAATGTCGGTATTACCCAGTAACTGGGTTGCGGGGGTCTGATGGCAGTCGCTCCGTGTAAAATACTGATGTTCAGCCGCATCTGGTTAGACTGGTAGCCGAACTCAATAAAGTTGGGAAAAGGCTCGGAGGATGATGAAAGTGTACTTCTGTAACATAAGTTTCTTTTACCATTTTAAGTATGTTTCTAAATCAGTTATCAATAAAAATCTAACCTAAAGCTTTATCTAACATCTGACCTTCTTTTTGTAAGAAAACTTTACCTCCATCATCTTATTCTATTCTAAGAAAACACACATCCCTCCCGTACGATTCCACTAAGGAACGAATTACTCAGTCACCTACGCAAGACAATCTTTTCACCTATACAACTTGCTGAATAAATTAAATTAAATTAAAT
This sequence comes from Asteroscopus sphinx, assembly GCA_949699075.1. NCBI lineage: Eukaryota > Metazoa > Arthropoda > Insecta > Lepidoptera > Noctuidae > Asteroscopus > Asteroscopus sphinx. The sequence continues at coordinate 14,268,000 of OX453021.1, forward strand.
AATCATTTATTTCGGACATGACATCCATATAACAACACAGGAAGGTTAGTAAAAAACAACAATAACTTAAAACTATGTTAGTAGGTATTACAGTGAGGGGGTGCTGGCCAGAAAACCTCCACGTGTGCCTGACGGCTGCTTGTCCTTCTGGACACGTCTGGAGGGATCGGCAGTTGTTTGGCCGGTGCATCCTGGGCACGGGCAATAAAATCCTGCCGAGGGATTAACCTTCGGGGGATTTTATTGCCTGTGGCGAATATTCTGGCACGGGAGGGGCCCGTTCTGGGCCAGTAGGGAGTTGCTCCACGTGTCCCTCTGATATTAGCAGAGGGCACAGTGGAGGAGCAGGGGCGGGCCCGGTGTGCACTCACCCTGCCACTGGGCAGGCAGCGGGGGGACTGTCTTTCCCTGCCCCCGTCGATGTCGTAACCCCAGGAGTGCCCGCTGAGTAGTGTTCTCGCGCCTCTTGGGACCGAGGGTCTTGGCTTCACCACCCGGACCGCGAGGAAGAAAACCTCTATAAAAAATTACGGGAGGTAGGGCTTGCGAGCAGCAGACTCGGGGTAGTCTGCTGCCCGACCAGCAGCTGGCGTAGCTGGCACAGCCGGCGTAGTTGGAGTGGCTGGTAAAGGCCCATGAGGTGAAGTGGCGTGCAGTGTTCCGTGTGCGCCACCTAGGAGGGTGCGGCCGACGTTAGGCCGCACGGGGAGAAGGGGCTCGCCTGCATGTGGCGGGCCAGGACCTGTCGGGGGTGGTTGTGTGAATACTCACGGGTTCCCACGCCCCCGGCTAAGGTAGTTGAAGGAACACCGTGGTGGTTTTAGTCGGTAAGAGTCCGACACTGGCTCCGCCTACCCCGGGCGGAGTGCGTCCATGAGGATTTCCCCACGGCATAAAAAAAAAAAAAGGTATTACAGTGAGGGGGTGCTGGCCAGGAAACCTCCACGGGGGTGCTGGCCAGGAAAGCTCCACGTGTGTCTGACAGCTGCTTGTCCTTCTGGACAAGTCTAGAGGGAACGGCAGTTGTTGGGCCGGTGCACCCTGGGCACGGGCAATAAGTCTCCTTTGGACCGGGGGACTTTATTGCCTGTGGCGAATATTCTGGCACGGGAGGGGCCCGATGAGGGCCAATGGGAAGTTGCTCCGCGTGTCCCTCTGAGAAAGCAGAGGGCACTGTGGAGGAGCAGGGGCGGGCCCGGTGTGCACTCACCCTGCCACTGGGCAGGCAGCGGGGGGACTGTCCTTCCCTGCCCCCGTCAGTCTCGTAATCCCAGGAGTGCCTGCTGAGTAGTGTTCTCGCGCCTCTTGGGACCGAAGGTCTTGGCTTCACCGCCCGGACCGCGAGGAAGAAAACCTCTATAAAAAATTACGAGAGGTAGGGCCTGCGAGCAGCAGACTCGGGGTAGTCTGCTGCCCGACCAGCAGCTGGCGTAGCTGGCACAGCCGGCGTAGTTGGCGCAGCTGGTAAAGGCCCATGAGGAGAGGTGGCGTGCAGTGTTCCGTGTGCGCCACAGAGGAGGGTGCGGCCGATGTTAGGCCGCACGGGTAGAAGGGGCTCGCCTGCTTGTGGCGGGCTGGGACCTGTCGGGGGTGGTTGTGTGAATACTCACGGGTTCCCACGCCCCCGGCTAAGGTAGTTGCAGGAACACCGTGGTGGTTTTAGTCGGTAAGAGTCCGACACTGGCTCCGCCTACCCCGGGCGGAGTGCGTCCATGAGCATTTCCCCACGGGGAAAAAAAAATAAAAAAAAGTTATTACAGTGAGTGAAGAAGAAGTGAGTGAAGGTAGGTATAATAAATCACTTTATCTTACCTATCGCTCTGTCCACCCAGTGTTTCTGGATTGGACAGTCGTGACGGGCTGCGATCATTTTCAGAATACTGTTGGAGCTGCCGCGCAATCGTGTTATTAGTGATGCAGCTTTTACATAAATGCTGTTTTTTTTACATGATTTTTTGCTTTTTAGCTTTTTGCATTTTTTGCTTTTTTTATAAAGAGTTACCTACGCATATTATACAAGATGTTGATCTGTAACCGTGCCATATTTCTAGAGCAAACGATAAAGTGCTTAGTCATCTAAATATACTAAACCAATTCTACGATTAATTAATACCCAAATTTTCACTTAGAAACATAGCGAGGGTTTGAGAATAAATCCCGAACGACTCTGAAAATAAGCCATCGGTGGCATTGTCGAAGGGTGGAAATACCTTCAATTTTTTTTTATGATTACGCACGCATCGTTTTTGTGTCGCACGCGACACACGGAGGGAATTTGTTTGTTTGCAAGTAGGTATTTAATGTTTTTTTTGTATAGATTTTTTATTGATTTTTGTTCAGTATCAGTGGTATAGTCACCTCCTTAAATATGGCACGAATACAGATCAACACGTTGTATACTCTCCAAAGCGTCATGTCTGTAAAAAAGATTTAACTAAAAGCTACAATACAATACAATACAAATCCTCTTTATTGCACAACAAGATTTCATTAATTTCTTAAATAACTACTAGCTACGACAATGTTGAGTCAGTGTATGGTATCAACGATTAATCAAAATGCAATACGTATGGTTAGTGAAAGATGCTGTAATTAGCTTCTTGCGATCCCAAGACTCTGTTCGTAGGTAAACTAATACGCAATAAGAAAATTAAACTAAGCTAAAGTAACTCACACAAAATACTGCACACCCTCACTCTATCACACACATCCCTCCTCTCACACATCATGACATCACACAAAAGCGCGCTACGGATTTTTATATTGCATAGTATGGATTTTTATAAATTTTACAGTTTATAAGCAGACTACAAATCATCGATAGTTCTATATTATTCTGCGAAGCAATCCATGGTGTTTTTTAATAAATATGATCTTTAGACATGAAATCAAATAAAAACTCAATTACCAACATCATTATCATCATCATTTACATGATATATCGATTTTGCGAGTAACAATTTCTTAGGCCCGCCGCAAATTTATTCCAGCCCAGCCCCACCGGGAGCCAGACGGCGCGTTTATGTCTTTTGTTCGCAAATGCTTCCTTTGTGGCACTAGGAGAAGTGGCAACCAATATACAGTGCGATATTACTTTTACACGTTTTACAAAAACATCCACGACTTGAACGTGGGCAGGGTTCAATATGTGGCACTCTGAAATAGCTTCTGCAAGCTTTTGTGACAAGTTAGTTTAATTTAGTGTAGTCACATTCCCTTACAAGATGCAGGGGTCTACAAGATTGATTGTGATTGTGGGTTATCATAGATAGGGCAAACAAAGCGTAGTATAGCCACTAGAATTAAAGAACATATAGCTGACGTCAAGAACAGACGCTCCACAAAGACTGCAGTGTGTGAACATGCCCTAGACAAGTAAACCCACAAGTTCTGGCGAAGGAAAACCGATATGCACCTAGAATGCTACGTGAGGCTATTGAAATAAAAAAAACATCCTAATTTTAATAGAGAAGATGGTTGGCAGCTACCACCTGTTTGGAACCCATTCCTAAAAATAATCAAGTCGCAAACAGCACGCAACATTGTAAAAGATAATGATATTGTGAGTGATTACAGCGTGCATTGAAACGATTTTAATTGATAATATTGTACGGTAGATTACATATCTTCACATGCTCAAACATCCTATTACAACTGTTTAGCTGAACCACAAACAGTGTCTAGTCTAGCAGTAGTTCAATTTCTTTATTTGAATGCGTTCCGCGCCAGGGCAGCGCCATCGCGCCTTACGCGTAGACAGAAATTCGCTCGAAGCGTGTTTTCAGAAGAATGAAAAACGTAATGTTGTATTTTTATTTCTTTTAAGGGGGCCGTAAGGCTACGTTTCCACCAGGGATGTGCGAGATAGCGAGGTCGTTCGCGAGGAAAAAATCAACCATTAGGATTGAATTATTTTGCTAACCAGGCACAGCGCAGCTCTCTTATTGGTGGATTTTTTCCTCACGCATCACCTCGCTGCCTCGCACATCTTTGGTAGAAACGCAGCCTAAACAGGCAACGTTTTCGCCGGCGGGCTGCCGGCGATGTTACAACAATAATGTATGGTTATTACGACAACAATATTATGGTTAGAGCAATATTGACGACTTTCCCAGCAATGTAGTTTCAATATTTCTGGTATGGTCGATAGTTAGTATTTCTTCTTAAGAGTTTTTCGACATAATAACAGAAATCTATAAGAAGATACCTACTGTTTTTTTTCATAAATGTACCAACCTATTTCTGCCTCCAAACAGTGATGCTTGCATTGCTGTGTTCCGGTGAGAAGGGTACGGGTGCCGGTGAAATTACAATCACATGAAACTTACATTTTATAATTTGGTGAAAGCGATTTGCAATAACCAAGGTGGTGCTGTAGCTGTTATGGGCAAAGGTATCAGGGGGCCTAGTAAGAGTTTCACAGTTTCGAATACTTTCATAGTTTTCGTCAACTTTCATTCGAACTAAATCAGTAGTTCCTCCTTGTATCCGCCAGGGGCACTACAGATTAATATTCATATTCATTTATTTTGTAAAGCCAGTTTACCCACATGTCAAAATATGAAATAAAAATCAGCATCAATTCACATTAAATGAAATAGAATAAATATGTAAAATTTACAATAATACAACAATTAAATTACAATTTACAATAATATTTATGAATGAAAGTCGACGAAAACTATGAAATGAAAGTATTCGTAAGTGTCAAACTCGTACTAGGCCCGCAGGTTGGCCTTTAGGTTGTTTTGCCACCATACCATACAAAAATTCCCCATTTTAATGTAGGTAGGTATAAAAGACTACATAAATGAGGCATTCTTTTCTTACTTAGCACGTGGTCGCTAAATTGACGGGAAGCGTTTTATTCTTAACTAGCTTTTGCTCGCGACTTCGTCCGCGTAGAAGTCGAAAATGGTTCTGATAGGATTTTTAGTTGGTTTTTTACGTTATTAAATTTTGCTATTATTATGTTCAAATACTTATAAAATATAAAAACCTTTATTATAGTGTAGGGATTTAAAGGTTAAATAAACATGAAAATAAAATGAAATTTAGTTATAATTTGTGAGCACGAAGCTCGGCCTTTGATTTGGTGAAATCTACCACGGGGGTACTATCTTTTTACAACGAAATCGAAATACTACACCTACCGCAGTATTTCTTTGTAAACAATATTTTTTGTATTTCCTTCGGGAGCTAGAATACCAGGCTACTCTGTGCGCTTACTCTGGAGCATGCCACATACAACTGGCCGTGAGAGAAGCGGCTTTCCCTCAAGTCTATTCCCGCTACCTTAAGAGTTTGACCTTGAGCTTTGTTTATAGATATTGAGAAGCAGACTTTGATGGGAAACTGCACTCTCTTGAATTCGAAGGAGTAAGTTGATGGTGTTAGGGGAATCTCTAGGAATAAAATTGCGAAAAACAATACACACTAAATTAAACTTCTAAGACAAACTAAAAGAAAACTATAAGTATTATTGATTATACACGACAAATCAAACACAGATATTCTTAGAGACCTTCCAATTTTAAAGAGTATTTGCTTACCCCGGCTCCACACGTTGGCCCGAAAATTGGCGCCAACGTGTGGATCGGTAAAATGTAGTTGGCCCGAACGTTGGGGCGAGCATTGGCAGCTACCCCGGCTCCACACGTTGGCCTGAACGTTGGCGCCAACACTATTCGCCAACGTGTGGATCGGGAAAATGGAGTTGGCCCAAACTTTGGGACGAGTATTGGCAGCTAGCCGTCGCGTGTCGGTTTTATCAAAGGAATTATGCGCCAACGTTGGCGATGCGCCCACACGTTGGCGGTTTGCTCAGTCTTGACGCAGCACTCATGCAGTAAGGTGAATCGAATGAGCTTGTTCCTACGGTCACCGCGTCTTGAAAATGTCATCAACGCAATAGCTATAGATTTTTTATAAAAAATCTTTATGTTTATTAACAAATAACAATCATATTATTTTGTTAGTCAAAACATTTTTCAAAAACGACGTCCTTTGTTTAACTATTGTGTTATTTTAATTGACAGTTCAGCTCTTCTGCACTTAATAATATTAAAGTGTCCATAGGCATGATTACGGGCCAACACTCGTCCCAACGTTGGGGCCAACGTGTGGAGCTCGCCTTATGTTTTTAAGTGAGTTCAACCTTTTTTGAATAAAATCGGATTGAGTTTTCAAACGTGTCAAAATAAAATATAATTTAAATCAAAAGCACTAAGAAGTATTTATATCAACTTCGAAGCAAATCACCGCCAAAATAACCAATTAACCCTTTTTAACCCCATTAGGGGATGAATTTCAACAAAATACGAAACACGTCTTCCATCAATTCTGTTAAAAAAGGTTTATGCAAAATTTGAAGTAGATTGGACCAAGGAATCACGTTTTCCCATACAAACTTTGCCCTCCCTTTTCACCCCCTTAGGGTTAGAATTTCGGAAAATCCTTTCTTATCGGATGTCTACGTCATACAAAGAACACACCCTCCAAGTTTCAGGTCACTACGATCAGCGGTTTAGGCTCTGCGTTGATCCGTCAGTCATTCAGGACAAAGCCTTTTATATGTATAGATGATGATTATGTTATGCTGATGGCTGATGTAATGCATTTCGGTGTCATCTACCACGTCATTCACGTCATCATCAGGTATGTAATTTTTCGGTTTACCGCAGTCAACTTTGGAAACAAATTACAAAGAACTTCTGAATATTATAATAAAACAAAAAATAATGAATATTAATTTATTTCTAGTAGCCTAATATTTGGTAAATAATGTAACCACATAAAAATAATTTAAAATGTATTCTAGATAACGCAACCTTTAATACCAATAATAGGTATGTACCTACATGACAATAAATTAACCCCTTTAAAATCACCAGAATTTTGCAGTCTCTGCTTCATCATTATGTATGAACAACTTTTATTATAGGACCAACCCTGTCCCCCTAGCCAAGTTGACAATCTACAATCGTAAACGCTATAGAAAGCAATCAAAATGTATGGGAATGACATATCTCAACGAAAAAGTCATTCGTATATTGAATATTCGTAGATTGTCAACTTGGCTGGGGGGGCTGAAATCGCGAAAAAAAAAAATCTGCTGATCCCTAAATTTGTGTTCATATCTTCACATAAATCGACAAAATGTAGCTGATATATGTTGATATTTTTTTTAGTTTTCAGGGTTGGTCCTATAATCAAAGTTGTTCATAACGATGAGCAGAGACTAACTTTACATTTTTGTACCTATTTTACAGAACAATAATAATGTTTATTTTAAAGATTTAAATTGTGGAAAGAAAAAATCGCACACGAGCAGGATTTGAACCTGTGTCTCCTAGCTCAGTACGCCAGTGCTTTAGCCACTAAGCTACCGTGACCACTGCTCGTGGTATCGAAATTATCCTCCACTATGGTACGTCTTTGGGTGACGTCAGCGATATCTTATTAAGAAACAGTGTTTCTTAATAAGATATATCTTATTTTCCTGCTTGTGAGCGACTTTTTCTTTTCATAATTTAAATCTTTAGATTTCGCTTCGCATGCGTTAAAAATAATGTTTATTATCTTACAATTCAAGACGCTCAAAATGGAATACAATATTTAATATGGTAAAAGCTTTTATATTTAAATCTTACTGGCTTGAGGAGCTGGAAATGAAGTCGATTGATTATGCTACAATAGTGACCGCTTCTGTAGTCACAGCAGTGAAATGGGCCGTGTCAGGTTTTCCAGGAGCGTAGTGTTCCCATGTGGAAATTTCTGCGGAGAGCGCTCCTCCAGGACATTCGGTAGACACAAACTGGTTGTGCCCGACCAGTTTGTAGTCGGAGCTGATCTTTCCCAGCCGTACTCCTTCAGCGATGAGAGCTTTTATGGTTTCTAGCTGTTCTGTTGGAGGCAATTCCGCTGGAGAGAATAAGATTTTACGGTTAAAGATATTTCATTTTCTCAAAAGATTTACAAATTCACTTACAGAGAAAAAATTGACTTATTTATTAAAAGTTAACAATACGTCATTAAGCGTAACTCAAAATAAGGTCATGCATTGCTTTGATTTTGCTTAAAATATAAGATTAAGTACTTATTATTTAAATTAATTTTAGATTAGTGTTATCGAAATTTCTATTAAAAATGTCGTTATTGGTCTTTATATTAGACCTATACAGCGTGGCTGGATGAAAGACGGTCATATACAAGAATATGGTATTATTTACGTACATACAACGTGTTATTGAAATAACTGAAAACCTTTTAAGAGGTCATTGTACTCATCAGTATAACAACTTTTACTATGGGACCAACCCTAAAATCGCAAAAACAAAACAGCTGTTCCCTACATTTGTGTTCACATAAATCTACAAAATATTGTTGGTCCCATAGTAAAAGTTGTTCATACTGATGAGTACAATGACCCCTTAAGAGGTTTCCAGTTATTTCAATAACACGTTGTATATTGAAAAATTGTTGAAGAAAATATTCCACAATAAATCCCGCAAGTTACAGGAGTAACATTGCTCTCGCCGTGGTATAACAAAATGTTTTACCAGCAGGGCAATTGTGTAACTGCATCGCAATCAACGAAATGTCAATTTTGACGTTTGAATCCGGAAAAATGATACAATTCGAATTTCGTAACTACAAAACTGTGGATTACAATGTCGGAGGGATTTATCATGAAATTGGATGAATGATAAAGCTTAAAACGCATACTTGCAGCAGTTTATTTGCATAACGAAACGTGATCTAAGTAACGTGGTAACGTCATTTAGGTACGTCATAATAAAGCCCCTCTATGTCGTTACACAATTCCAATGTTTGATTGCGATGTTATCAACATCGTTTAAATTTTACATCAAAATCAAACTGTCAAATGAGTTACGCAATTGCCCTGCTCGTACTCTCTTCCCGTGACAGCTAGGTCACGTGATTGCCTCCGTACTAAGTCATCGGCTGTGGAGCCAATAGCGGGCTGTTATCGTGACACTTGTCAGTTTGATGTGCTGCCACTTTGTGTAAATAAATTACCCGAGCAAAATGCATTTTTTCATATTACTTCTGCAAAGTCTATGTCTACCCTAACGGTTATCAGTTTTTCGACTAATGTGGCCGCTGACTCGTCAGCTTACTGATCCTGGATATACTGTTTTTAAAATAATTATTAACAATGAATAATGTCGTTGTGGCGATGCTTGGGGGAGGCATAAGCCTCATAAGTCACAGAAGTCCAACAGTTGACGTCTTTCGGCTGAAATTATGATGATGATGATGACAGTAAATAAGTGATTTAAAATACCAATACCTTTCTTTGGAGTCTTCCAATTGTTCAATCATTACTCCAAATGGCCCACAGAGCTACTGAAACTATGTTTTCCTACCTCGGACGAATAAAAAAAGGCAGACGGCATCTAGCTTAGAAAAGTTTGAAGCACTTAATTTTTCCTAAACCCACTATAATTTCGACAGCATTTTGATACACCAGATATATATTGTGATTTTATTTGTGTCACTACGACAATGACTACCGTCACACCAGATATGTTGCGTAATCACGGCTTTTATGGGTGTGAATGTGTGCGTGCCAAGCTGTACTTTTAAGCGAGCCGTCTTACTATGGGTCACTTATTGTTTAGCCAAATTCCGTCCGCCTTTTTTTATTCGTTCATGTTTCCAACGATTAACTGATTAAATTAGTAAGTTGTTGTTGAATTAAATTTACCACTCCAGTCACCGATGAGACAGATGCCGATGCTGTGTTTGTTGGCGGAGCGCGCATGGATGCCCATGGTGTCCCATCCACGACCTTCGTAAGCACCGCCTTCACTACCCACGCAGAAACTAATGGGAAAAGTTAATTATTTGTTAATATAAAATGATAAATCAAAGACGAAAACAATTTGTAGAGGATTATAGGGTGGGCTTGTCTGAGTTAAGGCCTATTCGCGGGGCTGAAAATTGAAATAAAAAAATATATTTTTGGGACTTTTTTTACACAGCACCATCTAGTCCTAAACTTAAGCAGAGCTTGTACTGAATCTCTATGAATACTAGACAATGGATATAATACTAATATACATTTTTTTTTGTAAATACATACTTATAATACATAAGAAACACCCAGACAAACACAAACACTTATGTTCATCACAAATATGTGTCCTGTGGGAATCGAACCCACGGCCTCGTGATCAGCAGTCCGACACTCGAACCACTAGACTACAGACGTCGTCAAATGTCTTAAATGATCAGAGCAAACACACCTGCATATAAACAAAAAAAACACACTGCATTTAAATAAATTGCTTGTAATTTTTCATCTGCCAAATGTTTAAATATAGAAATTAATTAACTCGTCCATAATTTGGCCAATGTCAGTGACCACATTTTTACTTCGGAACCGGATTTGGCGTAATAATGTCATTCTTTTTTTGAATGTTCGTAATGGCTGACATAAATAATTGTTGAGGTGGTTCCCCGCGATAGGTGTATTATAGTTTTTTAACAAGCACTTGTTAAAAAACTATATAGTTATATAGATAGTTTAATGGTCTGTATACAATAACAATGTGTTATTGAAATAACTGAAAACTGTGAATACAGTGACCCCTTAAGAGGTTTAGTATAAATAAGGAACAAGATTGTATAAATAAGTAATGTTCATAAATCCAATTTTACTGTTTGTTGGCAACCTTTTGCAATTTAAATATACATATTTAAGTACCTATATCTTATTAGCAGTGATCGGAATAGGTAGAGCTAATGTGTCTAAAGTTCAAAGAACAGAGACAAAAAAGTGGAGACGTCCTTACGACAAATTTTTGTTTCGGAATATTTGTTTTCGATAAATAAAATGAAAATTAAAACTAAAATAATATTTATTATTTTTAACGCATTTACGCATGCGAGTGTTCACGGTAGCTTAGTGGCTAAAGCACTGGCGTACTGAGCCAGGAGTCGCAGGTTCGAATCCTGCTCGTGAGCGATTTTTTCTTTCCAAAATTTAAATATTTAAAAGAATATTTGTTTTTTTTTAACTCTACCTTGTTAGTTCTAATAATTAAAGCTGGTATGTAAATCACATTAGCTTCCGCGCTTACTTACGTCGTTCAAACGAAGATAAGGAGATTACCTTATTTTTTGTAAACAATGAAAATCGTGCATACTCTTTTTTTTAAACAGAAACAGGGAATTAATTCGATAGTTGTCTTACTTTATTAATTTTAGTTGTACTTAAGTAATGTTCCGAAACTCCGAACAAATATTCCGAAAAAAAAAATTGTCGTAAGGCAGTCTCCACTTTTTTTGTCTCTGTTCTTTGAACTTTAGGCACGTTAACTATGCCTATTCCGATCACTGCTTATTAGGCTTGAGCTCACCAATGATAATTCTTTGATTAAACGACCTTAAATTCTAGTAGGCACAGATTTCGAGCAATCAGCTGTTTTAATCAGGGAATTAACGTTGATGAACACCAGCCTTAGTTGTTAATGTGTTGTTTAAGTTACTATTTATTCAAATAAAAAAACGCACATTTTGTGCTGAGGCTGCGCAATTTACTGTTCCACACTACGAGTAGTGGGTTCTATATTCCTTCACAAAACGAAATTATTGCGTTTCGTTTTACAACTAAGCGGTTATGATACGATGGTAACATAACCGCCGGATGAGTGATGCCTCATCATATACAATTCAGGAAAACGAATAACCAAAACACGGTCTACTGAAAACCATTTGTTGGCATGAAAACGTGCGTCGGCAAAATGTGGTATCAGACCAAATGTTGCATCGGGGAATGATCAGATCATCATCATCATCATTTTAGCCGGAAGACGTCCACTGCTGGACATAGGTCTCCCCCAAGCATCGCCACAACGACTGATACGTTCTACGAATGGTTATTGGTAAAACGTGTTTCTTTGATTCCTGTTTTGAGTAAACGTAGTGCTCTCATCCGATTGTATGTATAGAGTCCGTAGTCTGAACTAAAGTTTGTGTCAATACAAAAAAAAAAGATGTTCCTAATTGCCACTTACACAAATTTCAACTTTACTTTAATGAGATCTAAGTATTCAGAATGACAAAAACAGTTAAAAATGTCTTGAAAATATTTACGTTACAAAGGAAACTGATGTTTGTATCTTGTTAATTAGGGTTTCTAATCCGAAATCATATAAATTATACATTGGATTGACATAGACTTTAATGCCCAGTCGTTTTATCTTTGCCTGAATTGATACAAAACTTCTTCGGCATTTATCATCATGGCTACGGGACTTTTAACGTACAGTTTGGCATAAAAGAGTTCACAAAATCGGGGCGCCCCTAGTCACACCTACATTGAATTTTTTTCAATTATATTTAGTTAATATTAGAGTAAGTATAATAGTAGGTAAGTGTGTACCGTTCTAGAACTTATCAGTAATACCTACAGGACTTGCAAGGGGGCGTGGTTTTTCCGCGATGACATCATTAAATGTTCGACATTGACCAATCCTCGATTGCCGTCCGTGAATATAGCCATAACAGTATTTATATGACTAGCATAACTAATTATGATGAAACTTTAAGACTTAAACATCAAGAAGGTGCATTGTATTTTCTACGATTAAAACTACGGAGCGAACATTTCTTGTAGCTTTTCTTTATTTAGTCACAAGATTTGATCAATTTATATTCGTTGACTAAAATATTGATAATCAGTTCCTGAGGGATGCGCGATAAGTCTTTCTGTGATAAACGAATTATTCGCGGGTGAAGACGCGGGCAAAGTGTAGTACCTATAGGTACTAATAACTGTCAATGACAACTTATGGATGACACTCGCGGCATGGATCTACGAGGTCAAGCTGCGCTTGCCGCATGTAGTCCTATTTTATTTATATTTTATCATGTAACAACATTCGATGTACCCTATTTATTGCAAATAAAGATATTGTATTGTATTGTAAGTCAGGTTAACTAAATGTGTTTATTTATTTAAACTTGTATTTTGAATAGTAAAGTTCGTGAAAAATGTTATCAAAATCAAAATTACGTGACCCACCTGCTGGAGAATCACAAGACCACCTAACATTACCCAGCCAGCGTTGGATAGATCTAGATGTAGGTATTCGGGTAAATGTAAATATTTATGAAAATAAATATCTACAACGTGATTCATTTTATTAAATAACTTCACTGAGCGGGGCTTTTCTCGTGTGACCTCCCGATACATAAGATAACTGAATTATAAACAAAACGATTTAATTCAATTTCAAGAGCAGATTGCGTAATCTGAAGTTCAGAACATGTTGTGACCTTTCATACACATTGTACAGTTGACAAAAGAAACAACTATGCAGGCGAGTACTTATGTTTGCAATTAATGTCGCTTAGCGGCCAACCCCCGGATTTGGAATGAAAAAATAGTATCAATTTAATATATTGCTAAGCCGCATGCAGTTTTTTTCATGGTATTGGATGGCAAAACGAGCTAAAGGGCCACCTGATAATGAGCAGTTACCTTTGCCCATAACAACTGCAATACCACCTAGGCTGTTGCAAGTTGCGTTCGTCAAACAAAGACATAAGATGGAAAGTCTCATGCGATTGGAATTTCACCAGCACCCGTATTCTTTACACCGGAACATAAGCATTACTGTTTGGCAACAGAAATAGGTAGGGTGGTAGCAGTGGCGTGCATTGCATATAGGTAATTAGGCAGTACCCAGTGCCTTCCTCATTCAAATTCAATAGTGGTGTAAGTTATTATCTTTTTTTTAAAGGACGATGATTATTTATCTTTTAATAGACCTATTAATGCTTAATTAATCTTCTTAATCTTCCTACATATAAAAATCTATAACTTAGACCACAATTAAATTCAAATGAAGTAGGCCACTGCACGCCACTGGGTGGTAGTACTTCCCCGGACGAGCTCGCAAAGGAGCTCTACTTTTAGCAAGTTGTTAATTTGATCGACGATGATAACAAAATGATGTTGTCTAATGATGGAAAAGGATTGGTTGACATTGGTGTTACATCGAATTGAAGAAAACAAGTGGAAGTGGCCTTGCGATTACTTGTTACGGGAAAAAAATCGCCAAAATCACACATTGACAATTGAAATAGTACATTAAAATACAAAAAATAACTATGTTTTTGGGCCTATTTAAAATATGATATGATAATAATGTTTTTTTTTATTAAATCTTAATACAAATTGTGAATATTTAAAAAAAAAAATATGACATTTATCAAAATTTTACACATAGCGGGTTACTATTGACCTGCGAAGAATATAGATGTCTGTGGTTTGCCTGCATACCTTAGTCTTTTGTTATGTGTACATAATGTAAAATAAACATTGAGGAATATCTTGGTAATAGTACTACTATGCCATTAACCTACTTTTAAGAATGAGAGAGGATAACTACAATGAATTTGCCTTGGAAAAGTCATATTTTTCCTCTATTTTTAGCGTTGTCATTGTAAAACTCGGATATGCAAAAAATGCATTTTCCGTCAGCAATAAAAAACAAGTTGAATAGGCCTGATTTTTATTATCATATGCTCGTACTGCTAGTATATATAAACCACTTAACATAGTGGCATAGCAGCATCAAAGAAGGAGCTATCAAAGTAATAAGTAAGTAAAGTAAAAAGAATTTCATCCCAAACGCGTGATTTTTTTATTTACTGAATCAAGTGATATTTTAATGGGTGTCATCGTCATCCTACGTAAGTGAATTCGCATGAACTAACGCGAATACTGAAAAAAAAAAGTTTGTTTAAATGTAGCCAAACTAAAGAGCAACTACAAAACTATTTTAGTAAACTAGTCAACATTTTTGCTCAATCTTTGATCTTTATAGGTGAACGGTTTTGTTGAATCAAATTAACTTTAATAACTGCTTACCAAATTGTTTGTTAAGCGCCAATTTTTGTTTCAGTGAATGCGGTTTTTTATGAGCCTGTTTTGTCCCACTGCAGGCCTCTCTTCCTTTCTTCCGCCTATCTCGATCTTTCGCAGTTTGTGCAGATGCGGCGCGAAAAAATCAAACAGTCGCAGTAGCTTGAAGTATCTTATCGTCAGCAATCGCGCGTGGTTCGAACGACTGCGACTGTGTTCGCGTGAGTACGCACGAATTCACTCACGTAGAGAAACCCATGGTATAATAACACCAGGTAGTCTCTTCCCGTGACAGCTAGGTCACGTGATTGCCTCCGTACTACGTCATCGGCCGTGGAGCCAATAGCGGGCTGTTAGCGTGACACTTGTCAGTTTGATGTGCTGCCACTTTGTGAAAATAAATTACCCGAGCAAAATGCATTTTTTCATTTACTTTCTTCTTTGTTTAATCACTTTTTAACTAGTAATTTAATATAATTTCCTTTATTAACTAATTAGATGAATAACACGAGATAACAAATAGTTAGGCTAGTTAGGATTTATTTTATATTCATTATGAACAAAAATCTCCTTAAGTATATTGAAGATATCAATCAATGGCAGCACTGATCGTGACGTAGCTTGGAGGCATCGCGCTGTCATTGCGGGAAGAGAATACCTGGTGAAACATCTTATTATACCATGGAGAAACCCAAAAATACCGACTTAGTCAATCCAAAAAGATGTTATATTAAACATACGACAGTTGAGTATATCCTGTCAGCTTCGCCAACAACCTTGCTGAATGGATAATCTTTTCACAATAGAATTAATATGAGTTATTTTCGTATAGCTCGTGATATCACAATAAAAGAAGATGGGTTGGTAACTACTCGTAATTAATACCAGTCTTCAATCGTAAAGTAAGAATATAGGATCATAATTATGTGTGTCTATGACTAGAATATACAATAAATCAATCTAACACCTGCAGTTGCATACTACGCTATGCACTCAATGAATAGCGTGTTAACAAGTCATGGCAAAGTGCCCATCACTCACTCATAGCATGACTCACTCTACAGGTAAAGTTGAGGAAAATTAGAAAGGTATACATATAAAACAATTGACTTATTTGTTTGACAAAATTAAATAACACCGCACAGAAGACACACCTATACAATGTGTATCAGAAATGCGTTATCATATTTGAAGAGGTCATTCAGAAAAAAATTATAACTATGGTAGGCGACCATAACCATAACCATGCCAATTCGCAATCCTTGAATGAAATGGGTGCAACAAACAGTCGGACGGACGTACGCACATCAATCAATCAACTCAGCCTATCGCAGTCCACTGCTGGACATAGGCCTCTCCCAAATTGCGCCACAACGCTCGGTCCTCTGCCTTCCGCATACGTACGCACATGGTGAAACTAAATTTAAGAGTTTCTTGTAAGATTACGGAACCCTAATTTAACGTGAGCTTTCTGCGACATTGTGTAAGCCTGAATGTATGTGTTCTTAAATGCCTTTTTATAATCACGGTGATTTTAACACGAAATATCCAACTACATCGTGATATTGAAATAACTGAAAACCTCTTAAGGGGTGATTGTACTCATCAATATGAACAACTATTACTATGAGACCAACCCTGAAATCGCGAAAATAATATCAGCTGTTCCCAAATTTTGTTCGATTTATGTGAACACCAATGTAGGGAACAGATGATTTTGTTTTCGCTATTTCAGGGTTGGTCTCATAGTAAAAGTTGTTCATATTAATGAGTACAATGATCTCTAAAGAGGTTTTCAGTTATTTCAATGCATATAAAAATTAATGATTCAGTGATTTTGAACGGCTGTGTAAAAAGTGCGTTCTAAAATAGAGAACTGCGAAATGTATTAAATCCACTCACTTGTAACCAATATCGCCCCAGTCCAAGCCGTTATGATACCTCTGCATGGAACGCATCTTTGCCGAACAATCTTTAAGCGTATGGCAGGCAGCCGGTAGATATGTGTGGTGGATCACCACGTACGGGACCGGCAGCTTGAGGAGTTCCACCTGCGTCGGTGTTTCGGCACGCCATTCCGCTCGCGTGTAGAATTTGAAGGGATAGGAGGGGCCTGTGGAACAATAAATTATGTTTTTACGTTTGTACTTACCCTGGTTGCAATAAGACTTGCTTTACGGCGATCTCCTGACCAAAGACCTTGAGTGCGCGGATTTACCCGAGTTGCAGACAAAGAGCTGAGCTATGCTGAAGCTATGCTAATCTATGTAAGTTGATAGTTTTTTGATAGTTTGCGGTCTTCACACAAGTATGAAAAATTATCTCAGCTATGCCCAGCTAAGCTAAACTAACTTAGCTTAGCTCGTAGTCTGCAACTTGAATATTACCCAGAAAAGTAATACAAAAATGTGTTTAGATTAGATTATTCAAAAATGTCTACCTATTAGTATAACCAAAAATCTAAATAAAGGCTAGGAATAGATACAAGAAACGGCTAAATCTGGTTTTTATTTTTATTTCATGTACCTATACATTTTTAAAGAAGACTTTATTTTATTTTTAAACTTGTAACTAATTAAGTAAACAAATCCTGAAAGTCGATTTTAACGTACTTCTAAATTGACATATCGATTTGAAACTTTGCAAGTATATGTAATCCGGATGACAATACAATTATTTGGTACCACTGAGCTGATCTGATGATGGAACCAGCAGGTGCATAGTGGAGTTCTTCAATATTTCTCAAAGCGTGTTTTTTAGTTATTTAAACTATTAATATTTACTTCCAGTTTAGCCTAAGTAGCCTAAGTACAGAATTGATTAATTCATTCGTTTTAAATTACATAGATTGATTATTATTATAATATAAAAAAAATAAAAATTAAATGTCGCAGTCAAGGTCGTTTGGTCGGGAGAACGCCTTTACTAATCCAGCAAAATGTTAAAAATTCGGTCTGATCGAGTTGAACGCAGTTTCATCGATTATCTCAGAACGAGTCTTTTGAAATCCTTTCAATAGTCATTTATTCACGACACTGAAACTCTAAAAGACAGAGAAAAAAACTGGCTATCAAAGTTTTAAACACGGAACGTACTTTTAAAAACAAATCTCGGCGACGCGTACACTGATAAGCTCAAAAAAATTATAGACACAATTATTTTAACTGATGTCATTTTGTGTTAATTAAATAAATCAATATTTTTACGATGTATTACTTAGCATTTATACCGAGCTTGACTCGTGGACCAGTGAACTGCGTGTGCGCACCCATCTTTTATAAGATACGTCTCGATCTCGCGGTACTTTCCCTGAGGTTCACCGATAAGCAATTTGTCATAATAATACATAACATAACGTACTCGTACAACGTATTGGTTTTATTGGAAATTCACTTGATATTTTTTGGAATTCGGGACTCCAAATATTTATGTTGACTGCATGATTCCCAGTTCGAAGAAAGGTTGAATCAGGCGCATTTGTCGATTAAGGAAAACAAGCAGTAGAATTTGGTTCGATTTCGATTTAGGGCACTTTAGCTTTTGGATCCAAAATTAGGTACCTACAATGCAGTACAGAAAAAGGTATTAAAAAATAAAAATAGTTTATTTTCATAAAGCATGTATGATCATACAACCTCTTTTTATCTCAATTGATTATTTTGTTTGATTTTTATATTTATTGTAGACTCTGCATAATACATGTTCTATTTTTTTATTTGGTGCACAGGGTTCACAAATTGGGTGTGATCGAAAAAAAATATAAAGTATAGTAAGTAATAGTAGTCGTATGTAAATCATGAAGTAAAGTGGTTAGTTCAAATCATACTTAATATAGGATGTCCCATTGCAATGCTTCATGGAGGGAAACACAAAAAATAGGAAATTTTACATAAAGAAGACTTCATTTTATTTTTAACTAGCCTATACCCGCGGCTACGCCCGCGTGGATGTCGTTTATCGAGCATCCCTCAGAAACTCTTTATTTTCCCGAGATAAAAAGTAGCCTTTATGTTAATCCGAGTTATACCAAATTTTATCCAAATCCATCCAGTCCTTACAGCGTGATTGAGTAACAAACATCCAAACCTCTTCACAAACTTTCACATTTATAATATTAGTAGGAGTAGGACAGAAAGAATGGTGCATTCAAGGATTTTTCAAAATTGTCTTCTTTGCGATTTTGTGTGTTCGATTCCACGCTTAGGCATGAGATTTTTTAATAATATACATATTTATTTATGGTATACCAACAGAAATACATATATAGCATACAGAAAACACACAATACAATAATAACATTTCTAATATGTATGCCCATAACAGGTACACACAGCGCTCATAGAAAAGACATAACAACAAGTAATGTTGTGTTACTACAGCATTCTCTTCTTGACATCTCTATTCCAGATAGATTAAAGATGGCAAGAAGGGACTGTGACAACTACATATTTTTTTTAATCTAATGTTATTATTATCTAATTTTTTAATATAATAAAATAAAAATAAAAAAAATGTGGAAAGAAAAATTCGAGCAGGATTTCATTATTATTTTCTTTTCATAATTTGTCTTTAGCTTTCATTCCGCATGCGTTTTTCCGTTAAAATCCTACTAATAGTATAAATGAATGTTTGTGAATATGTAGATGAAATTTGCCACATACAACATATAGGCAGTTCGCTGTATACGCGTTCACTGCATATAGGCTAATTTTTATCCCGGGAAAATAAACAGTTCCCGGTACACGGTAACATCTTTCTGTAATAAGTCGAATTACACGCGGGTGAAACCGCGGGCCTAGGCTAGTGATAAATAATTACTACATTGTGTACTGAAGTATATTAGTTCACCACCCATTTTGCTGCTTATAAAGAACACACCAACTAAGTGTCTTGCCCTTAATAGAACCTAAGAATAGTTATTGGACACATTCTTGGATTATAGTTTACATAGCAATTTAGGATAGAATTAAATTACTCATTAGCCTTAAGGCTAGATTGTAATAAAAATAAAGTATCACACAAATATGTATACTTTATAGTAAAAAATAAAAAAATAAAAAAAACCCCATTTTTCTGCACTTCAATGCAGTGGTACAAAGGTTGACTAAACAGGGGGCTGATTCTACTAACAAAATTTTTAATAAATCCCAATCGAATCACTGATGTACAGTTTTTGTATTCTATTATAATGAAAAACGATCAAACTTTATGTTTCAGCAAAAGATTGATCGAATTTGTTTCACGTGGTGTGACCAAAATGGCTATTTGGATTTTTTATCGAAAGACGACCAGAGATGTTTTCTCTATAGAGGCCAATTTGGACGGTGACAAATGGCGTCTGGTCGCTGGTCCCGAGGGGCGGCCCACTAAAGAAAATTGAAGTGTGGCACACAGGACCATTCATTCATTTTATTTTTAACCGACGAAAAAAGGAGGAAGTTCTCAATTCGATTTATATTTACCCTTTTTATCCTAAAGGCTTAAAAACTACTAAAAAAAAACTACTACAACAAACTTAGAAGGCGTAAAAGGTCATCAGTTTTAAATAGGCTGAAGAAAACTTTGGAGCAGACAGTTCGAGCTATAAAAAACCAGCCAAGAGCATGTCGGGCCATGCTCAGTATTATAGGGTTCCTTAAGGAGGTCTAATTACAAACGAATCAAATCGGATATTAATAATTGCTATTTTAGTTTTTGCAAACAGTGCCACCTAGCGCTAAATTTATGAAGCTAAATTTAAGAAGTGTATTTCTATTTGTGATTTTTTTAAATAGAAAGTAACTAAAGGAGCATTATTAGCTACGATCATTTTTCTCTAAGGTCAATGACCTATGAACTAGGACGCCTTAAGTATTTTTCAGTTTTCTCACTATAACTGAAAAATTTATAATCACTTTATGCTCGAAATAATTTTAAAAGAGAGTTTTTATAAAGGTCTATCAATGTTGAAGACTATAAGTTTCTACGTTGCATAGTTTAGAAATGGCAGGGGCGGAGACACATTGCAAGCCACTTTGGCGAACTGTATTTCGCAGATGGTATACCTGATAAAAAAGGTGTGTATGAAACATTACCTTCATTTTAGTAGACCTATTCAACGATACCCCACACGAGGGGGTGCAGCGAAAAAAATATTTTCATCCCCATTTCACATGTATGGGCGCCACCCCTAAAATCAGTAATCAAGATTTTTTTATTCTTTTAAAATTTGAGATCTATATCTAAACCATTGTTTTGTCAAAATTTCATTTACTTATGTTTATAACTGTAGAAGTTATTAAGTGGTAAAGGATTAGGACAGACGGACAGACGGACAGACGGATAGACGGACAGACGGACAGACGGACAGACGGACAGACGGACAGACGGACAGACGGACAGACGGACAGACGGACAGACGGACGGACATGACGAAACTATAAGGGTTCCTTGTAGGACTACGGAACCCTAAAAAGGTCAGCAGATTAGCTCCTAGAAAAAAATCTAAATCATTTTTCTTTGAAAACAGAAGGGAACAAATACAATTTTATGCATATATGCTTAATCGGATTTCCACCCAGAGCATAAATGTCCTGAAAACGCCCCTGATGACGAAAACAGAATTGAATATGAATCACTGAGTAATTATAAACGAATCGAAAAGTTTTAAACTGAAAATTTTTAGAATTGCCCCCAGTCCAGGGGAAGAACATGCCAGCTACCTACAAATGTTAGTAAGATTTAATCTTTAATCTCCGCATGCCTTACGATTCGTAAGTATTATCAGTATTACCCAATACCTGCGGTTGGTATTGTTTTTGTACGGTATTACAAAAAAAAAAAATTGCGTTTTAAGCTACTTTTTGGCGTCATAGATCTCAGTAATAGAGGAGTTTATTTAAAATGTTGATTGTGGAATATGATAGTTTTATTCATGTCATAGTTCTTTACAAAATTTTTTAGAATTTTAATTTATTGCGTTTAAGTCTAACAATAACCATTTTTCCCCACCACCACGCTGGTTGAACGCTAAGAAGCGATATTTTAACGTCCTGGATCTCAGTTATCTTTTACTATAAACCGTTTAAAAATTAATCATAATATTCGAAATATGTTTCCATTTATACAAAATTTACAACTTTTTAGGGTTCCGTACCCGAAGGGTGACAAACGGGACCCTATTACTCTCGCTACGCTGTCCGTCCGTCCGTCCGTCCGTCCGTCCGTCTGTCTGTCACAGGGCTGTATCTTTTGAACGGTAATAGGTATCCGGTTGAAATTTTCTCAGAATATGTGTTGCTATGAGGTGTATCACGACAAATACTAAAAACAAAAAAAAGTCTAAAACCAAAGGGAGTCCCCATACAAGAAACCTCAAAAAACATGCATTTTTTTCAACGTTTTTGTTTTTGCTCTATCATCAAAACCGTAATATATACCAGCGTCAAACTTGGTCAGATTATAGTGCATATTATGTAGTTTAGCAACAAATACTAAAAATGAGACAAACATAGACATATGTGGTGGTACCTGCGTAAGAAAGACATGCAAAAATTCAGATTTCGCGCACTGTA
Organism: Asteroscopus sphinx; assembly: GCA_949699075.1. Lineage (NCBI taxonomy): Eukaryota > Metazoa > Arthropoda > Insecta > Lepidoptera > Noctuidae > Asteroscopus > Asteroscopus sphinx. Next base: position 14,290,458 of record OX453021.1, read on the forward strand.
CGTTGATGTCTTTTGATAAACTCTCGTAAATTAAATCAGTTTTTATGGGGTATCAGGTCGTTGAGAGGTACGGAACCCTTACTGCGCGAGTCCGACTCGCACTTGGCCGGTTTTTTTTTAAATATCTCCAGTCCAGCAAAATTACCACTTTATGATACCTAATTTCTAACAAAAAAATAGGTTTTAAACCTCAATTTTCTCCTAAAAGAAATAAAGTTTCTAAAACATAAAAAACACGACATTAAATATCAGACTTTAGCCAATACAATTAAATTGAAACATGAAAATAATTTAAAAGATATCTTATCATAAACTTTAAATCAAAAGACTATTAAATTTTCTTGCGCTCGCGACGTGGCCTGGGCTTAGTATCACACGATCTGAGCTCAGTATCGGGATATATAAGTCAGTAATGGAAATTTGTATAAATTTGGATCTTTCTATGGAATAGAATAAGAAAACCAAAAATCTAGGTACTTCTCGTTGCTGTTTTCTTACCTTAATAACTTACTTTTAATAGGATTGTCTGGATTCTGTCAGACATCACGTGAATGTAAAAATTTGTATTGTTTTTATTTCAATTTTAATCTAATCTTCAGCATAAGTTTCGTTTCTACGCCAGACTTAAGGGCTGCCTAAGTTTAGCATAGCAAAACATAATAAGCATATAACTGCTCCATTGCTTTGCACAGGCTTCTTTTCAGAATAAGAATTAAAATCTTAGATGGCTACACTGACCTGGCGCATTTATTTTCTTCTCTCTTATCGGCAAGAACTCCATAAGAATAGCTAATGCTATCGCCATTGCGCCGTCGTCATCCATACCATGACGTCTTCCATGATGAGCCGGACGTAGGTATATTTTTCCCACAAGCTGCACGTGTAGAACACATAAAAATATATAGTGGGTGCACAGGCAGGTTTGATTTCCCATATGAAAATTAATTTAGGCATAGATTAAACGTAGTCTTACTACTACTACTAGTATAGTATTATTTTATCTGTGCTACTACTAAGTATTATGTGTTAAGTGGCCTTCAACATCATTTCAGGCGAAAGACTTCCACCGCTGGATATAGGCCTCCCTCAAGCATCGCCACAACGACCGGTCCTGCGCTTCCTGCATCCAGCGGATTCCCGCGACCTTCACCAGGTCTTACAGAATATTTATTCTGTTACAGTACGATCAAGTAGTTATTGGTGTTAATCTATATCATCGGTAGTTTACTATTCCACTCGATATCTGGTCAATTCATGAGTAATTGTGGAAAACACACTCTACAGGTATAATATGCATATTACGAGTATGTGCTGCTGTAATAATAACTCGCTCACACAAGACTGTTTACCCAGTATGTGAGTAGTTATACCCAGTATTTGTATTGGGTCTGTAATGCAATGTATTAGTTGTGTTAAGCTGGACTATCAGTTACTAGTAGGAGGCTGTGGAGCGGGATCGAAAGAGGGCCGATCCCGCTAGGAAAAGGCGGCGCCGGAGAGGCAACCGCTGCGGTGCCTAGCTCATTAGAGCAACATTAGATCAACACACCTCACCCCCTGCTCTGTCGATAGGACAGGTGCGTAGGGGGCCTTTATGGTCACGGCCGTCCAGAGTGGGGGCTTTGGGCGTCCACTGGGTGACCACAGGGATGACGGTGGCATGCGGTGGTCCCGTGCCGCCATTTGTTTTCGCATTGGGATGGTATTCAAGTCTCCCTTTGGATGTACCTTATAGGCGTAGCACAGGGGGGCAGCATAACCCTTTCCCGGAGTCCCCCCTCTATTGTGCTGAAGATGGCCACCGGGGAGGTTTAAGTGCGGTAAAAATCCCACATACCCCAGCCTCTCCCCCATGAGCCTTTTGAAGGTTTCCTCCTCGAAAAAAGGTACTATAGATCAGGAGAAAGACCGAACGAAGACTAGGTGTTAGGACGTGGTCACATATCACACTTTTTATGGTCTTTTTACTTGTATGTCCTGTGTCTTGTTTTTGTACTAAATAAACGTTTTATCTATCTATCTATCTATAAAAAACCCCGTTGAGTGCAATCTCCAAAGACGAAGTGAAAAACAGGGTGAAGTGGAGAGAGAAGACAAGGAAAGCTGACCGCATCACCATGTGAGACTAAAGCTAGGAAGAGAGAGCAAGAGAAGATAGGAGGAACATTCTCCCGCATGTCAGTGGTAGCACATAAATTACAAAAACCGCCCTTACTGATTACTAATTACTAAATACTAAATAAAGACGCTGTCAAGGTCAAACTGTTATCCCTGACGTGCGGTCGACTGTACTTAACAAAAGTTGAAACGCGGGTGGAACATCTTATTATACCATGGATACGCGTAATTAATTGCTGAATGTTGCTGAATGTCACGGTGAAGCAAAAGTGCGTGTACCTGTTACATCAAGGGCAAAGATAAAAAATGTTTTTATTAAAAACTTTTCAAGGCGCTATAGTAACCGACACAGAGAAAATAATCACTAGAGAAAATAATCACTACGTTACATAATCACTAGAGAAAATAATCACTGGTAACCGAATTAGTTTGGTAATAAAACAACATGATAAAACAATATAACAATCTTTATTTACAATGCAATTTTCTATCAGAGCTTTTAAAACTTTACATACAATATTGGCTAGAATTGGTCCTAAATATAATATAATAATGTAATTTTTATACAAAACGCACACACGAACTGGTCTCCTAGCTCTGTTATAAATAATGTTGGTACAAAATTGTTCTCATAAATATTTTTTGTACAAAGTGGTCCCAAAACAAAATGAAAAAATTGGTCCCAAATCATACTTTTGGTACAAAAGGGTCCCAAATTGTCTCAATATTTGGTACAATTTAAACCTAAATCACAGTGATGGTTCTTGGCATGCTTTAGTCGTAAAATATTACAATCTTCTTCTTAGCTGTTGTTGGTAATCTAAATTGTGTTATAGCTATTTCATATCTTTCCATAGTCCCATAAATTATAATGTTGGTACAAAATGGTCCCACGTAGAGATTTCACTGAACAGCGCTTCCCCGGGACACTCAGTGGCGGATACCTGACGGTGGCCTATCAGCTTGTACTCCGGACTGATATAACCAAGTTTCACGCCAGTGTCTATTAGGTCCTTAAGCGACTGCATTTGTTTCGCCGGGGGAATGTTTGCTGAAAGAAAACAGAATAAAATTGTTGAAATAAAAACTAAAATAGGTCTAAAATCACTTTTAGTTGGAAACGCAGTTTTAGTTGGAGTGCATTAAAAGAGCCTCCACGAGAGACGATATTTAATTGATCGTTCGGCGCACCCTGGGCAGTCAGCCCCGCTACCAACCTGCTGACTGGCTAATCTTTTCCCCACGGCATGAGCTTTATCATTATGTAGCTCATGTCGACACGATAGAAGAAGTTGGAAATAGGTTCAGAAAAGGAATTGATGATAACGGGCTAGTAGCTAACATCGTAGTCAAAGAGTTTTGTGTCCTCTGATCATTCAACTTCATCATCATCATGATCATCATTTCAGCCGAAAGACATCCACTGCTGGACACAGCCCTCTCCCAAGCATCGCACAACTACCAGTCCTGCGCTTTCCGCATCCAGCAGATTCCCGCGACCTTCACCAGGTCATTCATCATTTAACTTGCCTTGTCCGAAATACTAACTTCTTCTCAGAGCCTTTTCTCAACTATGTTGGGGTCGGCTTCCAGTCTAACCAGGGTAGAGAGTGGCCGTTCTGTACGTTAGTACTAATTTCAAGCGAAGTTGAATACTATGAAATATTGTGCGCTTTCTACTTACCTATAAATTCAATTTGCCGAAAATATTTGGAAAGCCAGTGATAGTACATACCAACAAAATCACCAATCATGACGATGCCGATACTCCTGGCGTTGTATCCAATAGAATGAGCGCCAACCGCTTTCCATCCGCGACCTTCATATACAGAGCCTTCGCCGCCCACAGCGAAACTGAGGAAATAAAATAAAAACAATACTTTAAAAAACTATAAAACACGCTTTTAGAGGTACTGTAGTCCATCATCAGATCAGCTCGATGGTAACAAATTATTGTTTTATTATTATTTTTATAATATAGGATGGCGAAACAAGCCAAAGGCCCACCCGATGTTAAGCGGTTATCTTTGCCCATAACAACTGCAAGATGCTAGATGGCTCCGGCGTTTCATTAACCGACCACTTGAGAAGAAACGCCGAAGCAAACTTAGGGTCAGGGTCCTGTTTATATTATTAGATTATTTCAATGTATATTTTTTAATGTCTAGAAATTTCTTTTGGCATTTATTTGAGTAGATAATATAGATATTCGTATGACAATCGGGACCTCTCTGAGGTACGGAGGGGTCTCGATGTGTAACGAAACGGTCAATCATCCACAGACTGACCGCGACAAGTGCAGCTTAACCTTGCAGATCGTACAAACCACGCAGTCGTTGCTTCGCATTCATTATTCATTCTCTTCGCCTTAGTCACCGAATTTGGCAACATAAGTCGGAGAACGGAGTACGATAAAATTTGTTCACAGATGTCACAGATAATTGCTACATTGCTACCTACTAATTTGCAATTTGCCGCCATCCGTATGCTCAGTTATCAACTTCCGAACTATCACTGATAACATCTTATCACGCCATCTACGTGGGTTGGTAATGGATCAGCATTTCATCAAGATAATCTTGAGAATCAATTTGTTGTTATTACCTACTGATAATTTGTTTAAAAATTAACGCTAGGAAAACCGAAACTAATTAATTATCTAATCGTAGGCCTTTTAAAGTAACTTATAGAGGTCGCCAGCGGCTTCGCCATCATTCAAGTCGCTTATCGCGTACTCTCCGATACTCTCGGGGCACGGTTGCTTCGGGAAGTATCTGGGTTGCATAGGCCGGGAGCCGACTCCCGAGTGTCATCACTGCGGGAGCTGCCTTGAGGACACGGCGCAGCACACACTGCCGCTTCCGGCCGTTGTTTTGGCTATGGTCGGGAGCGAGAACGCTTGGGAGGGCGTCGTCTCCTTTTGCGAGGAGGTGATGCTCGCTAAGGAGGTGGCGGAGAGTGTTCGAGAGGCAACGATCTCTCTCCCCAACCGCAGGAGATGGACCGGGCGTCGCAGGAGGGCGTACGCCGACCTCCAGCCACCCTAGGAGTGGGCCTGCGGGCGGTGGACTCGGGGTAGCCCGCCGCCCGATCAGTCAAGGCCCGTGATGGTGGCGCGTCGTGTTCCGCGCGCGCCAGTCAAGAGAAGGGTGCGGCCGATGATGCCGCACCAAGCGCACCAAGCGCAGAAGGGGCTCGCCTACTAGTGGCGAGCCGGGACCTGCCGGGGATGGTTGGACGACTATAAGTTTCCCACGCCCCCGGCCAATCGTTGGAAGAGGAACACCGTGGTGGTTTTAGTTGGTAAGAGTCCGACATTGGCTCCGCATTCCCTGGGCGGAGTGCATCCATGAGGATTTACCCAAGTAAAAAAAAAACAAAAAAAGGATAAATTTAGTTATGCTGGATAAAAAGTAGAGTAGTAAAATGTCCTTTTCCAGGTCCCAACAGACTACATCTTTACCTTTCAGAACGATTGGTTTAGAGGCTTAGCCGTGAACTGGTAACAAACAAATAGAGGTCCTGGGCTTTCCGCATCCAGCAGATTCCCGCGACCTTCACCAGGCCGTCGGTACACCTTGTGGGGGGCCTACCCATGCTGCGCCTGCAAGTACACGGTCACTACTCCAGAACTTTACGGCCCCATCGGCCATCCGTTCTGCGAGCAATGTGCCCCGCCCACAGCCACTTGAGTTTGGCAATTCTTCGGGCTTTGTCGATTACCATTGTTCTCCTGCGAATGTCCTCATTTGATTTATTTATAAACTTACTTGTATCCAATATCCTGCCATCCATTGGTAAGTTGGTGCACATCCTGCATGAGCCTCATGCTGCGTTTGCAAGTGTCCTTGGTGATGCACGCTGGGGGTATGTAGCTATGGTGGACCACCACGTAGGGCACCGCTCCATTCAGGAAAGCGATGGAGCCGGGGGCACGCGCCCCCCATGTTTCTCGACTCACGAAATTGAATGGATATGCTGTGAAAAAATAAATTGGATTGGAGCTTTTATGTGTACCTTCCTACATAAAAATTAAGATCTTTTGTACCAAAATTCACACCCTCGCGGCCTCGGACGAATAAAACGGCGGACGGAATCTCGCTAAACAATGACTGAAGCACTTAATTTTTTCCTAAACCCACTATAATTTCGAAAGCATTTAAACACACCAGATTTATACTGTTATTTTTATTTATGACACACAACAATGACTACCGTCACACTAGTTTTTTTGCGTAATCGCGGCTTTTCGTCTTACTTATGAGTGTGAATATGTGCGTGCCAGCCCGTACTTTTAAGCGAGCCATCTTACCATGGGTGCTTCACTTTTTGTTTAGCGAGACTCCGTCCGACTTTTTATTCTTCCAAGTTACAACTAAAATACTCTAAGGTATGTTATAAATAATCCGGTGCTATGTAACTTTCAGGTAGCTTTTATACATGTTAGATGTTGTTGTATCTCTTCTGTTTTAATTTCTTGATAATGCAAATTGATGGTGATGAGAGCGGAAAATATAAGATCTTGAAACTAGAGGTCATCTAACACTAACAGCCTACGGTTCTCATTCGGATTAAAAAACCCTCGTAGGTACTCTTGACCATTTGTGGCTGTATACCACTGTTAAACCCGCGATGGTTTGTGTGGTATATAGGGGAGCGGGGGGCTTGTTGTAACAGTTTTTGGAAAATAAATTGTGAAAGGAAAACTACAAAGTATTTCTTGATTGTAAAATCATTTCTTGCAAGATTAACTATCTGTCTAGCTTTCCATCAATTCATATTAAGAAAATTGTTAATAGCATATAATCAGAGGGTAATTTAAAAAAACTTGTCACGTGTTACTACTTACCCCGTATTCGGGGCTAGTTGTAACAGCCTTGGGGCATGTAGTAACAATAAAAACCGTTACGTATTTGCTCAAGTTATAAATTTTTATTAAACGTTTTTCAAATGGATCAAGATACAAAAGTATGGCACAACATTCAGACATCATCCTCCTGCCCTTATCCCAATTTATTTGGGGTCGGCGCAGCATGTTTTTTTCTTCCATACATTTCTATCAGCCGTCATCTCCGTGTTCACATTCTTTCTATTCATAATTATCATCTTTCACACAATCCATCCATATTTTCTTCGGTCTCCCTCTTTTCTTATAGCCATCAACATTCATACTTAAAACTTTCCTCGTAACATGCTCCTCATTCCTCCTCATAACATGTCCATACCATGACAGTCTATTGCTACTTAACTTCTCTGTCACTGGCGCTACTTTCAGACTCCCTCTTACATATTCATTTCTTATCCTATCCATTCTCGTTACACCACACATTCCTCTTAACATTCTCATCTCAGCTGCATGCACTTGCCTTTCATTAATTCCTTTCGTAGCCCAACATTCCGATCCATAAAGGACAGCAGGTATTATCATGGTCTTATAGATTTTCCCCTTCAGTTTAAGAGGAATTCGAGAGTCACATGTAGTTCCCGTGACCTGCCGCCATTTCAACCATCCTGTGTTAATTCGGTGCTTGACTGTCCGGTCTATTTCGCCATCGCTTTGCACAAGTGAACCGAGGTACCGAAAGTCGGAGCAAACTGGCAAGGGCACGCCATCTAGCGCAATAGCAACAAAACCGGAAAGACCGCCGAAATCGCAGAACATGTATTCCGTTTTAATTCTGCTGATTTTCAAGCCAACGTCCTCCAGATTTTGTTGCCATTTCGCCAATCTACTCTGGACCTCAAGTCCATCTTCATCAACAAGGACAATGTCGTCAGCAAACAGCATGCACCAGGGTGCCTTTTCCTGGATTTCTAATGTCAAAGCATCCATTATCAGCAAGAAGAGGTAAAGACTTAGAGCCGACCCTTGGTGCAAGCCTACAGCCACACTGAACTCGTCGGTGTTGCCAGCGGCCGACCGAACGTGGGTACTGGATTGGCTGTACATAGCACGAATTAACCCCACATACTTTGCAGGCACACCTTTCTCTTTCAGCGCCCACCACAAGACCTCGCGGGGTACTCTGTCGTACGCCTTTTCTAGGTCAACGAACACCATGTGCAAGTTCTTATGCGCACGTCTATACTTTTCGCATATTTGGCGGAGTGCAAATATGGCATCCGTTGTCCCACGACTTGGCATAAATCCCATCTGGTTTTGGGTGATCTCACTCTCCTCTCGCAATATTTTCTCTATCACCTTCTCCCAAACTTTCATACTGTGTGACATGAGCTTTATTCCTCTATAGTTGTTGCAGTTGTTGTACATCACCCTTATTTTTGAAGATGGGCACTAGCGTACTATTACACCATTCTTGTGGGATCGTTTCTTCATGCAACAACTTATTGAAGAATAAAGTCAGCCAATAACATCCATCTTCTCCTAATAATTTCCATACTTCTACTGGTATACCATCTGGTCCCACTGCTTTCCCATTTTTCATACCTCGAACCGCCCTTCTGCCTTCATCCATACTAATTTCATTTACCAAACCCCTATTTACATGCACCTCTTTAAGTAGGCCAGACCATACATTCTCTTCATTCATCAACCTTTCAAAATATACCTTCCAACGCTCTTTTATTTCATCATCTTTTGCTAAGACCATACCTGCATCATCTTTTATACATTTTATGTGAATTATATCTCTTGCTGTCTTTTCTGTAGACTTTTTTATGCGATAGAGCTCTTTCTGGCCTCTAGGGAATTCCAACGAGTTATACACACAACATTCAGACGATGTGCACTAAAAAAAATTGTAGGTATCTAAGGTGCTAGAAAACGTAACAATTAATTTTATTTTTACTTAGTAATGAAAGAGTAAAAGATATGTTAGTTTTTTACTCTTTCATTATAAGTACCTAATGAAGCATTTTGAGGCTCACAGCCATCTTTAATCGTAACAATAATAATCAAACTTCTAGGAATCAATTATATATCTCTTAATCTACTTTTTTGTCATATCATATGCTTCGCATATGCAATAATTTCTCAGTTACCAATACTAAATTGAACTTTTAGGAATCATAATAATAAATCAGTCTTCATTTGAATTACAATTAAGACAAATTGAGAATGTATCTCCTGTTGCGCTTTTCACATGTGCCCACTGTTTACACATGCCACACAATACCCATTCTACACCTTTAGAATCTCCATAGGCTTCACCACAAGCCAAACAAAACCAATAGTCTGGCTCTAAATCTGATTCAATATCAAAAATTTATTTTTTACTTTTTCTACTCCTTGCCCTTTTTTAGCAGATTTCTAACTCTTTTACCCCTTTCAACATGTTACAACAAACCCCAATATTTTGTTACAACTTGCCCCACGGTATAATTTTTTACTTAAATTTAGATATATAAAAAACAACACAGTTTGAATAAAAATCGTATCTAACGATACATACTTAAAGAAATGGTCTATAATTTTGAATAAAAATAATAATAAAAAGCCAAAAAACGGAGCCAAAAAACAAATATTTGCGAATACGATTTTTTCCAATACCTGGTAAAAACGAAGCGCGTGCACACCACTACTTCGTGTTACGTCCGGTGGGACATAGGCAGTGCCCATGTAATGTGCACACGCTTTAAAAGGTACATTAGGTCGAAAACAGTACAAATAAACGTTGGTTTACTAGGCAAGAATTGGGTGTTACTACTTACCCCTGCTACAACTAGCCCCCCGCTCCCCTACCTGTTATCAATATGTAACTCTAATTGATAATTTGTTGTAGGTCATTGTAGCGACCTAATACTGACTACTATCATCAGTTTGAGTAAACTTCCTTGAAAACTAAACATAAATGGACCATTGATCATGTTTCAATATTATTGTTAAGCTTGACAGAAGTCATCAAATAACTGTTAGATTGAAGGTCAAAACCTGTGTCGTCATAGTTATACAAATGAATAGATAATATTTGTAATTTAATAAAATTAAATGTTGATAATGCACTTATGTAATTAATTATAAAGTAATTAGCGATAAAATATAAAGCCAATTAACCCATACGTGTAAAATTAAATAGATGTGCAGTATACCACACTGTATATTAATTGGTTTTGGCACCTGATTGCATTTGTTTCGCGTTGGATATGTTGGGGAGACCGGGGAGGACAGGTGTAGTTGCAGTAGGTACCTACTTATTTAGGGGTGCTGGACAGCAAACCTCCACGTGTGCCTGACGGCTGCTTGTCCTTCTGGACACGTCTGGAGGGAACGGCAGTTGTTTGGCCGGTGCATCCTGGGCACGGGCAATAAAATCCTTTCGAGGGATTTACCTTCGGGGGATCTTATAGCCGGTGGCGAATATTCTGGCGCGGGAGGGGCCCTTTCTGGGCCAGTGGGGAGTGGCTCCACGTGTCCCTCTGATGCCAACAGAGGGCACAGTGGAGGAGCAGGAGCGGGCCCAGTGTGCACTCACCTTGCCACTGGGCAGGCAGCGGGAGGGCTGTCCTTCCCTGCCCCCGTCGATCTCGTAACCCCAGGAGTGCCCGCTGAGTAGTGTTCTCGCGCCTTTTGGGACCGAGGGTCTTGGCTTCACCGCTCGGACCGCGAGGAAGAAAACCTCTATAAAAAATTACGGGAGGTAGGGCCTGCGAGCAGCAGACTCGGGGTAGTCTGCTGCCCGACCAGCAGCTGGCGTAACTGGCACAGCCGGCGTAGTTGGTGCAGCTGGTAAAGGCCCATAAAGTGAGGTGGCGTGCAGGGTTCCGTGTGCGCCACCGAGGAGGGTGCGGCCGACTTTAGGCCGCACGGGTAGAAGGGGCTCGCCTGCTTGTGGCGGGCCGGTATCTGTCGGGGGTGGTTGTGTGAATACTCACGGGTTCCCACGCCCCCGGCTAAGGTAGTTGAAGGAACACCGTGGTGGTTTTAGTCGGTAAGAGTCCGACACTGGCTCTGCTTACCCCGGGCGGAGTGCGTCCATGAGGTTTTCCCCAAGGCAAAAAAAAGGTACCTACTTTTATATATATAAATAGTAGGTAGATACATGTACCTAAGAATAGTAATATGTCCTTGCTTACTCAAATATCATAGAGGTTCATACATACTTAGTTCATCTGCTCAAATAGTTTGTACCTATGTATATTTTTTTTGTGGAAATAAATAAATAAAGTCGTCAAGTGAACCCTAAGGAAAATATGTGACGTTTTAAAGAGAGGCCAATAAAAAGAAAAATAGGAGCCCCCGCCGACTGCAGACTATAAATCCGTCGATTGTTGGGTGATATAACATTTGTATGGAAAATCGAGTCTGCATAATCCCGTATGTTGCTGTCGCCGTACTGATTAACAATCCAACTTAATTATCGGCTGACTAAATGCCTGCAGTCTGCGGAGGGGTTCAAACTCGTAGTGGGTAGTAAATGGCAACCTGAGAGTTGAAAGCAGCATCTAAAGAAGAGTTGTCAAAATGAAAACGTCTGTGTTTAAAAAAAAAACCAAATTTCAAATATTGAGATAAGCTCGCAATCAACCGCACGTCAGTGGTAATACTTGAATTACGAAAACCTTACGAAATAAAGACGCAGTCAAGGTCAAGCTGTTACCACTGACATGCGGTCGACAGTACTAAATTGTAATGGATTTAAGAAAATTTACTTACAGAAAGAACTTCGCTTTGATTTTCTGCAGGGGTGCGCAGTTACACTCGCAATCAAGCAGACGACAAGAATGTGAACTAAACTGGCCATTATTCTGAAAAAAAAAGAACCTGGTTAAAGAACTCAAATAAAATCAATTTATACAACACCGATACATCATCATCATCAATACCCATCACTATCGATACTCGATTCATTCCGATAAAACTAACAATCGCGGGCCTTTCTCCCGACTGGATCGTGTGCTGTATCAGTCTAATTTGAATTCGAGTTTGTTTCAAATCGTACTGCATTTTTCTGGGAATTGAAATTAGCTCGATTTGGTTCAGAGCTCGAACCAGTCGAGAGTAAGGCCCCACTTTGAAATATAATATTATCCCAAATCATCAAGTATGCGAAATGAAAATATAATATTTATATATGTTTTTTTTTTTTTTATTATTACCACGTTTTTATTAACTCGCTTTCAGTCCTGTCTGTCTATACAAATTTTGCAATCCATTTTAAACTAATTTCCTATGAGCTAGAGACTTGAAACTTTAAACATAGCTCAAAAGGCCAATTCTCGTAATTAATACATTCAAATACAGTTCCAAACTAATCTCAATGCTTTAAATCTCTATCTCCTGTGCTCCTGACAGTAGATGTTCTTGTTTGCCGTTTATTTGTGACACTTAGGTCATTAATGTCACCAATAAACGGCTATCAGAAACAATTACTTTCAGGAGATCGAGATTTAAAGCACTGAGATTAGTTTGGAACTGTATTTTGAACGTTTTTAATTACGAGAATTATTATTGGCCTACTGAACTGGATGCCAACATTAACTTAATTTCGTTTTAAAACCGTGGTATAAAAAAATCGTATTCATCACCAAATCATATTTTATATTTTTGAATTATTCATAAAATAACAGAAATATTCTATAGTCCGGTCGGCTAACCTTCTATATTCAAATTATTTCAAACCAATCAGTTTAAAAGAAAATCAAAAAGATTCAACAATATTTTTGGAGATCCGGTTTTTGCTATCGAGCAATTGATTTGAATTACGAACTTTATTGACCGTACACTACACACATTCGCGCCCTAACGGCTTATTGGCGGGAATTGTAAAAGAATCTTTATAGTTTTAAGTTTATATAGGCATAAAGGCAATACACGTGATTCTACTATAGTAAAGAATGTCAATAAAAGACGCTGCGGACGTCAGTCCATACAGGCGGCCTGTTGAAAAAAATCTATTAAATGTATTTGTGTAACCGTTACAGGTAAGCCAGTTTAAATTTTCATAGAATGTATGTTAATTCTGGCAAATAAAGAAAGTCTAAACACATGGTGACTTTTTTTAACGTTTATTGCTCCTGCTCTATCTTAAAAAAGGTATATACAAGCACCAAAGTTGGTGTGCAGTACTTACTCTATAGTTTAACAACAAAAAAGGCAATCATAGACACATGTGGTGGTACCTGCGTAAGAAAGAGATGCAAATATTCATATTACACCAAAGGTGCACGTTGATTGCGTACGGCGCGTTGATATCTTTCAGACCAAGACCTTTGGTAAACTCTAATGAATATTGGTTTCTGCGTGGTATTAGTCGATGGGTAGTACGGAACCCTTACTGCACAAGTCCCACTCGCACTTGGCCGGTTTTATTATTAGTTCGAATACGTTACGTCAAAGTTACTCGATCTAAACATTTTAATTTAGTATTCGTTTTTCTTGAAACCTACATACCTATTCTTTGAGACATTTTTATCCACAATATTTTATCAACGATTTTGATTTAAATGTCATTGAATCAAGCACTATGTCACGATCAATCACGTAACCTTAGCAATCAAGGGTAGATAAACTACCTATTTATAATAGGAATATTCTCAAGGGCTTATGTTATCTTATCTTACAGTAGAAAATTGTAAATTACATCAGGAACGCGGAAAATCATTTTGGATGAGCGATGAGAGGATGAATCAGGGCATATTCCCCTCTGAAGCGGGATTCGGGTATTTTTCCCTGTACGTTACGCACGAACATATGTTAAATATTTTGTAAGTAACATAACATAACATCACGCCTGTATTTCCCCGAAGGGGTAGGCAGAGGTGTAATAGTACACCCACATTTCGCCAGTTATGTTATAGTCCCATGTAATAGGGGGCGAGCCTATTGCCATTGACTGGGCACAAATTCCAGACTCTGGGCTGCTACTGAGAATTTCCTAATGAAAAAACCCAATAACACTTTGTCCGACCCGGGAATCGAACCCTGGACCCCACGCTCAGCAGTCGCGCTTGCAACCACTAGACCAACGAGGCAGTCAGGTATTTTGTAAATATTGTTTTTAATTATATCAATTGTGGAAAGAAAAATTCGCTCACGAACAGGATTCGAACCTGCGGCTTCTGGTTCAGAACACCAGTGTTTTAGCCGCTAAGCTACCGTGAACTCTGCTCGTGGTGTCAAATTTAACTACAACTTTGAATCTGTCTTTGGGTGACGTCAGCCCAGCGTCACCGTTTGGGTGGTAGCATTAAGATGCTACCACCCAAACGAATAAGTTGAGAAACAGGCCGTGTTCCATAATTGACTTTGTTTTTGTTAGTATGATCAGTATTATACACGCTGAAATTTGAGTCACTTATTTCCCGAAAAGGGGCCATTGTACTCATCATTATGAACAACTTTTACTATGGCACCAACCCTGAAATCAGGTGGTCCCTATATTTTATCGATTTAAGTGAACACAAATGTACGGACCAACTGATTTTTTTTTCGCGATTTCAGGGTTGGTCCCATAGTAAAAGTTGTTCATAATGATGAGTACAATGACCCCTTTTCAGGAAATAAGTGACTCATATTTCAGCATGTATTATCTGTGGTATAATGCAGCGCTTTACCTTGGGCTTGAGCACAAGTATGACGTAAAGAAAGAAAGATGGTTTATTGACCCACTTAACGGCGCTCAACATTTAACTAGTTCACTAAACAGTGTAACAGTTACACAAATAGATAACTTGTGTGTGTGACAGTTGTGTGTCAAGTAATTTTTTTTGACGTCTGTGGTCTAGTGGTTCGAGTATCGGACTGCTGATCACGAGGTCGTGGGTTCGATTCCCACAGTACATAATTTTTTGTGTCAATTTGTGTGATGAACAAAGTGTCTGTGTTGGTCTGGGTGTTGTTTATGTATTATAAGTATGTATTTACAAAAAAAAATATAAGTAATAAATCCATTGTCTAGTGTTAGTGCTGTGTAAAAATGTCCCAAAAATATACATTTGTTTATTTAATTAATGGTATGGGGATATAAATCCAGTCAAAAATGAACCCGGAACATACTTCCGAGCCCATTTCCAAGCATATACGTGGGACACTCAGAAAGTTTTGTGAAACTAAAAAAAATTGTTCTATACGTACATATATTTTTATCAAATCTTTTCAAAGTACTTTCCACCAGCCTCTATACAAAGATTCATGCGCCTAAACCAGTTTTCAAAACACTTTTTCCAGTCCGCCGCAGACACCTCGTTTACAGCCTGCTCGAACGCAGCCAGCGCATCTTCCGGCGACGAAAATTGTATCCCTTTGAGCTGATTTTTTATTTTTGGGAATAAAAAGAAGTCACACGGTGCTAGATCAGGGCTGTAAGGAGGGTGACCCAGGAGTTTGACTGGCGTGCTGTCCAGGAAGTCCCTCGTTTTGAGTGCGGTGTGCGCAGGTGCATTGTCGTGGTGGAGCAGTAGCCCGCGGAGCCCTGTGTTTGGTCGCTTGTTGCTTATAACAGAGAAAACTTCTGGCAAACATTTGGTAGTATACCATTCGGCATTAATGCTTCTTTGATCCCGTAAGGGAATTGATACCAAGTGGCCAGTCAAATTAAAAAAGCTAGCGATCAAAATCTTACCCCCGCTTCTAGATCGCTTCACTTTGGTAGGCGTTGGCTCATTTTGAAACACCCAAACAACACTTGGTTTCTGGGTCGTATTGATAAATCCAGGACTCATCACCTGTAACGATGTCGTAAACACGCCGAGACGAGCCTGCTTCAAATTTGTTAAGCATATCACGGCACCATTCCACCCGGGCCTGCTTCTGAGCATCGGTGAGGTTGTGCGGCACCCAGCGTGATACTATCCTCCTCACGCGAAGATGGCTGTGTAGAATCTCGTGAACGCTTCCCGATCCAATCTTCAATATGTGTTGAATCTCCTGATATGTAATTCGCCTATTGTCTTGGATTAAATTTTTCACTGCTAGCACGTTTTCTTCGGTAACAGCCGTCAAAGGGCGACCGCTTCTTTCGTCATCCCCCAAAGTTGGTCGACCGCGCTTGAATTCGTTATACCAACGATACACGGTTGCCTTGGAAGGGCCTTCATCCATGAATGCCATTTGAAGTCTATCGTACGATTCATCCGGTTTCAGGCGACACTTGAAATCGTATAAAATCATAGCTCTAAAATGTTCCCGGCGCAGATCCATATTTCAGTGAGACACAATACTTTGAATTAACTCGCAAAAAATGTGGAGGGAAATTTTGAAATTGGAACTTACTTATTTTTACTTATAAATAATCATATTTTCGGAAAACATTATAACTGGCCAGTCTCCCATATATAAAAACTTTTTTTCGCAATACTTTCTGAGGGGCCTGGTAGTTAGAAATTAGAAAACATTTAAATGATTGAATATTGAGAAATCTAGTCGTAAGTTGACTGACCGGAGACTTTTCAATTATCTACTTTAGGTACCTACTACTTACTCTTAATAACTAAGACCATAGCCTATATTATTAGTTTTAACCAGCGCATCACGAAAATGTTGTGCCTACGAGCCTTCATAAATAAAGTACAAGTTAATCTAGGCGAGCGATTTTTTTATGCTATGCTTTATGCGAATCTCAAGAAAAATCTTGATTATTATCACTAAACAATTTAAATATTTAATAACTATATATAAAAAAATCAAAGAGATCAAAGTATAATATTAAATTTATTTGATAATTATCTACTTACTTACCATTCCGTGATTGTCATCAATTCAAAACCGGTACTGTTTCCGAAAGCGTTGCCGTAATCTAATGCAAAAAAAATGCTTGGATTTTTTTATTCTTTGTTTATTGATTTTGTTGGTTTAGGGTAATTACCGGATAAAACTAATCCGTGGGGTTATTCTTGATAATAAATCCGATCCAAATCCAATCCCAAAATCAAGAAGTGACAAGAATAAATGTTTTTTTTACCTATACAGTACGCAATTTCAATTAGATATTTTCATTCTAAAAACACTAAACTTAATTTTAAACCAATTTAGTGCTAATTTTACATTCAGAAGTAGGAACAGATTGACATTTATTAGTCCAATGACGATCGATCAGAACTATTTTCAAGAGTAGTTCCTCACTGTAGGGCTACTCTTGAAAGGATCGGCATTGGACCAATGCTAATCCATACTTTGGAATGCAATATTTGCACTAAATCGGACGTAAAGAATTGCACCACCCTCTCTCTTCTCATGGGTGTCGTAAAAGGCGACTAAGGGATTCTCCAGAGGATGGGCAGCACAGCATTCTCTGAGTATTTAAACAACCAACTGCAATCGCCAACTCGCCTGCCTAGCGTGGCGATTATAGCATATCCCCCCCCTTTCGGGGAGGCTTTTGTCCAGCAGTGGACGTTTTTCGGCTGAAATGATGATGATATGCACTAAATTGTATTAATATTTGATGTTTTTAGAATTAATTCATCCTTATTAGAATTGAAATCGTGTGCTTTCATCGAAACTTGTTACGTATAAGCGAAAAAAAAGCTTCCATCGAAACTAGTTACGAAACTACTGTTACGTAGGTCGAAGCGGTATTGTGTATATTTTTAACCAACTTCAAAAAAGGAGGAGGTTCTCAATTCGATCGATTTTTTTTAAATCAAAAATATCCATTTAATTCTTGTCACTTATTGACATTGGAATTGGATTGGGATCGAAATTATTTTCAAGTCGCCCCACTGGTCTGTTCATTCAATACCGGTATAAAACTTTACGAACTTTCGTAATACTGTTTATTATTATAATTTTTATCATTTAATTGAAATTTTTATAAATTTTAATGTAACGAATAATAATTATTGAAACATACTCAGTAATTTTTTTAGTTTTATGTTAGGTCAGAATTACGCATAAATTATACAGAATTTTACATAGGTATTTAATAAAAAGGCAATTTTTCACAACTTCATAAAAATAACAACATGTTATTTAAGTTTAGTTGATAAAATCTATTTCCCACCTAAAACAAACAAAAGAACTTACCTTAAAATAAAAAATTGAAAAAAAAAACTTTGAACAACACTAAACTGCTATAGCATCTACCAAAGAATACGTCTTGTATTTATATAAGCGGTATCATATATATTATGCTAATGTATTGTTGATAATCGTTGACTCAAACAAGATAATTGGGTGATACTCATCGAGATAGCAGCTTTGATTTGTCGCGTAATATATTGTTATTATGATGGGCGGGTATTAACTAACCTCTGTGGAAAATTGTAGAAAATGATTTTATGCTAAAGAGTCATGGCTCGTTATGACAAGTCTTGATATATATTTTTTATTTATTTATTTATATATATTTTTTAAACTTTCTAAAATCTGACATTTGTGATTATACATGATGTGATTAGCAAACCACGGCCCGCGGGTCAACTCCGGCCCACGACCGTCTTGATCCAGCGGGCTAACTTGATGCAGTAGCGTGGGGGCGCGTGTTTCCTTTGTAACGTCCAAAAATGGTGTCACGTTGTCGCAGACCCCAAACAATGATCATGTTCGTTTCGTTCGTGCTTTCCTGGACTGTTCAGCGTTTTCCCTCATGTTTCATAAAAATCGGTTTTTAAACGCGTACAACAAATGTTTAAGTAATAGGTACTTACATACAGAAAAATGCAGAAAACAAACTAGCTATAACTATAAGATTTCCTAGGGCTTTTTGGCCCCTAATGGTAAATTTTGCTCACCACTACTATAGGGCAAGGCTTTTGTCGTCTGTTATGAAAAGCTCTGAAACTTCACTAGCTGTCAGAAAAGGAAATGTGTGCAATTTTTAGGTTGGCCGCACTTATAGCGAAAATACGAAACCGCCGAATTTCACAATTTAAAGTAATTAAAGGAAATGATACTTACAAGATGGATAGCTCTTATTAAATAGGTGTACTATTACTTTTTGCACTTGATGATAATTATTCAACGTTTGTCCTCGCCTCGGTAGGAGTGTCTTCTTGCAAAATTATAGTACCTGCCTTGCCATACCATCCATAGGGATATAGGTACTTGTGTTCATAGTTACCAACTCGAATTTTTTAAGATAATCAGATCAGCGATATAAAAAAGCTAAAAATAGCTAGATTTTGTTTTTATAAAAAGCTAAAGGTTTTGGTAGTTTTAGGTTAAAGCGTGGAGCCGTGGTTTTAAGCGTTGTATTGTATGTAAGTTAACTCAGTTTGTATGTAAATACGCGTGTACAAGTGTACAAGACACGTTCCCGTCCCCCTTGTTGGCGTCGTCGCGGAGCGTCTTTTAGGCTTACATTCAAAGACAAATCTAAGCGTGAACTCATGCTTCCAACTGTCAAATAGCACTACATCTTGACAGTTGGAAGCATGAGTTCACGATAGACGAGAAAAAAAAATCTCCGTGTGTGCATGTGGAGACCGCAATGACTTTTGTGAATCGGCAAACGCAGCGTGTAGGGCGCCCCACAGTCAGGTGGACCGACGACCTGAAGAAATTAGGTAGGGTGTACTGGATACAGAAGGTGGAGGACCAAGTGATGTGGCGCAGCCTAGAAAACACCTATCCAGCAGTAGTTTGCGATAGGCTGAGCTGAGATGTGCAAGTATACGAGCAAGTTAGGGAGATATAGTGCGGAAAAATAAGTTTATTTATTATCTAACGCTTTTGTAAAGCTACAGAACCTACTGATAACTTACTTCTTGGAATAGTTGATTATTATTACATTGTAGTTAGTCAATAATAAATAACAATGCCCAGCTAGGGGACTCACAGAGATGTCATGAACTCACAGTAATTGGTTCAAAGAATCAGGGACTTATACTGTTAGTTGCTACAAATAGGTATGTGAATAATTATTGAGCCCATTTATAGGTGAATTACATGAATTTTACCTACAATTAATATTTTGCCGTACCTAAGCATGTTTTGAACATCCTTTACTTCATTCATTATAGCATTAGACATAACCGAAAAGGGAAGGTAAGGGTAAATAATTTGATGAAAAATATTTTTTTACGTAGGTACCACGTTTTTAAAATGAAGGCAAGCATATTGCATAATTTGCATAGTCATCTGATGACTATGCAATATGCTTGCCTTCATTTTTAAAACGTGATAGTCAATTCACGTAACTAAAGAAGTGTAGTTAGTTAAGTTTCGATCAAAACAATGCTTTACGTATTCTCTTATCTACGGCGATCGCTGTCAGAAACGAACTGCAGCGTCACTGCAACTTGATCGGCGCGCCATGAAATTATGTGAATTAGGGCCCAGTTCTGAGCTATGTTTAAAGATTCAAGTGTCTTGCTCATTTGGTACAATACTGAGACACATATCACACTTTTTATTCTCTTCTTACTTGTATGTCCTGTGCTTCGTGTGTCTTGTTTTTGTACTAAATAAACGTTTTATCTATCTATCTATCTATCTGGAAGTTAGCAAAAATTATAGCGAAATTTCAGACAGACAGGAAGGAAAGCGAGTTAATAAAAACGTGGTAAAACAAAATACATCACTGCTTCTAGCCGAGGTTGAAGACAATTTAATGAGTCTACCTAATAGGCCACTTATAAAAAACTGAAACTCTGCACCGAGAAGTAGATATAACAAGTAAGAGATCGAAAATATGTGTATTTTATTCATTCGGGACTCAAGATCAGTATCTATAGCAGATACGGCTAAAAGTTCTTCCAAAACAAATGCACAGCGAAAGTGTTAATATTCGCATTTTCACAAAACAAAAGACTGATATTTTTTTCCAGATAAGAATTATATAGACAAGTACAAAATTTTGCATCATGGTCATGGCGTATGAACACTAGTTACAAGTTAACTTAAACACACTTATTTATTTTACAATAATTACGGTTATTAATTTAAACTTTGAAAAAAAAATACTGCAAAAGTAGGTAACATATAGTATACTGTATACCTAGTAGTATAACTAGCAATAGCATAGAATCAATGATTTTTATACTCTCAAAAATCAAAGTATAGAATACATATGATACGATTCAAGAGTTTATGCTAAATAATAATAATTTACAATAATAATTAAATAGTTCAATTAGTTTCATCTATACTGGATTTTTGCATGCTTAATACAAGCAGAATATAACACTGTTCCTAAACCACCAATTTTTATATCTGGTACCACCTGTATTCTACGCAAATAAATTATTCTTTCTTTCTTTCATAATAGTAGTAGTAATAGTACCTAATAGTAGTATATTGTGGTCTATTTATGGTAGCTAATTAGTTTAATCATTGCTTCATTGACTACATTTCCTGTACACTGATCTTTATCCGTCAATATAATATCTTCCGCCCTTTTTAGGGTTCTGTACCCAAAGGGGGCCCAACGGGACCCTATTACTCTCGCTACACTGCCCGTCTGTCCGACCCTCCGTCCGTCTGTCTGTCACAGGGCTGTATCTTTTGAACGTAGCCAGTTGAAATTTTCTCAGAATATGTGTTGATATGACGACAAATTTTACAAATAAAATAAAAAATATCAAAGGGGGTAGGTATATAAGAAACCTCGAAAAACATGTTTTTTTTAACGTTTTTGTTCCTGCTCTATCTTCAAAACGGTAATACATATCAGCGTCAAACTTGGGTCTGATTAGCATACTTTGTAGTTTAGCAACAAATACTAAAAATAGAGCAAACATAGACAAATGTGGTGGTACCTGCGTAAGAAAGAGATGCAAAAATTCATATCTCGAGCTCGGTGCGTTGATGTCTTTTGATGAACTTGCGTAAATTAAATCGGTTTCTATTGGGGTATCAAGTCGACGGGTGGTACGGAACCCTTATTTCGTGAGTCCGACTCGCATTTAGCCGGTTTTATTTACAGGATATCCTTCATGTTTTATTTTCTTAAGAACCATCAATTTAATTTTGTACGACATGTTTTTATGATATGGGTTAAACCCGAAATAAATGAATTTTAATTTTTAATTTTAATCAATGTCTTGATTACTGTCGTGATAAAACTTTCCTCTTTGAAAAGTACCCATTATCTTAATAATCAACACACTGAACTTGGTTTTGGGAAGTCCCCTTATACGTATACTATGGTACTTAATTTGAGAAAATTAATAAGAAAGTAAGCTACGCAGCAGTGCCGTAAGTACTTACGCAGCTACGTAATTACTTACGGCACTGAAACTACGTGGCAGTGGGCGGGGCACATTGCTCGCAGAACGGATGGCCGATGGGGCAGTAAAGTTCTGGACTGGCGACCGCGTACTGGAAGGCGCAGCATGGGTAGGCCCCCCACAAGGTGGACTGACGACCTGGTGAAGGTCGCGGGAATCCTCTGGATGCGGAAAGCGCAGACCGGTAGTTGTGGTGATGCTTGGGGGAGGCTTATGTCTAGCAGTGGACGTCTTAGATTGAAATTTATTTGATTGTAATTTCATTTCACCTATACTCGAAACAGAGCAATGCAAGCATTGGCATTGCAGTGGCAGGAATACAATAAAAAATATGACCTGAATCACAGAAAAAATAAGTTTTTTATTCCGTGACTTGAATGACATTTTTTATTCAGATTTATGTTATCTCTAGAGTCAGCGCGGCGCCTCCTTCCCGGTCCACTGATGCCCTTGCAACATATAATAATTTCACACTTGACTGGTCTCCACATCTGGGATCGGAGCTTACGTAAGCAAGGCGCGTCTGTCCGGAAGCCAGGCGCCGGCATTGTCAGGAATACACTCTTACGAGCTAATTTATACTCATATTCAAATATAGAACAATAAATTATAAACAATTTGACTGTTTCTTTTTTAAATTATTGGCCTGCATAGTATTTATTTTTTAGATTAATTTCGTTGCGAGTTTTAAGACATTTCATTGGATCCAAGTCACGTCGACTATCATAGCTCTGTTTTCGTTGATGGCCTTAATTTCTAAACCTCTATAACATGGGACTTATAACATAATAGGCGAAATGTGGGTGTACTATATATATACACACCTCTGACTTTTTTACGTGGGGAAATCCTCATGGACGCACTCCACCGGGGTGACGGAGCCAGTACCGGACTCTTACTAACTAAAACCACCACGTTGTCCTTCGGCTAACCTTTGGCCGGGGGCGTGGGATAGGATCTGCAGTATCCATCTACCCCCGACAGGTCCCGGCTCGCCGCTGGTAGGCGAGCCCCTTCTCCCCGTGCAGCCTGGCGTCTGCCGCACCCTCGTTCCGACTAAAGTAATTAATAATAAAGAATGAATGCGTTTTTGCTTTCCCAAAGCTACGATAAGATACATTACAGGGATGTTGAAACTATTTACCCGAGCGAAGCCGCATGTGCACTGCTAGTATGAACAGTGAAGATAAATTATGTATATACTCTGGTAGTTATTGCTTACAAATCTGAACTACAAGATCAATGGCGCCATCTATAAAGTTGTCTGTAAACTTTTCTGTACTGAAAGAAACGTGCTTGATGATAGTAAGTAACAACTAGCATCATTTTCATGGTCTCCGACATGCCATAATAGAATAGGAGAATTAAATACACCTAAAAGGTCGTTTTCTTTCAAAATAATTGAGGAAACCAGTAAAAAAAAATATGTTAATGATTTTTCGTGGAAAATGTTTATCAATTAAAGTTTTTCTAAAACAAATCAGCTTCTGTTTTAAATTTTATTGGAGTACATAACAATAGTTGTGAGGT
The DNA here is from genome assembly GCA_949699075.1 of Asteroscopus sphinx. Classification (NCBI taxonomy): domain Eukaryota; kingdom Metazoa; phylum Arthropoda; class Insecta; order Lepidoptera; family Noctuidae; genus Asteroscopus; species Asteroscopus sphinx. Next base: position 14,314,173 of record OX453021.1, read on the forward strand.
TGGGACCTCTTTTAATTTTCATAATGATTATTTAATAAAAAATATACCTAACCAAATTATCAACTGTTTCTTCAACACAAAACTCATTAAACTCGCATACTGCCAAAAGGTTTTCAGCAACCGCCAACATAATTAGGCCACCATGTTGTCTTGAAAAAATATCTCGGCGTCAGGCCATTTCAGTTTGAAAAAAAATTACATTATAACAATACGGATGTTTCGTTCTCTTTTCAATCAATAGAGCGCATCGAAATCCATGTGCACTTCGCATCTTAGATCTTGTCTGCCTACCATTGTGTATGTCTAAAACTCGTGGTACACGTCGTTTCGACGCACCTATTTATAAGTTCCAGAGGGATTGTGCACAGATGAAATTCCGATGCTAGTCGCGAGCTACGCGCGCTCCCGGTTTCGCGTCCCCGAAATATCCGTGGCCCACTGTATTAATTAAAAAAGTATGACCAGTTGATTGAGTGACGGTGTTCGAAATTCAAAGTGCGTATTCTGTGATTTAAAAAAAACATTTTACACTATACACAAGGAGTTTGGTTTATAATGTAAGACTTCATGCCTGGAGAAAGAATATTAGAATCTATTCTATTTGGAGAACAGATAGAAATAGGGTTTTACGTAGATAACTAGAATAGAAGTGATAAAGCTGTTCATTGTTTGGAATCTACTTGTCCACGTTTGAGTGCTTTGGTATTATCAAATGAACTTTTCAAAGTTTCAAATCTAACGAAAAAAGGTGATCTGATGAACTAAAAAACCTTTACAAAAGGTTGTAAATCTGAAATCCTTTCAAAGTCTCCTTTTTGACAGAGCAAAAATGCTTTTCCGAAAGTTCTTATACAGCTTTATTACATTTAGTATTAGGTACCTATTTTTGTCTCGCATTTTTATCCTTCATTCAAGACTGAAGGAATGTTTTAAAACCATAAATAATAATTATATCACTGTCGGGAGAAAGATTACGAATGACGTAGGTTCAGGCATTTAAAGCAGAATCATTATTATTGATAATCCATCAGTGTAATCCGTGATCACTGGATATCATGCAAATTACAAAATAAATGTGAATGAACCTTTGCTTAGTTCCGAAACAATTGATACCTAGTAAAGATTTTGAGAAAAGACCGTTTTGAAGCAATTACTAGGTATGTTGTTTTAGAACTTTGTATTTAGGGTGACGGGTTACGAATATAAATAATAATAAATATTTTGGGATATGTAACTGCAAAATATGTTAGTAGTTCTTGTAAAAGAGCTCGTCCGGGAAATACCACCGTACAGTACGCGCAAAATAACTTTGCCGTAGTGAAGTTTGTAACTGCGCATGTTTCCCCGCCCCCGCCTCCAACTGACGCTCATAAAATGATTACTGAAACGGCTTTGTGACAACTTCACTCCGGCAAAGTTAAATTGCGCGTACTGTACCTACTTCTGCCGGCAAACAGTGGCATTGTTGTGTTCCGGTGCTGAGGGTACGCCGGTGAAATTACAATCACAGACTTTCCATCTTCAGTTCTCAGTTTGGCGAATGCGATTTGAATTACCATTTAAGGCCAAAATTTATATCCTATCTATGCCACGATGTACCCTACTAGAGATAGAAATTTGACTTTGTATGGAGCTTATGTCTGGATGGAAAGTCTCATGTGATTGTAATTTCACTGGCTTACCCTAAGCACCGGCACACGCCGGAACACAGCAATGCAAGCATCATCGTTTGACGGCAGAAATAGGTACAGTACGCGCAATTTAACGTGGCCGTAGTGAAGTTTGTAACTGCGCATGTTTCTCTGCCCCCGCCTCCAACTGACACCCATAAAATGATTACTGCGACGGCTTTGTGACAAATTAGACATATTTCGTATGGAATTTATGTGAAATTTCTATCCCTAGTAGGGTAAATCGTGGATAGATTGGATATTAACTTTGGCCGTATGGTACAACCTAGGTGGTATTACAGTTGTTTTGGGCAAAGGCACTGAGGTAAAATGTACTACGTACTAGAGTAGATTACCACAGAGTACATTATATGAACAAAAAATATAGCACAACTTGCTGGCCGCGGAGCACGCGCGGCGCGAGCGTGGCTAAGTGAGTGAGAGTGCAGGAGCTCTAAAACGTGCTACAAACATTTTGTTCGAGGTGTCTGTGGGCAAAGGTAACCGCTTCACATTAGGTCTTAGAGTAGGCATTTCTTTCGTATCGTCTTCCTATGCCAAAAAGAAATATACTGTGGATATACTTAGAGCAAGCTTGATTAGATACTGATTGATATGAAAGATTCCTTAACAAGTCCATAATTGAACAAAGTTTATCTAATAATTTCTTAGGTTTTCACTATCACTACACATTATAAACAATACAAAAAGTATTAAAATTGGTTTTCCTGACGTTTCGAATGCTTTGCAGCGTTCGTCGTGCATTTGCGTTCGTGCAAAGCATTAGAAACGTCAGGAAAACCAATTTTAATAATGTACGCGATGTATAAACTTTACGACGCGACGGTTAAACTTCTTATTCTATTGTTAAAGTTAAAGTCTAGTAAGTCAAATAAAAAATAATATTTTTAATGTAAATTACAACTAAAAAAATAAGTTGATAAAGTTGCTGTAATGCCCCATTATGTAAATTTTCATAAAAGACCCAAAAATATGTTTAAATAAAAATATAGGTAAGAACGTTGAAATATTTCATAAAGTGCGATCATAAATACGACGAAACAAGTCACCTCGTATTTTGAAAGTGACTTATTTATCTCCACTAAAAGGTTAGGACGCCATGCCAAACACCCACTAAATACATACATTTTAAATAACTCGTTGAAATAAAAATGTTATAGCTTAACGGGATTATGCCTAGATTTTATTTCAACTGACAATAAAGTAAATAAATAATTGGTAGTTAAAATTTAAAGAGAAATTTGAATGAAGTTGTAAATTGATAATAGGCCAGTAAGCAGGCAGTTCACGGTTTTTTTTATAGTATAGGATGGCGAAACGAGCCAAAGGCCCACCTGATGTTAAGCGGTTACCTTTGCCCATAACAACTTCAATACCACCTAGGCTGTTGCCTTAATGGTACCGCAAGTCGGTTCGCTAAACTGAGACATGAAGATGCACCGGCACCCGTACCCTTCAGACCGAAACACAGTAATGCAAGCATCACTGTTTGGCGGGGAACTTTTTTTACTTCCCCGCACGAGCTCTTTCACAAAGGAGCTCTACTAGTACTACGTTACGTACGTTTTATGCCTGGAATACACATGTTATTAAAAAAACCGGCCAGGTGCGAGTTGGACTCTGTCAGTAAGGGTTCCGTACCACCCATCGATCTACCACCACGATACCCCATAGAAACGGATTTAATTTACGAGAGTTCAACAGAAGACATCAACGCACCGTTAGCGAAATATGAATTTTTGTATCTCTTTCTTACGCAGGTACCACCATATATGTCTATGTTTACCCTATTTTTTTTTATTTGTTGCTAAACTACATAGTATGCACTATAATCAAACCAAGTTTGACGCTGGTATCGTTTTGAACAGGAACAAAAACGTAGAAAAAATGCATGTTTTTCGAGGTTTCTTGTATGGAAGGGAGTCCCCCTTTGGTATTAGACTTTTTTTATTTTTTGGTATTTGTCGTGGTAAGGGTTACAGCACCACATATTCTGAGAAAATCTCAACTCTGCGTACGCTCGTTCTATCCACGCTTGCAAATGCGTAGAAGCTTCGCTTCTGTCGGGCGTCCCCCCAAAGCTACCCGTTTTTACTTCATCTAGCACTAGGGAGAAGGCACAGTCCAATACAAATAAGCAATGTTGTTCTGTTCATGTTTCTATCACGCAAGTTTCTTTTCGCGCATATGTCCTTTTACGCATATGACCATTCGCGGAAGGTGATTCACGCGAGTATCTTTCGCGCAAGAATTTTTACGCACATATATCTTTTCGCGCATATGTCCTTTCGCGCAAGTGTCTTTTCGCACATATGTCATTTTGCGCATATGGCCACTCGCGGACGTGGATTTGCACAAATGTATTTTTGCGCAAATGTCCTTTCGCGCAAGTGTCTTTTCACACATATGTCCTTTTGGTGTCTTTCACGCATATGTCCTTTCGCGCATACGTCCATATGTGGAAATGGGTTGCCCGCAAGTGTCTTTCGCGCAAATATACCAAATTCCTATATTATTATTAAAAAAAAAGTGTGCTATTTAATAATAATTATTTTCCGTTATTTTTATGTTACAATCAAATAACATTCATAACCGTATCTAAGCCTTTACTTACAATTATTTTGAATATGACCCATACACTGTCTAGTAGCTGGCTAGTTTAGTGTATTTTCCTTGTACAATAAAATCTAGTTTTAGTTTCACCCTTGTCTGAAATCTAGCTGAAGTGCGTGAGAGTAATGCACAGCAGATATTTGAATAATTTCCCAGTTTTTTTCTATATTACCGTTGCATTTTAATTTTCAATACATTGTATCTTTTAGTAGTTTTACGCATTTATTATGTAAATAATGAAGTAAGCATGCATTACCGTTAAGGGAACGGTAAATAATATTGCTATATGCCTACTTGCCCCCACCCCTTAATGGGGTAGGCCTATTTCCAGCAGCGGACGTTTTTCGGCTGAAATGATGATGATGATGCCTACTTGTTATTTTTAAAATTATTGAAAAAAGTTATAAACAATTCATCTTGTGGACATCTGTTGAAGATCTTAATAAATAATACCACATTATTATACATTTTCACACAAAATAGACTAATATTTATATAATTTTGTTTTGAGATGCCAAATTCTTATGCTCTCAATAAGAACTTGGAAACTCAAAAAACAATCAATTTTATTTTGTTTAGTTGACACCTGTTGAAAATCTAAATAAACAACCATGTGATTAACAGTCTACAAATATCGTTATTAATGCTCACAAATTGTTTTACTCTCAAGTTATAAAATAATAACAAAGACCCCCAAATACTATCACTCAACCAACTCCTGTTTGGCTAATATACCCTAAACAAACAGCCAGAATAACGTCTATGACTCAACAGATATGGCATTCACGCGCAAACTAGCGTATAAAATAATAGGTAGGTACCAGAAATAATAATGTTGATTTAACATCAGCAAGTGTTTCTATAAGAGCCTACTTAGACCCAACACTTACGTCGTTACCATTGTCACACCACCGCCACAAAAAGACAGACACAAGTTTTAGTTTTCACTATTTTGAACGATTACATTTGAATACGAATATAATTTGTCCCTATCTCTTCTCATGGGTGTCGTAAAAGGCGACTAAGGGATTTACAAGACAATGGGCAGCAGCATTCTCTTGAGTATTTAACCAACCAACTAAGATCGCCATTCCGCCTGCCAAGCGTGGTGATTATGGATTATTCCCCCCCAAAATTGGGGCTATGCCCAGCAGTGGACGTCTTTCGGCTGAAATTATGATGATGATTCGAATACGAATACGATCAAAATACACCTTTAGTTCGTTTTGTATAATGGATTCGATTCGTGATTATCGGAAATTATTGTTTGAATGTTCGTGCGAATAACACATAATCATTACGTGGACAGCATTTTGTAGTCCATGTTGACGGCTACCAACGTGTAGTTGGTGATGATTGATCTCGATGACAGCGCTAGCACGTGGCACTCATCGAAACCACTATGAGTTATTGGATGCAGGGGCGAATGGTACAAAAGTGCGCAAGGATTTTAGCGTTGAATAAGTATAATTTTTTGCCGACAAATAATTTAAAATGTACTGGTTTAATATCCTACTAATATTATAAATGTTATTTTCTTGACGTTTGAATGTTTATTACTCTATCACGCTGAAACGGATCAACGGATTTGAATGAAATTTGGCACATAGATAGACCACAACCCAAATTAAAATATACGCTACATTGTATCTCGAGAAAACTAAACATTTCCCGAGGGATGCGTGATAAGTCTTACTGTGATAAGCCGAATTATACGCCATGAAGCCGCGGGTAAATATTGGTAAATATTCTAGTCTTTCTTGGCAACAAACTGTGGTAATTAAACGTTAAAAATCCTTGCTCACTTTTGTACCCTTGCACCTCTATTCACCCCTTATAATTTTAGTGTCAAAAATAATTTAATATTTCTGACACTACGATCAGACCACAGTTTAGTAGCTGAGACTGCACTTTACAGTCTCAGTACAGAGTGCTGCGTCTGAACAAGCCCTAAGTCTACTAGAGCTTATGACGGGCGTGTTATAAATATCTAGTCTTGTTGAATGAATGGACGCGATGTTTGGCTTATTTCAGCAGCTCCTATACTATGTGCTTTCAGGTTTCTTATGTATTATGAATTTCATGCCAACAATCATGTATGTGCATAGTTTTGTACAAATTCCACGTAAATGAAATAAGAACTCTCGTACTCAGAAGAATAAGAAAGATGGTTATTTGTTTTTAAGATATTAAATTAGGTAAATAATGGAATCAGGCGTTACTTTGCGGAAATCCATGACATACAAAATATGAAGTTACAATATTTAGTGTTCATCATCTCAGCCGAAAAACGTCCACTACTGGACAAAGGCCTCCCCCAAAGGGCGGGGATATGCCATAATCGCCACGCTTGGCAGGCGGGTTGGCGATCGCAGTTGGCTGTTTAAATACTCAGAGAACGCTGCTGAGCATCCTCTGATGAATCCCTAAGTCGCCTTTTACGACACCCATGAGAAGAAAGAGGGTGGTGCAATTCTTTACGTCCGGCACCACACGGACGATATTGAGTGTTAATTCCGCCAAAAAACTAGGTCGCCAAGCTTGAATGCAATATGCAGCCCCGCCATCCCGCCCACAAATATATGCACATGCAGGAGGTGCGAGATATGCAAACCAAATGCAATATAAAAACTGTTGATCAGAAAACCTTAGGTTTACTTTATACAGAATGTCAGGGAAACGCTTCCGAAAACGAAGATAGGTGATAGTGCTGGTGATTACTGATCCAAAACCACAAAAAAATGCAATTCTTTTTTTAGATTTTTTCATATTTTTTTTTTCATTTTTCCTTATGTATGAGTTTTATTTAACTGCCCAAAGCTGGTTATGTATGAAAAATTGCAAAGAAAATATATATGAAAAAATCTAAAAAAAGAATCGTATTTTTTTTCGTGCTTTTGTATCAGTAATCACTAGCACCTATCTTCGTTTTCGGAAGCGTTTCCCTTACACCCAGTATGTAGTAGCTATTGGACTGTGAACTACAATAGGTTTGGAAAACCACGTTACAATAGGTGAACCGTACCTTCTAGGTTTAGGTTTAAAGAAATTTATTCTCAATAAAAACACAAAATACTTACTTGAGAACAATATTAACGCTATGATGGTTTAATTCGTCGAATTTAAATTTTTTTTTTTTTTTTTTTAAATTGTTGTGTACCCATTCAGTGCATTCATTATTTTACAAAAGAGTTGTCTGAAATTACATATTATTATAGTGCTAGCTCAGTTTTGAATGCATTAAATTAGCTTAGATTTTTAATACGTGAGGGTATTTTATTAGAGTTGTGCTCCTTCATAAGTTATAGTTTTTTTGCCATAGTTGGTTCTAATTTTTGGTAAAACTAAGAAACTAGCTCGGCGAGTGCTACTTTGGGTAATCTGTTTTAGTACAAAGACCAAAAAAAAAGACCTTCTACTAAAAAGACCAAAAATAATATCCTATCTAACCACGATTAGCCACACTCAAATGGGTTATGTATTTTGGCCGTAAATATCGGCCTTTTGTAATCTTTTGTCACCGTCACAGCGCTTAGCAACTTGGCATGGAAGCATGGAAGTAGGTGATTATCAATGCCAGGTGGCTTAGTCATACCATCAACATACGATAGTAATGTAGGTATATATAATATTTGTCGGACGAAAAGTCTGGAAAATCGTATCACTTCATAGTAGAGTAATTGAATTTCCTTTATTAGATATGAATGCACTTGAAATACGTAACATAACCTTCAAGCAAGTAATTATATCTATAAAGGTTAGTATTCGTCATAAACATGGAAACAGGCGGCAAAGGGACATTATATTATAAATTTTATTATCATTCTGATGGTCTAGTATCATAATAATGTCGAGAGAATGAGTAAATGCATAATTGTAGCACTTATAAAGATTGCTGTAAAGTGCACATCACATAATTTCATTAAAATAAAACAAGTTTAACCGGATTACATCGCGTATATTATTTAAATTAAAAGATTTAAATTGTGGAAAGAAAAACAAACAAAACAGAAACAGTGTTTCTTAATAAGATATCGCTGACGTCACCCAAAGACGTACCATAGTGGAGGATAATTTCGATACCACGAGCAGTGTTCACGGTAGCTTAGTGGCTAAACCACTGGCGTACTGAGCCAGGTCGTAGTCGCAGGTTCGAATCCTGCTCGTGAGCGATTTTTTCTTTCCACAATTTAAATCATTAGATTTCGCTTCGCATGCGTAAATGCGTTAAAAATAATAAAATAATAATTTGAATTTCTTAAGATATATCTGTAAAGACGCTTGTCATCTTACTATTCTGCCGTGTCACTCGCAGGTCTGTTATCTTAAGATACATGAGTTACGCGTAACAGGTCTAAATCGTATTTTTTCATGATCCTCTATCACCCAGTAAAATAATATTTTAATTAACTATTACCAATTAGTCACAATTGCCTATCACCTAACTCTTGAAACTATGATTTTGCCATTGTTAGTTATGGTAAAATACTGTATCTTAAGTTACATCAATTACGCGTGATAAATTGCGAGCGCATCGAGCAAATCCTAACTCTGCTAACTACTAGATACAGTATTTATCCGTGACTGTAGTGCGCGTATTAATTGATGATGATGTGGATATTATGAGAGCTTCATTAACAAACATGGTTCTAAAAGTAATAGCCCACGGCAACATGATAGTATTTATGGACCAGCTGAAGAAAAATAACTACCTTTCTGAAATCAATAGGTGGATTAAAAAAATCGCGGTCGAATATGCAGGAGTAATGTTCACAAACCTATTTTTGTTGGTTAGTATATCAGCTTGATGTATCTCATTTACCGGGTTTTTGAAAAGTGTACGTACTTGAAAATAATTTCCAAAAGCTTTCAAATTACGCACTGTCTGTGGTTGGATTTCCACTGGTTATTTTATGAAAATGTGTGTTAATCAATTATTATTTTAGTACAGAGGAAATTAAAGTAAATAGGTCCTAAACAAGGCAATGAAAAGCCAACTGGCACCTTAAATTATGGATTTCAGTCATGGTTTCAGAGTTTCAGATAATTTCAGAACGCGCCAATTGTGCTTAGATAAAACCAAACAGTTTTTAGTATCTTCGTTGGTAATTTTTACTGTTTGACGTTTATTCAATAACTACAAAATTTGTATAAATAAGTGCAGTTATAAATGCAGTTTATGACGATACCCTTTAATCAGCAGTCGACTTAGACCCAAAAAAACTGCCACCATTACCTTATTTTCAAAATAATCACCTTATGTTGCTTCGAGGCTAGTAGTTCTGGTCTATACTTTTCTTTTAAGTATTTTTTGGTCTTACTATTCTGTTGTCTTAGCTGGACCCTAGTTTCATTAATTACAACTAATTTGCGTAAAATTTTTAATATATCGGCATCAAACGAAATAAAAATTTGCGTGAAGTGCTTAGCCGGTTGTGTTTTTGTTCGACTCAAAAGGGCATCGGTATCTTTCTCTTAGATACCCTGGGAAATCAGAATTTATGGCAAATATTGCTTCCTTATCACTTTTTAAAAACATCTATTACCTAGCTATCTCTTTAATATTTCATTATTGATTTCCTACCATCAGATTCAATATATTTTCGGTGTTTTGTGCTATAGTGGAAGTTGAAGGCTATTTACAGTAGAGGACATATTCAAAGCTCTGTCTACTGGGATTTAATTCAGCTAACTGATTTTTTACTACAGCATCGGATGCAATAGATTCTTCTTATTCTGACACTATGTAGTTTTGTGCTATTTTGGTCAAAATTTAAAACGGACACGTACTGACAGCGCATTGTTGAGATTTTTTTTTTCGAATGCAAGAAATTTATCACCTGGCTCTGATTAAATCCTTCTAAGTCTGGAAGAAAAAGTAATACAACAAAGAAATTGAGCGTAAAATCATCTGAAGGGTTGACGATTACAATGAGATCAAAAGCATTTCGATTGCATTATTATTTTTATATAAGACCGCGAACTTTTCAATCCACGTATTTAGGCATTAAGAATAGTTGAATTTTGAAGATGCTCAACTTACATAGTCGTCAAAAAATCATACGATGAAAAATAATTCAATGATTTGCATGTGTATTGCAAAAGTGTGTTGGACTAAGGCGAAGGAGTGTAAGTGCAAGAAAGAAAACAGACTTAGATGCAGATGTAGATTTAGATTTAGATAAGATCTAACATATCTAGGATATAGTTTTTTTTTAACATAACATAACACATAATACCACGCCTGTATTTCCCCGAAGGGGTAAGCAGAGGTGTATATAGTACACCCACATTTCGCCAGTTATGTTATAAGTCCCATGTAATAGGGGGCGAGCCTATTGCCATTAACCGGGCACAAATCCAGACTCCGGGCTGCTACTGAGAATTTACTAGTTTTTTTTTGTATCTAAAATAATTTTGATAATAGGTACTAAGTTCTCATTCCAATTTTAATGTTAGTTATGAAGTTTATTAATTTTATTTATTTGTTTTAAAAGTTATTCAATCTTGGTTAGAAGAAGTCAGAGTTTTCGTTTTACTTTTTGACTCATTAAAAAGGATATTTTAATGCATTAGATAAGTCATAAGTCATTTTCATTTGTTTAGATGAGTACTATTTTTTCTATTCCTTTATAAACTAATTTAATTTAATACTAAATAATCAGTCAGACAAAGTTTAGTTAAAGATACCTGTGTTTAGCAAAACATTCCATATTACACTTGTTGCGGCTAAGTCACGTATCGATACAGAGCACCGCGTAACAACCAATGTATAGAGAGCTTGTTACACCTATCTCTATTATAGCTAATAACTCTGAAAATTTCGAAGTTTTCAAAAATGTATAAATTGCGCGGTTTTCCTCAGACTTTAATACAACCAATTATGTAAAAATATTTCCCGAAAGTTTTGAAACATTTAAGATAATCGCAATTATCTGTAAAAAACTTTAAACGGTGATATCTAAAAACTATGTTTCGTGAGATACAAGAGAAAGGCCTGACACGGCAGTATTCCTGTGACCACGCTGCAAAGCTTTCGAAAGGTCAGAAAAACTAATCGCGACGTAATCCGGTTAAACTTGTTTTATTATAATGTAGTGATCGCGAAAAGCTAATAAATTGTTATTACATAATAATATCCATATGAATGACTTGCTCCCATGCACCCGGGTGCCCCTATCCCACTACCGGGGCAAATGGTAAAAGAAGTCTAATCTTCCACAGAAGTTACCGTGTTAGGGACACAGATCATGTGTCATCGACCCCGACAGCCCAAGCCATCAACAAACGAACTAACAACAATCACGAACCATCGTCATTACGTTCGAGGGAGATAGGACTGATCAAATAAAAAAAATCCCTGTATATTATTAGCTTAAAGACTTCATCATCATCATTTCATCCGAAAGACGTCCACTACTGGACATAGGCCTCCCCCAAGCATCGCCGCAACGACCGACCCTGCTACCTGCATCCAGCGGATTCCCGAACTGGTTCAAGACTTGCTTCCAATAAAAAAGGATCTCATAGGAGCACGTACTCTGTATTAGTTTTTTCGAGGTTTGTGGATAAATCAGTCCTGCCTAAATTAAAAATATACTTACGTTAATTAAATAATTTAAATCTAAATTATTTCTTGACTATTTTATAAGTTAATAATTGTAGAAAGTGACTTTTCGAATGAATGAAATATTTACTAGTTTCGTGAAAATATAGGAAAGGTAAAGATCTTCCTTCCCACAAAATTTCTCATAGAATAATGTCATCGTACGACAATTTGTGTGTAGGGCTATAGAGGCACGTAATTTTAGATTATCTCTATTTTTTTCTATGTGTAATAAACCAAACACGTTATGACGTTATTGACGATTGGATTTGGATTGGATGGGTTTTTAATAAGATAATAATTTCAATATATCACCATGACAATGATGGTTATAATATTCGATTAAGTAACCAATTATCTCAACGGAAATTAAATCAACCTATCACAATACAAACAAAAGATAGCAAGTGTGAAGTCCCTTATCAGCCATCTCGACGATGTAATTAATAATTAATTAATTACGCGTGTATCAAAGCGTAAGATCAATCTTTAATTTGCAATAAGTGCATGATTAATTATATCGTGGTACCATTAGTCTTTCGGTAGGTTACTGGACACAAAGGACTTAAAACGGCTATTTTATTACACTGCTTTATTTAGGCATTAAAGAAAAGATCAAAAATTATTTAATTGAATTGAATTAAAAATAGAACAAAATACAGAATAGTTATCTAATTACAATGGCGAGTTGGAGTATATCAATTGCAGAAACTACAATGAAATTAATGCTTTATTTATATGTATAGACCTCAACTTCGTAAATCAAACTTCATCATCATTGGTTAGAGTTAACTAAACCTATATAATAGTCTAGTTCACCAACAAAATAACTGACGTTTATGACGAAAACGACTGCTTAGCACAAACATTTTGTACCGTCTTTTAAACTGCTCAAATTCAACGGTTCAAATTAAACAATTATTTGTTGTTTCGTAAACTTGGCCCTAAGACCGTAACATCGTGGTATTACAAATAGAACCATCCCCAAATACATTGATACTATACACCAAGACACAATTTTCTCAAAGACACACCTATATTAATAGTGCGATACTGCATGGAACTCATCTTAACTCTCGACCAGCAATAAGGCTTGATTTCACTAAAGATAATTATCTGGTTAAACGACCATGTACCCACAATTCCAGTAAAATTATGAATATTTTTTTGGTGCATTAAAAGAGCCTCCACGAGTGACGGTATTTACTTGATCGTCCGGCGCACCCTGGGCAGTTAGCCCTGCTACCAACCTGCTGACTGGCTAATCTTTTTCTCACGGCATGAGCTATTATCGTTATGTAGCTCATGTCTACACGATAGAAAAAGTACATTTTTCAAGTAATCGGCCGTTTAATCAGAGAATTAACGTTGATGAACATCGGCCTAACTAGTTTTCTACCGTATCACAATCAATCACAATATGGACAACCAGACTACGCGTTTCTAATCCATACTGTAACATTATCGATGCATGAAAATGAAATTAAGCATTGAGGTTAAGGCGAGGTTCCTGCAGAATCACACTGCTGTTTCTTATTCTTACTAAGCCTTTCCTCTTCAGATCACCATGCCGATCGGTAACTTAAGTAAAGACAGCGGTCCTCGACGGGATTCATTCCGGCCTCCCTGGGTGAAAGACAAGGATGTGGAGGCGCCGCCATCTTGGATGCAGAAGAAACTGAAGCCAGTTGAAAGCACGACGAAGACTATGTCGGTGGACGTTGAGCCGACGCCGGCACCGACGCCTTCTAAGCCGCTGAAGCGTGAGTTGTTTTGCTGTTATATATTGTTTCATTCGCACGTAAAATAAACAAACTTAAGGCCCTACTGAGAGCTTAGTGGCGCCCCCATCAGTAAAAATATAATTACTCGCGGAGTACTTACATCATTTATCGAAGTACAGCCCCTCTAGCCAAGTTGACAATCTACACACAATCTACAATCGTCAACGCTTAGAAAACAATCAAAATGTATGGGAATGACATATCTCAACTAATGACTTTTTCGTTGAGATATGTCATTCCCATACATTTTGATTGTTTTCTATTTGGCGTTGACGATAATGATTGTAGATTGTCAACTTGGATAGGGGGGCAGGTATATAATAATAATAATAAGCTTTATTACTGATAAACTTATCACAATAATTACAAAATGAAATACAGTAAAAATTATCATTGCACTTCGGTGTATTCGTCTATCAGCAGCTACTCGCGGAGTACTTACATCATTTATCGAAAATCCGTTTTTAACAATTGAAGTACAGGTACTGTAGTTTAATCAGACGCTATTAAGGTTTGATTTCACTAAAGATAATTATCTAGTTAAACGACCGTTTACCCACAATTCCAGTGAATTTTTCGAGTAATCGGGTGTTTAATCAGAGAATTAACGTTGATGAACACCGGCTTAACTCTGTAAGTTACAGTTCGCTGTTATTGTAGATGGAAAATGTGCCAAAAGTGGCCGTTTTTCCCATTTTTTCTACCTACAACTACAGTGAACTATGATTTACAGACATAATAGTTTCTGATTAAACCACAGTAGGTACCTGTACTTCAATAGTTAAAAATCAACTTTCGATAAATGATGTACTCAGCGAGTATTTTTGTTACTGATGGGGGGAGGGCGCCAAATTACCTCTTAGTAGGGCCTTAAGTTTTTATATCTTACGTGCGAATGCTCAAACGCAACAATTTTTTAAGTCGTAATTAGATCATGCTGTCACTAACGTTGACAGCGCAAGAATAGTTAAATAATATTGAATCACTATTTATTGCTCAAGTATGATCTCTTCGAGATCTTAAAAATACTATTTTATATCTGGACTATACCTAATAACTTTCTGAAGATTTTCGCATCGATTATATTTTTTTCCGGAGTATGGATTTGTGCCCTGTTAATGGCAATAGGCTCGCCCCCTATTACATGGGACTATAACATAACTGGCGAAATGTGGGTGTACTATACACCTCTGCCTACTCCTTCGGGGAAATACAGGCGTGATGTTATGTTATATTTTTAGTTTTTTTTCCGTTTAATAAAAGTGTTAGTAACTAAGTAGTTTCCCTTGTTAAAAGACACAATAAAGTCAATAAAAACAAAACAACATAATTATTGGCCTAATATGACACATAAGTATTTATTTAAGAAATGAATGTAATCTTGTTGTGCAATAAACAACATAACATAACACCACGCCTGTATTTCCCCGAAGGGGTAGGCAGAGGTGTACAGTGCACCCACATTTCGCCAGTTATGTTATAGTCCCATGTATAATAGGGGGCGAGCCTATTGCAATAAAGAGGATTATTATTATTATTATTTGTATCTCTTTATTATCTCTCGGCATATCTTCCGTGAGGAAGAAATCCGGACCTTTGAAAGGCTTGCCAGAGAACACAGGTCCAGCTCGCAGTCGCCCATTTGAGAAATTTAATCATCTAACATGGGATGGGGCACCAACTGGGGACAGTCCACAGCTGCACTAATTATTATTATGACTTGTCTTTTAAACGCTGTTCACACATTTCCGGGTTAGCGCAAAGGTCAGGGCCTTCCGAGCTTCCGCGCCGTGGTCCTGTGCATATAAAATTGAGCCGGTCACGTGACGTCAGTATCAGTGCCCGTGGTGCACAAAACACCATACAAAGAACCACGGCCTGAAAGTTCGGAAGGGCCTGACCCGGAAATGTATGGACAGCGCTTAACGCATTCGTGAGCTGACTGAAGGTATATAAGGTCCTACATTATTAATCCGAAATATTAAATATTTAATAAAAATATTTCTACTCATCATTATGAACAACTTTTACTGTGGGACCAATCCTGAAATCGCGAAAAAATAAATCAGGTGGTCCCTACATTTTATCGATTTAAGTGAACACAAATGTAGGGACCTACTGATTTTTTTTTCGCGATTTCAGGGTTGGTCCCATAGTACATGTTGTTTGTTATGATTAGTAGATTTACCACTTCAAATATAATGTAGGACCTTATATAAATGTATGTTTGCTTACATAACAAAGAATACAGTGACGCTTATCAATTGCACACGTTATTTTACTTTAAAGCATGTAAAGTGTGTCAGATTTTAATATAGCCATGGAATATTATAGAAACTGTATTAATACCCTAATTCGCTTTATGGCTGAATGACGTTCCCGAGTGAAAAACAACAACATACATTGAAGACTACGTATGTTTCCTACCCACGCGATGATGAAGCTATTATCAATAATAGCCAGCGAAAGTAACAGCATTTATCCCGTGATTCCGTCATATTTTTGTCGTGAGCTTCAGTTTTTATGATTTAATTACGTAGTGTGGGAAATGGAAAAAGTATGTTTGCGAAAAATCTTCGTATTTTCATATTATCAATAAATTAATATGAAAGCCTTAGAGTTATATAGATGCCAAAGCCCAAATGGTATAGATGGATACACTGTTAAAGGACACAGTGTATATAATATAAGTGTACCTGTGTGCCAATCTAACATTGTGTTGAGTATCTAAATGCTAATATTGCACTAATTAAAATAAATCCCATATGAAATTCTTGCTCAAAATACTTTCTGAATACTCTGTTTCGCGAATTTAGACCAAGAAAAAAAGGAAAGATCTCCAGGCAGAACATGTGCCTCATCTGGACATTGTAAACCATAGTGCTTATTACAAGTCAGTGAATATATTTTCTCCAGTAAAAAATACATCAATTGGCTCTTTTCCGTATGCAACGAAATAATACGCCAGCAATATCAAACACGACAATATTAGAAATTGCTGGACACTTTTTATTTTTTAAATTATGCTAGCGAGGTTTTTAAGTATACACCTTGTACACACTTACTTAAATTAGGTGTTTTAGGTACAAAATATTTATCATTAAAAATGCTGAATTCACATTTTTTTTTCAAAACTTTAAAAATAGAACAAGAACAGCGCGCGGACGAATTGGCGCGAATGAAAATTAGATACTGTCGAATTAATTTGTGTATTATTTCCTCGCCAATGAGAGAAAAGTACTATACAAGTCTCGGCCGAAATAGCAATTAACGGCATCGTTTAGTTAAAAAGGACTCGGCTGGCGCCTCGTCCTTTTAAAATCACTTCGGGAATCCAATATTACTCGCCCGTCAATTGCTTCATTTCAGACCTTGACAGTAATGTACTTACTATTTAATATACTGCCCACAGAAATAAAGAATCCAGTCTATACAAGAGGTTTTCAAAACAAACTTACGCTGTTTTTGCTAAATAGGTGTATCTATTCTGTCGACGAATTACAAATTGACAAAAGCAAAAAGTTGCTTTAAAATTGTATGTTAGTTTGACATAATTGTTTAATTTTATTGTGAGTAATATTATCAATATTAATCTGGATTTTATTTTATTTTGTATTTAATTAATTTGTCGTACTTACATATAATAAGTTATCATATTTTAATGTACCAAATTCAGACATAATGTAAATTGTTATTGTTGTTATTATTGTTATTGAATGAATGAAATGAAATGACCTTTCGCGTAAAATTCAAGCAAGCCGGAATAGTCACGCTCTAGTTAACAATTAAACTTAAAACAAAACAAAATACCTACAATGTAAAAAATGTACTTAGTATGCCTAGGTATACCATAGTCGAGTGTAGGCAAAGTTCCAAGAAAATTAGACCCGATGCGTGGACATGGATTGCCAGGAACTAACAGACGTTACAAATTGAGTCTAATCTAAGAGAGGGTTCAGACGAAGCATCTAACACGCCAAAAGAGCGTAAAATAATATTAGTGCTACGGTAGCCATGACTTTAGCTATGAATCTATTAGCTTCGAGAGTTGCCTTGTAGTATCTAGAACAGGGTGTCTCAAACTTATAGCCCCCTTACTAAATTTCCCAGACGACAGCATGTATAGGTAATCATTAGATCAGCGATGGAAGTTTTTCTTCCTGACCTGCTCCGTTGCAGCTGCTTTCTTCTGTGATGCGACGCAATGCTTCGCGTCACTGCCCTAGGGTATTTCAAGTTGAAAATTCAAGTTCTTGGGCGTATTTGACATACGGAAGCTAAATGCTTACTAGAACAAAAAATACAATACAAAAAAAAACAAATACAAAAAAAAAACAATTTTTGCTTGCTTGTTTGCTTGGAGCTTATTACAACACGACGCTGTTTGAAATAAAACTTAGAAATTCTTATTGAAATTGACCGTGTTATTTTATCTGAACCAACCTTTACATTGCACTTGGAACTAATGGAGACATTATGACATTATTATTACCACCTTGACGACTATTCGCAGTCAGGGTCAAGGTTCGATCCAATATTGCGATTTCTAATATTGCATTTCTGACATAGAACTGCAACGTATATGAACTGCTTACAATTTTTAATAGGTGATTAAAATGTAAAATGTAAGTATCATGTGGCCATTAATGTTTTTTACAGTAATTCCATATATTCCTGCCTATTTGTTGTCTAGCAGTATGAGTCTGTCATGCTCACTTAAATGTCATGCTGATGGTGGCGTTAGTGTCGGGTCGTTAAGTTCCCTTCAATATGGTTGAGTTAAGCGATGGCTGATGCTCGCGTCATGCTCGTGAACGGGTGCCGTCTGTCGGGACAGGTCAGCTTCTACATACTATGGCAACTCTTCTTACGTTTATTTCTAAAGGCAATATACTCACTTTTAAACTCTTGTTTATTTCTGACATTAACCTACATTATACTCACATTATTTGAATAAATTTGATGTAATAAACAATAACCTATTTTAAAAAGAGTTTATCCATGGAGTTTCTTGCCGGTTCTTCTCCATAGGACCCACAATTTGGAACCGTGCAACTAGAGCCTGACCTTTCAAAAGTGCCTGTAATTAGGTTTATTTGAAATAAAAAACATTGAAATTGAAAAATTGAAAATTGAAATCCCACATCGAACAAATTATATAGGTCACTCGGTATGATTTGTGTTCCGAAGCACAAATTCATAACCAACAGCAAAAATAATTATAGCCTCTTCTCTGTACAAACTACTTTTAAAGACGACGTCCATTGTTTAAATATTGTGTTAGTTTAATCTCCAGTTGATCTCATAGAGTAGCTATATTAAGAGGGCCTGAATTTAGGAATTGACACGTCCCTAGGCTAACATAAACTTATAGAGACTTTTACATAACATAACACAACATTACACCTGTATTTCTCCGAAGGAGTAGGCAGATTTGTACCTATAGTGTATCCATATTTAACCATTAACCGGGCACAAATCCAGATTCCGGGCTGCTACTGAGAATTTCCTGGTGACAAAACTAGACATGGGCTAACTAGCTCTGGTAAAAGATTGGATATTGAACTATGTTTACGGGACTTAATCAACTCAGCCTATCGCAGTCCACTGCTGGACATAGGTCTCTCCCAAGTTGCGCCAAAACGCTCGGTCCTCTGCCTTCCGCATCCAGTCCCCCCCAGCCACGTTCTTTAGGTCGGACACAATTAAATCAAAATATAACAAACATTTTGACTAACCTCGACGTTTCGGTCAAGTTGCATTGGCCGTGGCGCGTGGTCACGAGCAGACTCAAGTCCCGTAAACATAGTTCAATATGAGTGAAATTCGCAAAAGTTTAAAAGATTTAATATTTTTGTGATGAACATAGGTGTTTGTGTTGGTCTGGGTGTTGCTTATGTATTATAAGTATGTATTTACAACAACAAAAAAAGTATATAAGTATTATATCCATTATCTAGTACCCATAGCACAAGCTCTGCTTAGTTTGGGACTAGATGGTGCTGTGCAAAAATGTCCCAAATATATTTATTTATTTATTTATTGGATATGTAATATATCATTCCAAGTAAATATATATGTCCGATTAGCATATCCATATCCGGCACTGAAATAATTTTACGATGTATGCGATGTAGCAGTGATAGCCTAGTGGTTGAACGCTTGCCTTCCATGCAGGAGGATATGAGTTCAATCCCGGCCCGCACCTCTGACTTTTCGAATTCATGTGCGGATTTATATTCGATTATCACTTGCTTTAACGGTGAAGAAAAACATCGTGAGGAAACCTGCACACCTGAGAGTGCTCCATACAGTTCTCAATGGTGTGTGTAGTCTGCCAACCCGCACTAGGCCAGCGTGGTGGACTAAGGCCTTAGCCTTCTCGTACTGAGAAGAGGCCCGTGCCCAGCAGTGGGACAGTAATGGGCTGGTTATGTGATGCGATATCTGAGATTGATTACTCCAAATTTTATAGACTTATTTAAAAATTGCAAGCGCGACTGCTGAGCGTGGGGTCCTGGGTTCGATTCCCGGGTCGCGCAAAGTGTTATTGGGTTTTTTTCATTAGGGAATTCTCAGTAGCAGCCGGGAGTCTGGATTTGTACCCGGTCAGTGGCAATAGGCTCGCCCCCTATTACATGGGACTATAACATAACTGGCGAAATGTGGGTGTACTATTTAATTACACCTCTGCCTTCCCCTTTGGGGAAATACAGGCGTGATGTTATGTTATGTTATGTGTTATTTAAAAATCAAGTGTACAATGATTATTCGTTCCATACCGTTGTCATCAGTGTCGAATGTCGGGCGGCGGAGTTACTCGGATATAAGATAAGTTTATTTTTTTGAAAGTGAAGGAGTGATACCTACATATCCGCTTTGGGATAAATATCCGAAGATATAGATGTGTCCAGAGTTACCCAAGCCTATAGAAAAAACCGAATAACAATTTTCCCAATCCGGGAATCGAACCCAGGACCACATGCTTAGCAGTCGTGCGTTGCGACCCTAGACCAACGAGGCAGATACTTTTTTTAATTTGGTTAAATCCTCATGGATACTCTTCGCCGGTTTTCTTCGAATACCTACGTCTAGTATTCGAAGAAAACCGGCGAAGAGTTTTTGCTGGTGGGCTCGGGATTTGCCCCTACTTTGCCCTAATATGAAGAGTATTCACATTTTTGTGACCTAGACCATTAGTTGCCAGGTCACCCGGCACGGCTAGCCTAAATTCTTTCTGTATTTTTCTCGAATCATCATCGAACGTAAAGAATTAAAATAGCTCATAAATGTTTTATATATTTTACAAACATCAATATTTTTATGTCGACACGTCTGCAAAACATGGATGAGCTCTTCCAATTTTTCCCGTCAGCGTCTGTGTTTGGCGCCTTATATAACGTCACATCCGCCGCTGTGTGGGTGCGGGTAACGTCTGCAAACAAAATAAGACTTTTCATTTTTTTTATGCTGATTCTGGATTGGGTCAGATTCTTTGTTTTTTTTTCAACCGTCAAATAACAATAATACATGAAAGTTTCGATTGTGTAAACTAAAAGGACCTACCTCGACGAAATATTTCCTTTACTATGTTGCTTCATCCATAAGCATGCATAGCATTTATTAAGTATTTTGAAAAATTGGTCCTTTAATGACCAAGCTGTGTTTTATCATTCAAAAATAAATTATTGTAACGTTTTTATTTGAATTACAATCAGCTATAGAAAACAATTTTTACTGTAGTGGCCAATAGTTTCAAGAGTTTTGCGAAGGAGGAGTTTAGCGCGGAACACTGACTTGTGTGCGTGCATAGTCGCTCATCGAAAATCCTTTAAAAAAAGCTCAATCTTCAGGGATGACTTTATTCATAAAAATTTGACGTGCACGCCAGGAAGTAATCATCATACGTACGGTCGACCGCACGTCGGCACTTTGAAATTTGTAGGATCTTTATTTCGTAAGCAGTAAGGGCACTTTGCGAATTAAAATGTTACCACTGTCATGCAGTCGACTGTTCAAGCAACAAAAATAATAAAGAAAAGCTCCCGTTTCCTTTACAACGTTTTTTTACTAACGCTACCTCTAGAAAGCAATATTTCACAGTGCATAATATTTGTGACTGTTTATACATATGTGTAAGTATATGATGACGTCAGCCACCTGACCGAAACTTTGGCAGGAGACACGGGTTCTGAATAATTGACTCTCCGAAACCGTTCACTGGTTCGTTAGTCTGGAGTTCGGAACGAAATGACGTGTTCGCTTTTCGTTTGAGGACTACGCGTTCCACAACAGTATAATTCCGAATTTCGGCCGAATATTACTAGTGTATGACTAGAGAAAAATTGTGTTCGAAAAGTGATCTTTTTCATTTCAATAGTGATCAGTGCTGAAAAACGGTAAATCTGAACTTCCTTAAGCTTCTAGCACGCAAATATTTCGTATGTTTACATGTTCGTGCGATAAAGTTCGTGCAATTGAAAATAAAAATGTTTCAGTATTGGACAGAGCTATTAAATCGGGTATTACGTTTTAATGCTTCGAATATTTCCTGCCAAGCTTCGAGCTTTGTAAAAACGTGACTAGACAACGTTTCGTCACATAAACAATCGATTTACTTTGAAAATCAAATGCTTTTGAGTGGTCTGCTTATTGTGAATAGGAATAGAATACAATGTACACATGTGTAGGTAGATGCATTTCTTGTTGATGACGAAATCAAAAAGCTTTTGACGCAAAAAAGAAAAGCGTAGTTTTTTTTATATAAAGTAGCTGTACTAAAATAAAAAAACAAAGCGATTAATCAGAGATTTTCTAAATAAAAATGGAATTGAAAAGTTTTGAGCGGTCGTTTTCGTGACGTGGTATATCGTCGACGATGTTAAGGAGATATTTCGAGCGCACGACGCTGTTCACCCACGATATTTTTAGAGAGGACGGACTTTTTACAAAATAAACTAAAATGTCGGGTTTAGCGGCTGATTTATAAGAACACTGCGTTAACGCAGTTATTTAAAACCATATGAGAGCTGATCTAGAATATTGAAATGACTTAAAGTCTCATGCAATGACAAGAGGGTAGATAAACCCTGAAATTTTAAAGCTCTGATTTAAAGTCAGATGATTTGGCACTTTTTCCGTGTTTTTTTCCAAAAGCTTGAACTATAATATATTTGTAAAAAGAAGAAACAAAGTAGACTTACTGTCATGATAAATTATTAGCAACATCTTAGCTACCTAGTTGGCGTCGACGCAACTTTGGTGACTCTAATAAACAATTAATGTAGGTACAGGTCATATGTGCTGGATTTAAGAGATTTACTAGTTTTAGTTCAATCTCTCGTGCCTACGATACATTTTCCGTATTCGCTTGGCCATCTAATAGGGAATTCGACATGTAATCGCGCTAAAATAGCGAAGGTCGGCCATCTTGGCAAACACCGTGTTTATTTACGTCCGTGAATGCCATCAACTGCACCGCGTCGGGGCCGCAACACGTGCTACAATCAATTTCACCGTTTCTACTTCATGTTTTAGTTTCTTCTCCAAATTTTCTTAAAGTTTAAAAAGTTTATTGCCTAGGTCCTATACATGTAGAGACAGACCGCTGGTTTTTATTAGGTAAAATAGAGTAAACTTATTAAAGAAAACCTTGATAAAGACTTCTGGAAAATGCTTATTGTAGACATGTTATGCTCCCATTAATAGAAGACTTTTTAAAATTTCCTTATAAAAGTAAAACAACAAAGTACTTATATTTTAATTGAAGCATCGCATAACGTAATTATTAAACTTAAAAAAAAGTAAAAACCGACTTAAAAAAAAACATAATTTGTGTGAAACAATCCAAGAAGTAGGTGGCTTTGATTCGGTTTGATTTAAAACAGTATTGGCACCGACTTCCTAAA
This sequence comes from Asteroscopus sphinx, assembly GCA_949699075.1. NCBI lineage: Eukaryota > Metazoa > Arthropoda > Insecta > Lepidoptera > Noctuidae > Asteroscopus > Asteroscopus sphinx. The sequence continues at coordinate 14,337,775 of OX453021.1, forward strand.
CTGTTGTACACGAATTATTTGATTATTGTTGAAGTCGATTTTTACTTTTTTTAAAGTTTATTTTATTTTTCTATTTTGAGTGGTATAAATAAAATGCTTGACTTGTTGATGAAAATAACAAAATCACATATGCTTATAACATTTGAGGAGTTCCGTCAATTCCTCATGGATCCCATTATCAGAACTGTATTTTGATGAAATCCTTTCAAAAAAAAAAAACAAAAAAATCTAATCGGTTTATATATGACGGAGTTATGAGATAACAAACATAAAAATACAATCGAACTGAGAACCATCTCCTTTTTTGAGTCGGTTAAAAATTACTTGGCTGTAACCTTATAGAAGCCAACAATTCTATAAGATTTTTTTAAATGAATATTATATCACGTGTTCATTTTTTAAATTTCAGCTGCATTGAAGAAGCAGACAACGATTAAAGACAAATCAGAAAACGGAGTGTCCACGCCTGTAGAAGAAAAACTGGTCAAGCCTTCAGCAGCGAAGCAAGCTGATCTGGCTTCAAAGCCAGCAGACGAAAAACCAAGATTTGGCAAAACCGTGCTTAAAAGTGCTTTGAAATCTGAGGATAAAACTTCTAATGACAAAGAAAAACCAACACTAAGAAGTGTTAGAACTATAGACGATAAAGCTAAAGAGAAATCAGTGACTATAGTAGATAAGAGACCAGAGAAAAATGGTCCCAATAAAGCAAATAGCACGATAAATGACAAATCTGAAAGCAAAAATACTGTTTCAAGTAAAGATACTAAGCCTGTGACGAAAGTACTAAACGATAAACCCGCGTCTAAGACTGTTACCGAAAAACCGGCGCCCAAAACTCCTGAAAAAGTGGTTATCAAGCCTGTTCTGAGTGAAAAGGCTGAAACTAAACCTTCGCCCACTAAAACTGAAACAAAAACTACGAAAACTGAACCTAAGCCCGCTGTAACTGAAAAAGCAGTTGAAAAACCAGAAGAAAAATCGGAGGACACTAAAATGGCTACGAAACCACCTCTTGAGAAGACACCGTCAAAGGTACTGTTATGACACAAAATTCTATTCTAACTAGCTTACCCCTTTTCTAATTTGGTTTTTCTTTGGGTTGTATTTAATTATCCTAACTTTATATATCTAATTTCTTAATTAACATGTTCTTACTTCCAGCTCCCACCGCGCAAACCGCCAATACAAAAGCAACCGTCAAAGGATGACGTGCCAGTAAAGAAATGGCGAGACCCTCTGCATGAGCGTGTCAAGGAGAATATAGACAAGACCTTGAACAATGAAATACCTAAGGGTCACACTCTGACTAAAAATGAGAGCTTGAGAAGTGAGTACACCTTACATTACCATTTTATAGATCAAAATGTTTTGATAATTCAATCTCGTTATGATAAAATTTGCAATCCCAAAGCTCTTGGTGAAATAATATCAATAGTTCAATCAAGGCAATTCTAAATCTTAAAAATAAAATCGATAAGATTAAAAAATTAATTAAATTAACTAATTAGTAAATAGCCTTATCGGTCATCCCAGTTCAAATTTCACAATAAGACTTAGTTTTTTTTTCGTGTGTGGGCTCTAACCCAAATGTCGTCTCAATGACGATCTGCAATAATGTAAATAAGTGAGACTTCCTCAATTCTATTAGTATCGTAATCAAAAATAGAAGATAAAGTGACTAGTTCATGAGTCAATTAACTTAAGAATAGAATAGACGAAGAGTTTTCTATTTGTTTAGTAGTGGCATCAACATTGACACCACTTTCTAGCATATTATTAGTTGTTGGATCGCGATCGATTGGAAGCTCGGTGACATCGATCTGAATCGACGTTGGCACCATGAGAATTGTCTGGGTGTAGTGAGATTATTGTTTTCAGATATGATTTTATTGTTCTTAAGATTTACTTTATTTATTTTCTAACATTCATTGGTCCATGTCAAACTAAAGGTTTCATATTAATGAGACTATTGACAAACCTATTTCTTGTAGATATTATTTTAATGTCAGTAGATATGTTGTAGATATTTGTTTCATATTTGAAAATAATTGAGTTTTCTGGAATAAATGCAATTTTAGCTAATTCAAGATCCACTCCACTTCTGGACCAAATGCCATCGAAATCATCGTCTAAACTTAATTTAAATTCGCATATTGAAATTTCCAGATCCCATTTGATTTTTTGTGCCCCTGTGAACCTCTTATGTGGGATACTTATTGGTTGCTACATAATGCTTTAATAACATAAGGTCCTGTTGTAAAAAAGTATTATATCAGTACTTCAGTTAGGTACGAAGTTTTCTGATTGATTCTGAATGCAAATGGAGGTCTAATGGAAATGGCTTTGTGTAAAAAATACTGGTTTTCACCCACATCGGTAGAACTAAAAATTATAAAAATAATAACTTCTTAGGTTTTCGCGATACGCGATTTAATCCGGTTAAACTTTGTTTTATTATAAAAATAATTTTAAAAAATTTATAAAAAAAGGAAAAATATTAAAAATTATTATTAATTATTAATTTATTATTGTATTTATTTATACAATACAATGTTCTGCTTAGCCTTTTTTCAACTATGTTGGGATCGATCTTCAGTACTACTGATGTGGCTGAAAACCAGTATGTTTTACACAAAACCATTTCCATCAGACCTCAATCTGCATTCAGAATCAATCAGAAAACTTAATAATACGTACCTAACTGAAGTACTTACATAATACTTTTTTATAACAGAACTGAGTTTTAGGGCAAGTTTTAGCATGATATAAAAATTATTGATAATATTCCCAACTTTATGGTTTTACTTAATTACCATACGCTCAATAAATTAAGCAATCAAAGATTCTATCTCAATATCCAAACTTATTACACATATGCACACTAATATCCCTTTCAAGTGGTGCTTCCAACCACGTCGTTACCTTTTGATCTCTTGTGTGCCAGACTAGGTTGTGGTCTAAAATAGTATCGTACAGTTCCGCATGCATCGCGCGGACATCAGGTGTAAATGCACCCATACCTTCAGTAAAGATGCAAACTGACTGCACTACAAGTATATTGCGAACTATCTTGACAAATTTTGGACTATTCTGAGAATATTTGTGAATATTGTGTGTGTCGATTGGATTTATCGTGTTTTGTTCATCAAGTGAATAGTGATTTTATTAACAATGGCTGAGACTGAGGATACAAACGGAGATATGTTTAAAGGTACATAGCTTGCACTGAATGATCTTGGATTATTTTATTTACGTCTGTTTATTGAATTTTATGTCCATCATAGCATTATAAGGATTAACTCATGGAAACTCACATGACAGTGTAATCATTTAAATTGCTAGGGCCCTTATTAAACCTTAAACACAAGTTAAATCATACCTTGGGTAGGTACCAGTGTTCAATTAAATTTGCATCCTGTATTTAGTGGGCAGTGTTTTCTTTATACAGATTACTTTTATAGTGAAATAAATATATTCTTTCCTATTCTAAAAAATAACACCTACACAAAAAAACTGTTGATGCTTTCTCTGTAAGCATTTGATTCAAAAAGAGTTAAATCAAGTCAATTCCAGTATTTTTATTTATTTCAAATAGACCATATTACAGGGTGCTTAAAAAAATCGAATCTAGCTGCACGGTTCCAATTAGTAGGTCATATGGTGAAGAACCGGCAGGAAACTATGCAAAGTATTTTTAAGTGAAGATAAATCAGCCCGAAAAGAGCACATTCTTTAGGTCAGTTCACGTAACTAAAGATGTGCAGTTGCAGTTAAGTTTCGATCAAAAAATTTTTTTTCGTATTCTCTGAGCTACGGCAATCGCTGTCAGAAACGAACTGCAGCGTCACTGCAACTTAATCGGCGCGTCATGAAATTATGTGAATTAGGGCTCTTACACCCTTTGTTATTACCACTAGGTTTGCTGAAACCCACACCGCCTCCCATGCCTCCGCCTTTACCGCCAAAGATGCCCCCACCCCCTGAGTTCAAAAAGGCACCCGTTGATCCCGAAAAGTTGAAGAGGCTGGAGCAGCTCCGTAGCAGACCAAGGAGGAGACCAGATTGGACTGACATGATGAAGGAGGTAGAAGAAGGAAAGAAACTGAAACACGTTGTTTGTAATGACAGGTACATAAATATATCTTTCGCATGTGCAAACAGGACATCAGAATTTGATTATCAATTATCACTTGCTATAACGGTGAAGGAAAAGATCGTGAGGAAACCTGCACACTTGTGAGTGCTCCATACAGTTCTCAATGGTGTGTGAAGTCCACCTACCCGCAGTAAGCCAGCATAGAGGACTAAGGCCTAATCCTTCTCATACCGAGAAGAGGCCCCAGCCCAGCAGTGGGACAGTAATGGGCTGATTATGTATGCAACAGGCCGCCCACCTAATGGTACGCCGCCCTTATACACCTACAACCTATGTGCTGGTAACCTTAGAGACAAAGCTGGAAATCATGTTACCGTTATTTTGCCGGCAAGCTCTCCAAATGTAAAAACGCACAAAAGAAAAAAAAACAACGCAACACAAAGCAACGCTGCTTAGTGGCAGAACTATGTATGATGGTAATACTTCACCGCATGAACTCTGTACGTTAAGCTCAGTTTTTCAGTCAAGCTATCTGGTGATTCTGGTATATTACACGTAGCCAAGTGTTCCGTGTGGTGCCGGACACAAAGAATAGCACCACCCAATCCCTTCTCGTGGATGTCGTAAAAGGTGACTAAGGGTTTCACCAGAGGATGGGCAGTAGCGTTCTCTGAGTATTTATTCAACCAACTGCAATCGCCAACCCGCCTGCCAAGCGTGGTGATTATGATATATCTCCCCATTTTGGAGAAGGTCTATGTCCTGCAGTGGACGTCTTTCGGCTGGAATGATGACAATGATGATAACACGTAGCCAGACAGTCTGACATTTGGACTTCTGATCTCCGGAAAACTGAGGGCAATAATATTAACAAATGTATCAAACTGTAACAATTAAATTAACCACTCAACTATGAATTTCAGGTCAAGCCCGATAATAACCACATCATCAGTAGTGAAGAACAAGGGACAGTTCATCTTCGAATCGGAGAAGCCAAACTCACACAATGCGTTGCTAAAACAGATCTCACAGGGCGTCAAGCTGAAGAAAACGAAGACTCATGATAGGAGTAAACCGAATCTGGAAGGTTTGAGGAAGTTCAGGAGGCAGATGACGATTGAGGAGCAAGTGCAGAAGAGCATGTCTCAGGCAAACCTAGCAGCGTCGCCGTCAGGAGTTGGCCTGTCCGTGGCTGAGGCAAGTAATTCACATGTATGTACCACACTGCACACTATTTTACACTTATACCTACTTATTTATTTATTAACTTACATACAACTACTACTACTACTAGATACTTAGAACTTAGAAGAAAAAACCTTTGTTAGGATGTGAAATAACTGAGAAATAAAGTTAAGTACTAACTAACCTGCTAATTGTTGCTACGCTTATGATACTCGTTATTCTTCCTTTTAGAGAAAGTTGTCTAGCTATTGACTGCAATTGTCTACATACGAAAGACAATTTCTGAATCAAAATGCTAGGCGGACAATTTAATATCAAGCCCAAGACTTTCACCACCTTCCGATATAGGGATTCACCGTTTCTTGTAAACTTTTATCAAACACACGACTTTTTAGCATCATAATGTATTCACTATTAAACTACACTATTCAGTATAATATTGTACCTACATGACTATTATTATAAATAATTGAAGGGGTAAGTGGAAAAAGGGTTCAATTGACAAAATTGAAAACGTTTGAAGACCATGACCATTAGATGGAAATCGAAAGATAAATTCAACGGTACCGATAACTTTATTTTAATTTTGTCAATTGAACCCTTTTTCCACTTACCCCTTCAATTATAAAATTAGATGTAAATTTTTCCCACATTAAATAATTTTCCTGAATGTTTCAGGTACCTATACCTCCTGAAGAAGAGGAAATCGATGAAATGGACGACATTGACAAGGTCAGAGACGATCTGCAATCGACCAAACAGTTACTGGCCATCGAACTAAGGTACGAGATACCAGCCATTATAGAATATAATTTAAAAACACTATCGCCCAAATACTTAAACGACACGTAATTTTAAGACGTTTAGTGACGGCATGAGACTTAAAGGTGACTTAAAATTTAGTTACGTTTGAGAATTTGGCCAGATAATTGATAGATAAAAACACTGTAGTAAAAAGGATAGCATATTTGACTACTAATACCAATCACAAAACACCGAGAGTACCTAAACAAGTAAAGCTCATCTACATATACTGCTGAACTGTAACACAAACACACACCGACATAGCGGGTGACACTCGCGCCCGAATTGTTCTAGCCACAGTTCGAACGTATTCTGAAATTTCATGTCCGTGAGCGATGTCTATGTGTGCGTTGCTCGAGCGCGCATTGTATGAAGCTTTACTTCTGTACTCTCGGTGTTTGGTGTATCAATGTTGGACAGCAGCCCATGCATCTGACAATAAGACCTAGTTCACCCATTTTAATTGTACCTACTTAGAATCTTGTCTACGAACTCATTTCAACTCCATACCAATCTAAAATATTTAATCCTAATGCGACTAATAACCGATTAATTATATCGTTCCCTTTATTTTGTCAAGTAGACCACTAGTTACGATTAGATTTAAGTGATAAAGATCGGATTTTATAATAAAATAGGTATTAACAATGATATGTAACCATTAATACCCAATCGATTCCTAATCTTGTGTGAATCAGCGTCTACCTTTCTTCAAATGAAACGATTAAAAACAATCACGAATAAAATCAAACTAGTCATGACAAGAGAAATTGATTAATGTAATGATATAATTCTTTCTACCATTTTTAACAGAAACAAAGAAGCTCAAGAAAGAGAAAACAAACGTCTTCTGACAAGAATAGCGAACTTAGAAGCCGAATTAGCAAGAGAGAGAGCTTTTATCAAACAAGAACAGCACAAGACTGTCATATCCGTCACCGATGCTTACGACGAAAGATTAGTTAATAGTCTTAAAATGGAGGTAGAAAAAACAAAGGAAAACGCCGACAGTTTGGAGAAACAGTACTTAGATGCCGCAGAAGATAGAGACACAGCACTCACAGAGCTAGAAGAAGTAAAGAGAAGGAATGCAGAATTAGAGAAGAAACTTGAACAAGCTATGTCGGTAATTATCATATTGGTATTACATTTTAAAGTGATGATTATGATATGTGTCTCGTTCTCTGATAAAAATACTTAATTATGTTATGGACCTTGTAGTTTGCAGTCGCACTTGCTTTTGCTTGAATAATAAATTGCCTTCACACGAACAAAAGCTGTAACACAGACCACTACTACCATGCTTTCAAAATTAAGTCAAATATTGTTGTGGAATGAAATACCTAGCCTACACTTGACGTCAACGTCAACGTCAGGTGAGATAACAATCAAACCAAAGACATTTCTATACTAATCAAACACAACACGCGGGCGTGGCATGGAAGTGTGCTCAAGCGCTCTCCTATTGGCCTATTTCCTATAGGTATCTTTGCAAATCAATAGAACAGTTTCGATGACTAATCACAGCAATTAATATGAGTTTTATTTTATTATTTTTAACGCATTTACGCATGCGAAGCGAAAACTAACGATTTAAAATAATTTAATATGAGTTTTGACGAGATTAAATTGATTATCGTTTTAAACACAGGGGCGAGCAATAAAACCAGCTCTCTTAGTTCTGCTTAGTTTGGGACTAGATAGTGATGTGTAAAAATGTCCCAAAAATATTTATTATTTATTTATTTATTTAATAAAATATAGGTAGCTATGTGTAGTGTTTTGGGTTTTCACTAAAATTACATTATTCTTTGCAAGAATAACTGCTTTACTAACATTTACAGGAAGAAAATGAAGATGAATCACAGGAACCTTTGTCGTTTTACCAAAAACGGCAGCTTGATTTTGAGAAGCAATGCAGGTTGTTGAATATTGAAGTGAACTCGCCTGAAGCTGAGGAGTTGAGGAAAAGCAAGCTTGATGCTAACAATAATGCTGCTGAGCCTAATAACGCTTCTATAAATACTAACACTGCTGCAGATGAGGTATCGCTTATGGAGCTTGTGTATTGTGCTAACAAAATGTTTTACAATGAAAAATTGCCTGTTATTAATAATTATTATAAAAATTTTGAGTGTTAAAGGATCACGTTATCAGACGATACAACTTGTCGTAATCAACGTTGAAAGAGAACTGATCGCGTGATCCATGTATATGACAAAAACCCCATCGATAAACTGGTCATGTGTCATTACTACAGATTATTATGATGAAAAATTCACAACCGAAAACTCCAAACTCTAATAGAACATAATTAAAGGGTACATACGTCGGCTTAAAGGTAAAATTCGCTAAGTGACATTATCAGCAAAAATAACTTATTTATTTTTCAGATAATAATTTCCATTTATTAATGCCAAAAATAAAAAAATTACCCTAAATATTTCTTTTTGTGTGTCTTTTTTTTCATTTCCCGGTTAATAAATGAAAACTATTATTTGAAAATTAATAAAATATTTTTGTTAATAATGTAACTTAGTGAATTTTACCTTTAAACAGACGATATGAAACTAGTTGCACGCTTCCATATAGTAGGTCCTATGGAGAAGAACCAACTGTATCCTTTTCGTCTTCATAATCATTTACAGTTAGTATCCAACCCATAAAGGTATTATACTGACGTCAGTATGGAAATGTCTTTGATCCAACCATTGCCAAAATATTGCATTTACCAACGCTAACAGACTCCGTACTTGTTCCATCAAACCCCATTTTTTTTACCCGTCCACCACACACTCAACTCGTCGTCATGGTATTCCTCCTTCTGTATCCTATTGTTCTCCTTTAATTTCTTGTTACTTACTATAATGACTTTGTTATTTAATCATCAATATAACATTATATGCGTACACATTGCATATATTGGTATTGCGTTTCATCATCATTTCAGCCGAAAGACGTCCGCTCCTGCACATAGGTCTCCACCAATGGGGGCTATATGCCATAATCACCACGCTTGGCAGATGGGTTGGCCGATTGGCGATCGCAATTGGTTGGTTAAATACTCAGAGAACGCTGCTGCGCATTCTCTGGTGAATCCTTTAGTCGCCTTTTACCCATGAGAAGATAGGGTAGTGCAATTCTTTACTTCCGGCACCACATGGAACAACGGAATTGGTATTGGGTTTAATTGCCTGAAATAAATGACAATTTAATTTTTAATTAATTGCAGGGCATCATGCCAACGAGCATGGGTTCGCGGCGTTCCAGCCACGCTATCAAGCAACTGTCTGTCACCAAGGACGATAGTTTTGAAGAGGAAGAAGAATCTGACGAGGAAGAGGTAGGACGTGTTCAGATCTTGTAAAAATACGACTTAAATGCATAAAATAAGCAGTCCATTACGGTCCCACTGCTGGGCACGGACCTCTTCTCCGAAAGAAAAGGTTAAGACCTTAGTCCACCTCGCTGGCCTAGTGGGGGCTGGTAGACAACACACACCATCGAGAACTGTATGGAGTACTCTCAGGAGTGCAGGTTTCCTCACGATGTTTTCTTTCATCATCAAAGCAAGTGATAATCAAATTCCGATCCGCACATGAATTCGAAAACATAGAGGTGCGGGCCGGGATGGAACTCAGACTCATACTGCATGGGTTCTGCATGGAAGGCATGCGTTCAACCGCTAGGCTATCACTGCTTCACTGCTAACAAACAACCCACAGCCCAAACTCATGGGTCTAAAGAAATTTTGCACAAAGGTTGTTTTAAAAACATTTCTTTCCACACTTTATGTCGCTGACGTCACCCAAAGACGTTGTAAGTGGAAGTTAAATTCGATACCACGAGCAGTGTTCACGGTAGCTTAGTGGCTAAAGCACTGGCGTACTGAACCAGGAGTTGCAGGTTCGAATCCTACTCGTGAGCGATTTTTTCTATCCATAATTTATATAATAAAACAAAGTTTAACCGGATTAAATCGCGTATATTATTTAAATTGGTTTTCCTGACGTTTCGAAAGCTTTGCAGCATTTTGTGGTCGCAGGTAGACTAAGATGACAATCGTCTTTACAGATATTTCTAAAAAAATATTTTAATCTGCCGTACAATATTATCAAAATCGCTTCGATGCACGCAAAAAAAAACCAATTTAAATAATATACGCGATTTAATCCGGTTAAACTTTGTTTTATTATAATGTGTAGTGATCGCGAAAACCTAAGAAGTTATTACATAATTTATATCTTTAGATTTCGCTTCGCATGCGTAAAATGCGTTAAAAATAATAAAATAAGACCTTAGTTTAAAAAAACTTCCAGTGAACTGTCTAATGTTTTTTATTACAATCCAATCTTCTAGGAGGAAAGCGAAGAGAAGAAGCAGAAGAGATTGGAGAAGGAGATCCGCAACATGAGGAACAAGATCCGATACCTGAAGGAGAAGCAAGACCACATGAAACGAGAGCGCATGGGCTTCAAGATGTCGCTGAAGAACCAACAGGCCGCTCTCAAGTCAGTTTACTTTACTAACTTCAGACAACATCATCCTGCTTTTAATCCATTTTATTACCACGTTTTTATTAACTTGCTTTCTTGTAAATATATTCTATATATATTCTTGTCTACCATCTAGCCATTAATGGCATATAGTATCGGATCCTATTGTGGTCGAGCCTTAACTTAAAATCATTATTACAGTGAATTTTCCTCAGTTATTAACCTACTGCCTACATTGTTCTCACACAATTCGTTCAAAATCATTAACAGATCATTGTACCATTGATTATTTGAAAAGAGTATATCCATGGAGGTGGTTCCGTGTGGTGCCGGACGTAAAGAATTGCACCACCCTATTTCTTCTCATGGGTGTCTAACTAAGGGATTCACCAGAGGATGGGCAGCGTTCTCTGAGTATTTAACCAACCAACTGCGATCGCCAACCCGCCTGCCAAGCGTGGCGATTATGGCATATCCCCCCAATATATGCTTGGGGGAGGCCAATGTCTAGCAGTGGACGTCTTTTGGCTGAAATGATGAATGATGATGATATCCATGGAGTTTCTTGCCGGCTCTTCTCCATAGGACCAACTTTTTTGGACCGTGCAATTAGATTCATAAGTAAAGTTTTGAAAGTGCATGTAAATGTTTATTCGAAAAAAAAATACTTTGACTTTGTCTTTGTATGACTGTTTATCTGTCTGGTCTGATCGGTACAAATTATGCAATCGATTTTAAACTAACTTCCCGATGAGCTAATGACTTGAAATTTTAAACATAGCTCAGAACTGGAATGACAATCTAATATTTACTCGCTTTCATTTTAAAACGTGGCATATAAAATAAAGTAAATATTATTAATTGAGGTTGGTGCATCAAGTTTTCTACTTCCATTAGCCATCTTCTCAATTTGTTTACTTTAGTTATTGCTATCTAAAAAGTTTATGATTTTAGACTGTTCTGTGAAGACATGTCTCCATTAATCTGGACCAAACCCTCAAGTAGAATGGATAAATGGGTAATATTAGAAAACCTCATTATTAAATCATGCTTTTTTTCGTACATCAGAGTCGGTACCTTTTTTTTTATTGTACCTACTTATAGGTTAGCGAAACGAGCTAAAGGCTCACCTGACGTTAAACGGTTACCTTTGCCCATAACAACTGCAATACCACCTAGGCTGTTGCCTACATGGTACCGCAAGTCAGTTCGCCAAACTGAGACATGAAGATGGAAAGTCTCATGTGATTGTTATTTCACCGGCACCCGTACCCTTCAGACCGAAACACAGCAATGCAAGCTTCACTATTTGGCGGAGAAGTAGGTACGGTGGTAGTACAAGCTCTTTCACAAAGGAGCTCTACTACTACTAAATACCTCAAATATTGTTTTCTCTACATGCTCATTGTCTTCCAGCTCAATCATTAGTAGCTCATCATCATCACCAGCTCGTTCTTCTGGACTAACTCTTAATGGACTCTTCTGGGCTCTAACCTTTTCTGGATTAATTACATATTTAAATAAAATAAATTAACTAAGGGCTAATTTTTCAATAGTCAGATAACTTTTAACTGAGGAATAAATGTGACTTTTTGACAGTTGTAGTATAGAAAATCTGTCAAAACGTCACATTTACTCCTCAGTTAAAAGTTATCAGCCTATTGAAAAACTAGCCCTAAGTAAACTAACCAATTACTTTTAATATAATTGGCTGTCTGCCTTACTACTATTTCATTAAATAAATCAATCTGCCAATCATCAATATAATCTAAAAAATACAGGGAGGCGAAACGAAAATACAAAGAGCTGAAACGCGAAGTCGACAAAATGGCAGCCATGATGAAAGAATGCGGATCAGACGACGAAGACGATGAAGACGAAGAATCAGAAGAGGAGAAGAAATCAGAGTCAGAGGAAGAAGAGTCAGAGACTGAAACTGAACAGGACACAGAGAGTGAGACAGAAAGCGAAAGTGAACCTGAGGTGAGTATATGACCATAGCAATATCTTTGGATCATCGTCTTTAAGAAATACGATTTGTTTCGATTCTCTATAGATTTTAATAAAAAGGTTTTAATAAAGGGATTGCACTCAATGGGTTTAAAACAACTACTGAAATCAGGGCCGTAGCTACCGAATAAGTTAATACAGGCCCCCCTAAAAAACTGGCTGCTCGAAGGTTCCAGAGTCTCTTGCTGAATCCCTGATCACAGATAATATAATACTATACTAGCCGTGATCGATTATGTTACTCACCCAAAATTGAAATTCCCATTCTGAAATCCAACATAACATAACATCACATCTGTATTCACCCAAAGGGGTAGGTAGAGGTGTATAGTACAGTCTAACAAAGCAGTTAGTATCCAGGGTCGCCAGATATAAATGAAGTTTTCTCAGAAGATTATGGTTTTCGAGTGAAATATTATTTTAATAACGGACAAAGTTAAACTGTATTTATACAAAACCGAAACCGTTCTATAATAATCTTCTAAAAAATCTTCATCTATATCTGGCGACCCATGGATACTAATTGCTTTGTTAGACTGGACACCCACATTTCTCCAGTTATAGGTACCATGTAATAGGGGGCGAGCCTATTGCCATTAACTACTACTCTACTAAGAATTTCTTCCTTGAAAACAACTCTATAACACTTTACCCAACCCGGGAACCGAACCCAGGACCGCACGCTCAGCAGTCGCGCTTGCAATCACTAGACCAACGAGGCAGGCCATAGCTACCGGACAAGTTAATACAGGCCTCCCATCAAAAACTAGCTGCCTGAAGGTTCTTAACAGAGTTTGATTATATTATATTCCTCATCCAAAATTGTTAGGTCCGTAAAATACCGAAATCCAATTGTAAAAAATCTGTCTTACGATAATTTTCCACCACTTCCAGGATGCCCCACTTCCCAAGAAGAAGGAGAATCTCACGACGCGGCTGAAGCGACACGAGACCAGGGTCAACGCGCTGAAGAAGGGCAACGCACTCCTGATGGCCAACGTGGACCGTTTGAAGGACGACGTACTAAAGCAGAGAGAAGAATCGGGCGACTTGCAGAAAGAACTCGACTCTCTTATCGATGATCTTGAGTGATTAAATACCTTTCAAAGGAGAATGCCACAAAATGACCCAGAGTCGATTAAGATAAGATAAATTATTATATGATGTGATAGGGCGTCAATAGTTGGTCACAAATATGTTATTAGTTTTTCTATAACACATTTGTGACCAACTATTGACATAAATCATCACCGAAATTACTACGCTCTCAAAGTTTAAGGGGTTGTAAGCGTCAAGTATATACCTACCTAGCCAGTATTAGTAGTGAAATTGTGAAAGAAAAATCCTTTGTAAGCTTTCGTTGCGAACGTTTGTTTTGAGTTATTCTATTGATTTGAATTACGACAACTTGCTTTTCATACCGGATTCCGAGTCTTCTCTTATCTCTCTTTCACAAGGAGTAATCGGTCACCCGACGCTTGTGACGTTACCAGTTTGGGCTTGTATAGGGCCTCTCGGTGATGGTTTTAAGAAAACTATTATCACATTTATTTTGTAATGTGTATCTGTCTAATTTTAATGCCCTACCAATCCATCTATAAACCATCTTAATCTACTCGGGGTTTTTGCGCCATACATTTCGTTGCATTGCCCTTTATGATGCTACTTTCCCAAGTTTCCTAACAATATTTTGTAATGAGAAGTTGATTCCTTAATTTTGGTCAAAAAGTTCATGTTCAGTTTTGTGATGATGGCTCTTGACGGGCTGTTAGTATTCCCATCGGTTTTAGAAGACTTGAATCGATTTATAAAATAACGTCAATGTTATCTTTTATTATTTATTTTTATTGATTTTTGATAAGATTGGCAATTTTATCGGTTATTCAAATGTACCGATTAAAGCACATACCTATGTATATTTTGCCGGAAGTGAGGTACTTTGCTTAGTTTGATTACAAATCTCACACCTTGAGTCAAATAGGAACTTCTATTGTTCTTATTTAGGGCGTGGTCCCATTGAGACTTGTTGACTAGTAGGTAGGAGCTATTTTGTAGTTCAAGAATAGCTAAACTGCAATTTGATCCATAAGGTTGGACAGAAATGGCAATGTAATAGTTTACTAGTATTCGGGTCACATTATTAGATAACTGTTAAAATTCCAGCTTAACTAGTGCGACTAGTGTAATTTGTATCTATTTACTCGAAATGACGTCTTCGGACATAACTACGATATTTAACTGTTGTATAATAGTGTTGTGTTGTAGTTGGGTTATAGTCTATTAGCCAACTATCTAATAGTTAATAGCTCACTATCTAATAATTAATAGGTCTCAATGGGATCGCGCCCGTAATTCTTAACTTTTTTAAAGACATGTATTTTGAAGGTAATGTTGGCCCTTGAAAAATAATGCACATAATAAAAACAGCAGTTTAAATAAAGTACCTTCTTTTAACTACTTAGATAGTTCAATAATTAGAAACTTTCACTGTATTATTTATGTAGATAGTTGAAGTTTAATACGTATCGGAAGTGAGAATGATTCCATAATATGATAATTATTATGTAAATGTAAAATAACAAAGGATAATTGAGGCTTTTTTAACATGTCTTCAAAATAATTTCTGCTAAAATAATCGTAACTTAATTAATCAAAATTCTTAACCATCGCTCTTGTTTTTTTTTTCATATATTTTATTGCAATTTACCACTTAGGTACAGGCACCTAATGTCAACCTACTTATTTTTTCACTCAATTTTGCTATCATGTGATTTGTACATAATATTTTTAAGTTAATAATTATCTATAAAGTATACTATTGTATTACCAAACGGCACAATAAACTTTTACACAATAATTTTAACGTTTAGACTTTTATTTTCCTCAAGCCCACGCCATTCTCAATCTCATAAATAAAGTGCAGGACAGGCCCATGAGTGTTGAAGCATAGAATATATACTAACGACAAGGCGGGCCCCTGCCTACACTCGGGAGCAATGCATCTGGGTCACCAACAAAAACCTTAATATACCTATCATGGAAACTATAAATGACGAATGACAGCTTATTCCAATAAAAAGTTATAATAGATAGTCTATTAGTTATAATAAATAGTCAATTGTTGTTAAATAGATAGTCCGTAACTACCCACGACCGGTTCCCATTCTTCTAGTCCAGTGGTTCCCAAACTTATTTTGTCTACTCGAAAGTCGAGCGTTCAGTCGGTGTCTAAGAGTCCTCCTAGCTAGATGAAATTACAAAACGCCCCCAATCCTTTACACAACACCCCCATTTTTTTTCTGGGTCTCTTACCGCCCCCTTTAGGCCTGCAGCGGCCACAGGGGGGCGTTATCGCCCACTTTGGGAATGGCTGTTCTAGTCCATCCAAAGGTTGCCTGGAAGAGATTGCCTTGTGCGATACCTAAGACCGCCCATTGTACTTACATAATACTACGCATGATGTGTTCACTGCCACCTGGTGGACACCTGTTATGTATTTTAATTGTATTTTAATCCTAGACCTACACCTTGTTTTATCTGTCACAACACGTACCCAATTTGTGAACCAATAAATAAAAATAAAAAAACTATCTGTAAACTACTGTCATTAAAATATAAAAAATACATAATAGTCTTGTGGCGATGCTTGGTAGGGGCGGGAGGGGCTATGTCCTGCAGTGGACGTCTTTCGGCTGAAATGATGATAATGAGATAGGTAGTCTTTTTATTTTTATTTGACTATTCAGCTCTCGTTCTTAGATTCCGAGATGTTAAGATTTATGTTGGCGTCCCGGATTAATTGCTCCCGAGTGTATAATCTAAAAGTAAATAAAAGGCTACTTTCATAAAATTATGTCAACAAACTGCAATCATTAATACATCTGAATAGATATATTTGGTACTAGCTGTGCCCGCGACTCCGTCCGCGTGGATGTCGGAAAATAACATCGTGTCATAATTATGAACACAATGTCTTCAAATATATACATATAAGCGCCCACACAGACGATTACACTATTTACCGACCATACTATATTTTGTTTTTACAACCAACCGGCTAAGGTGATGGAATTTCATGGAATTAGCCCTAAACTCCCTCATTCTGAGAAGACGCTCGTGCCCAGCAGTGGAAAGTAATTGGGCTGATTATGTTATTCTATAACACTAACCACATCTCTTCTTATGCTGAGAAGAGGCCCGTGTCCAGCAGTGGGACTGTAATGGGCTGACTATGTTATCTATAATACTAACGAAATCTAGTTGTATTTTTAGGAATCTGCAAACAACCAACAATCATGACCTCTACTTTGTATGCAACTTAATACAATAGAGGGATCAAGCTGTATCGCTGGATCTACTCAACCGATTCAGATAAAACATACCCTATATTTTAAGTTAGACTAATACTAATACAAATGCTAAGTTTCATTACGATCCGTTCAGCCGTTTTCACGTGATGAGGTAACAAACAGACAGACAGACAGACAGACAGACGGACATAATTTTTTTAAACGATTGATTCGTGTTCTATAGCTTATTTCTAGTCCCCCTAGCCGGTTTTCGCGGAAAAAAACTCAATGTACAGACTTTTCGACCTTTACAGTTTTATTATAGTATAGATAGATAGATAGATGAAGCGAAATATTATATCAATTCGTACGCTGACCGTCTGAATCTTCCTCCTCCCTCCTGCGGTCTTGAATTTTATAGTATAAGGTTTTAAATCCTATCTACGCCCATGTTAGTATGATCAGTCCAACAAAACAACACGTTTGCTTCGATTCCTGCACGGAACAAATACCCGTCGGCACTCTTTGTATCAGCCCATTACTATCCCACAGATTGAGGTCTCTTCTCAGGTGGGCCTTAGATCACCATGGTGGCCTACTCTCTGTGTACCTACCAAATATTAATCTAAAGTTGTACCTAACAAAAAAGCGATTTATAGTACCGCCTCCATTAGTTCCACTACCTACTGTAACGCTGGTGATGATTATTCACAGATTAGTATTTCATCATCATCATCATCATTTCAGCCGTAAGACGTCCACTGCTGGACACAGGCCTCCCCCAAGCATATATTGGGGGGATATGCCATAATCGCCACGCTTGGCAGGCGGGTTGGCGATCGCAGTTGGTTGGTTAAATACTCAGAGAACGCTGCTACCCATCCTCTGGTGAATCCCTTAGTCACCTTTTACGACACCCATGAGAAGATATAGGGTGGTGCAATTCTTTACGTCCGGCACCACACGGAACTTAGTATTAGTATTTAATCTGTGTGATTATTACATTTACGATACCATAGCTATTTTCAAATAACCGAAAAAACGCAGTTTACGTTATTAACTTATTATTCGCTACATTACTATTTTAAATTAAATGGCAAGACCAAGTTCAACTGTCACTGTCACTATTATCATTCATTCGTTCATTCGACTTCACAGTTCGACTTGCTTTTTGCTTTGCTTCAGTGTTGCTAGACTTACAATTTAAATCGTATTTTGTCTGTTTTACTAATATACGGTCGAGGTCAAGATAAATAAATCGCACTTTATTTAAGTACGATTCTTTTAAGATTTCTATAGTCATACTACGATACGAAAAACCCAAAAACTATAAACTACTGCTTAAGTGCTCTCTAGCTCTTAATTACTCATCGAGTACTTGCTGACTATTGGGGACTTCCCGGACTTACTTACTATTCAGAGATGTTAATTCATACAGTTCAATTATTATCCGATCGATTTACCCACGTGGGTATCCTTTATTTACAGTCTTTAGTGAAATTGCATTTATTGTATACTGTATTTATTTACCTATTCACTGATCCAGGGGGGGTGAGGGCTCAAGCCCCCCCCAAAAGCATCTGGATCCACCCCTGAATAATCTAAAATTAATCTTGATATCAACCTACTTTCTTATTCCTACACTAGGTACCTACAGTAAAATTTTCATCACTATTCCTTACTAAACCCCTGTTTCTAGAAGGCTAATCAACGCAAAAATTAACTAATCGACTATCAAATCTCAGGTCAAGTAATGTGATTGGTTGTTAAAATTTCCCCGGCCAATCACAGAAGCTGACATTAGATTTGACAATAGATCAAATTGATCAGCCTTCCAGAAACTGGGGGTTAATCTAGTTCAGTAAGTTGTAGTTTACTGTTTATCTTGATAAAGATTTGGGGGGGGGGGCTTGACCCAGCTGAGGGTAGAGCTGGGTCAAGCCTCCCCCCAAATCAAAATCCTGGATCCACCGCTGGTGGCAATTAGATAAGAAAATAGGTGTTTTATGGGAATATTTATAGTAATTTGTATAAGACGTAGCTAATATTAACATAATAACCTTTCTTTATTTTTGTAAAATAAAATAAAAAAGCACGATTTTTTTATAAATACGTTTTACGGCTTCCCTTGCTAGCGTACGATCGTTCGCAAAATACATCTGCCAGTGGCAACACTGCTTTGGTTGTCAATTTGATAACGTCAAACTTGTCAATTGTCTTGTCATCTTGTCAAATTTTCAAAAACAAAACGGTCCCTGTGTGTGTTTTTGCGTAATTTTTCTTATTGTTTGTGAAAGTTTTAAAATACCATCATAATTTGCTTTTGAATTTTAATTGACTATAACACATTTTATAGTAGTTTACAAAGTTATTTAGTGAAAAAAATGCCTCCGACAGACGCTGATATGGTACAGGCAGTAGCCGCGCCAAAACCGAACCCTCGGAACAATCCAATAATGTTCAAAATATTCCAAAATGTACAATATAACGTTGTTCAACACAAAAAATATGTTAAGGAAATGATTAAGTTGTATAAAAAGGTAAGTTTACCGCCTACATTCATTGAACCTAGTTGTAACTCTTGACTTTTACTAAGTGCACCGGTAACTACCCTGTGTTTCTTTCATGACATTCCAGTCCATTCAATGGTTGTTTGGAAGAGATTGCCTTGGAGCGATAAGACCGCCAATTGCACACTGTTCATGTCCAAAAGAAGTTCTCAAACAAGATATTTGTAGTAACAATATTGTTTTGCAAAAGTTTACGTTTAGTCTTGGACGAATAAGAAAGGCGGACGGAATCTCACTGAGAAAAGATTGAAGCACTTAATTTTTTCCTGAATGCACTATAATTTCGACAGCATTTTAACACACCAGATACCTATATATTGTTATTTTATTTGAAACACTACGACAATGACAATGACTACCGTCAGACGAGATTTATTGCATAATCGTAGCTTTTTGTCTTACTATGGTTGTGAATGTGTGCGTGCCAGCCCATACTCTTAAGCGAGCCATCTTACTATGGATCCTTCAATTATTGTTTAGCGAGATTCCATCCACCCTTTTTTGTTTGTTCAAGCGTTTTGTATAAACTTCGTTTAGAAAACAATTTGCAAACACAGATGTTATAGCACATCATCTCTGTGAAAGGAGTTCTACATTGATTATTTTTATGTGTGATCTCTATTTTTACCTTGTGCTACAAAAAGTTGCTATAATATCTAATATTAAAGTATGATATTACAAACAGGTCTTCACCCACACTACACAACATAATCAGTCCATTACCACTCCTGGGCATGGGCTTTTTGTTAGAATGAGAAGGGTTTTGGTGTAGGTCCACCATGCTGGTCAGGTGTGGTTTGTAACACTGTTGAGTTACTTCAATGTTTTTCTTTCACCATTACCACAAGTGATAACCCATACATTAAATAGTTTACTAGTAATGATGCTACATTTTATGTGGGGCACTGAGGATGCATCCAACAGTCCGTCATTAAAACGGCATCCGAATGGATGCATCGTCACCTTTAGAGTATGCACCAATCTTTATGGCAGCTATGAAGGTAGTTCTGTGCAGATCCCTGCACCTGGATTGATACTCATAAATGCTAAAGTTTTGCTACTGCACAGGCATACACTGTGTTCACAGCCACCATAAAAATTGGTGCATACAGTACCTTCTATAATTCTTTTCCACAGCTTGATGTGGACAGTTTTCGTGAGAGCTTCAAGAATGCCCTACAATATCTGTTCACGTTTGGCGACACCAGCGCGAATGTGGACCGTGTGGTGCAGTTCGTGGCCACATTCTGCACCGCTTTGGATGAAGAGGAAGAGTTCTTACTCTTCATATTTGGTATTATTTTTGACGTAAGTATGCTGTTTATTTTTTGTAAGAAATTGATGTAAATATCTACTAAACAGCCCACTTTATCCTCTAATCATATACTTTACCCACAAGCATTATATTATCTGTGCCCACAAGTTACAAAATTCACTGTCACAAAGCAATAGTTGACAAGGAAAGGGTATACAGCCAATTCTTCAGCTCGGTGCTTTTCAAGGTGTAGGTATTAACCCCTGGAGTGTCAACCCATGTACAGGGGGTTGCAGTCACAAAATAAAACCGGTCACCAAGGTTTGTGTATAAAAGCCTTACGTTAATCATATGCAAATAAATGATTTCTATTCTATTCTATTGTTATCCCATGTCTAGTGTTGGGCGAGGAGGTTGTGGGCATTTTTATTTTACCAAAGGTGCCACTCTGTGTAAAAGTCGAAAAACACTGCTTTCAGCTTATGAAATTATGGCTCATTTGATAGTTGTTTCACAGAAGTGTAATGTATGTTTATAACGTAACATTCGCCATCTACCCTAGTTTTCAATAAGCAAAATTGTGGTTATTTTTTATCCTCAACTCATTCCCTGTCCTTCGATTGTATTATTGTCTGCTTTGTGAACAGTAAAACTATTCTAGTCTCCATGTGTATACTTAATAATTATAATATGATACAAGATTAAATCTGAAGCTTTACTAGTCTACACATTCGAAACTGTTTGAATGAAGCTAAAAACATTACGCTTGTACGCACATGGATTCCCACCCAAGATATAATAGCTTGTATCATATAACTAAAGTAATTAAGAAATGCATCCTGCCTGTCATGATTAACGGGGCTGAGACATGGACACTGACAGTTGGTTTAGTTCGCAAATTCAAAGTTGACCAGCGAGCTATGCATGGAGTTTCTTTGAAAAATAAAATCCATAGTGAGATTATCTAGAGAAGAACCGGGAGTGACCAACATAGCTAGCTTGTAGGATTAGCTAGCTAGGATTGACTAGATAAGCTTGTAGCTGAAGTGGTATTGGGCTAGCCATGTCCGCCGAAGGACCAATCGCCGTTGGAGCAGACGAGTCTTTGAGTGGAGACCGCGAATCGGCAAACTCAGTGTAGGGCGCCCTACCCGCCAGGTGGACCGACGACCTGAAGAAGGTAGCTGTGGGGTCTGGATGTGGAAGGCAGAGGACCGAGTGTTGTGGTGCAACTTGGGACAGGCCTATGTCCAGTAGTAGACTGCGATAGGCTGAGTTGAATAAAGAAACGGAAATAACAAATGTTGCTATAATAAGGTAGGGTGGTTCACACCAAACGTCACACAATCAGGCAGCCGCCAAATGTGAGTTAAGCTTTGGAAAGTTTGTTATCTTAACTATTATAAAATTGTAAACGTCTAGCGTCTGGTCCAGCATCACGCTAAAACTACTGGACCGATTTTGATGTTTTTTTTTTGTTTGAAAGCTTAAATCTGACTTAAAAACTGGTATGGGTTTTGAGAAAGAAAAAAAAAAGAAAAAAATAATTCGTGGGTTGCGTACTCACCCGACAGATCGAAGCTTCTATGCATTTGCACGAGCGGATAGTAATGTACGATGGAGTGGAGTGGAGTGGACAGGGGACGGGACGGGACAGGGGCGGGACTGGGGACGGGACAGGGGACGGAACATGGGACGGGAAATGGGACGGGACATGGGACAGGACAGTGGGACGGGACATGGGACAGGACAGTGGGACGGCACATGGGACGAGACATAGGACTGGACATAGGATGGGATATGGGACAGGACATGGGACGGGACGATAGTGATATAGTGAGACAGTGGGGCAGTGGGACAGTGGGGCAGTGGTACATTGGGGCAGTGTGACGGTGGGACGGTGGGGAAGTGGGGCTGTGGGACAGTGGGGCAGTGGTACAGTGGGACAGTGGGGCCGTGGGACTTTGGGGCAGTCGGACGGTGGGGCAGTGGGACAGTGGGGCAGTGGGACACCTCAGTGGGTCAATGGGGCAGAGGGACAGTGGGGCAGTTGGACAGTGGGTCAGTGGGGGCAGTGGGACAGTGGGGCAATGGGGAAGTGGGACTGTGGGGTTGTGGGGCAGTGGGACAGTGGGGCAGAGGGACAGTGGGGCAGAGGGACAGTGGGGCAGTGGGACAGTGGCACAGTGGGACAGTGGACTGGACTGGACTGACGTGGGTTAGCAGTATTTAACGCGAGCGGAGCCGCGGGTAAAAGCTAGTTTTTTTATAATTTTCTACCTTACTTATGCTACAGCATATATGTTTACATGTATGTTGACTGAACCCAGGGAAAGTTAGTAGTAGTAGAGTAGTTAGTTTATCTATACTAATATTATAAATCTATCTATACTAATATTATAAAGAGGAAAGATTTGATTGTTTGTTTGTTTGTTTGTTTGTTTGCATTGAATAGGCTCCGAAACTACTAGACCGATATGAAAAATTCTTTCACCATTGGGAAGCTACACTATCTCCAAGTGACATAGGCTATATTATATTTTCAAAAAAAATAGGGATCCTTACTAAAACACCAATAATGTAACCCAAGGTGTAAAAAAATTACTTTAAAATTCCTTACATCGTGTGCGCTGCTAAAACTATTGATGATAGAACAAAATAATGTATTACGGCTATGCAGAAAACATCATTATCTACAAAAAATGTCGCGATAGCATATGTCTAACTATTATAGTTACGTCACAAAAAGTGATATTTTATTTATAAAATTTAATTAAAATGACGCCTCTAGAAAAGGCTCTTTATTTGTACCTTGGTATTAATCCTTATCAAAATAAATTACTTCATATTCAAAACTGTTTCAATATCTTTATATAACTTTTTGAATTATTCAATTCGGACTTTCCATTCGAAAGATATCACGAGTTTAAAAATGTAAGTATTAGAAAAAAGTTGCGTGGTCGCCGCTCACTCCGCTCGGCTAACTATGCGATGTAGGCGTCACTGGCGTACGGGAGGGGAGTCAATTCGCAGACATTTCTACACCAGGAAGTCCCACAATACTACACGGGCCAACTTTATAACTTTTTTTTTTTTTAAACTTTTTTTACTTTTACTCTTTTTTAGTAACTTGACGCAAAAAGAAGTGTGTATGTGTTAAAATTAATAATTTTTAAATTTTTTGTTAATTACCCGTGCGGAGCCGGGACGGGCAGCTAGTTTGATATAATTTATTACTACACTTTGGATTTTGCATAAACCTATATCTAAATCCTATTTTTTCACCTTTGCAGTGTCAGTGTGTGTCTGGTCAGTCAGTGAGGTACCGAGCCAGTCAACTCCTGGCGGCTGTACTGTCTGCACTTGGAGAAGATGCCTCACTGGATGATGATCTTTGTGGAAAGTTGTTGGAATCACAGGTAACATATTTATCTCCATTCTAAGACTCCAGATACCAAGAAAACTATTTGAAGAATTAAATACAGTAGATCAGCAGCTCCCAAACTTTTATGGGTTCGGAAATTTCTTTAAAATAAGCAGTACCTTTGTACCAAATACTTTTAATGCTGTCTCCTTTCATATGTGTATGTACATAAATTATAAATAAGAAAAAAAAATGACTGCAGTCACCCCCATCAGGACCGATGTTCCTCACGCACACACACACAGACACACTAAAAAGAGAAAAAGAGAGTGCGCGGTTTTTTGTGTTTAGGCAGTATAATAATAGCCTTTCAGTTTCGGGAGCGTTTACCTGACACCCAGTATATGAATTTACAAAAAAAAAGTTATAAGTATCATATCTATTGTCTAGTACCCATAGTACAAGCTCTGTTTAGTTTGGGACTAGAAAAAAGTGCTGCTGTGTAAAAATGTCCCATATTTTTTTTTTTTAAATTATTATTATAATCATGTTCATTACCTTTTTTCCACCAGATGCAAAGACTACAAGACACGCGCGGCGCTGTGCGATGTCGCGCAGCCCTCGCGTTACAGCGACTACAGAACCCGATGGAACCGGATGACGAAGTGACGCGAGCGTACCGCTTTCATATGAGCTGTGACCCTAGCTCTTCAGTTAGAAGGTAAGGAATTGGCAAATTTATTTAACACTAGTCTATGCCTTGTGGGGGGCCTACCCACGCTGCGCCTTCCAGTACGCGGTCGCCACTCTAGAACTTTACTGCCCCATCGGCCATCCGTTCTGCGAGCAATGTGCCCCGCCCACTGCCACTTAAGTTTGGCAATTCTTCGGGCTATGTCGGTTACTTTCGTTCGTCGGTGGACCGACGACCTGGTAAAGGTCGCGGGAATCCGCTGGATGCGGAAGGCACAGGACCGGTCGTTGTGGCGATGCTTGGGGGAGGCCTATGTCCAGCAGTGGACGTCTTTCGGCTGAGATGATGATGATGAGTCTATGCCTGCGAGTTCACCAGCTTGGATGTCGTTTATCGCGAATCCCTCGGGAACTGTTAATCTTTCCAGGATAAAATTAGCCTATATGTTGATCCGGGTTATGTTTATGTATGCCAAATTTCATCCAAATCCGTTCAGCCAAACATCTTCACAAACTTTTGACATTATTAAGAACATACACATACAACGTGTATCAGAAATGCGTCGTCATTTTTGAAGAGCTTATTCAGGGGATGCTATCGAACAACACTGAAATCACGAAAAAATATCTGCTGATCCTTACATTTTGTCAAGCAATATCGATGATTTAGTAGGGAACAGCTGATATTTTTTTCGCGATTTCAGGGTTGGTCCCATTGTAAAAGTTGTTCTATGCTATGCCCTGAATGAGCTCTTAAAATATGACCACGCATTTTTGATACATGTTGTATATACGGAAAAAGGACAAACATGGAAATAAAAAGTAACAAGTATGTAAGTCTTCCATAGAAATTAAATGAATACATAAACATACTAAAGTACTGCTTAATCTAAAAGTTATGTGCACTACAATTGTCCAGCATGGAAACGTAAACCTTACCTCCCCCTGACACTGACTAACTTAATAACTGATAGGTAGCAAAACAAACACACAAATCTTCAGGCTTGTTAAGGCATGCTGCTAGCATTTGTTTATATTGCGTGGGGGTTTAGGAGCAAGCTTTAACTAACTGAAATTTAAATAGAAATAAAATCTAGCTCAAAGCAGTCGAGTGGCCACAGCCAATAAGAAGGTTATGGTCAATAAGAGTCGATTTGCCTTGCAACCAGTGAACTGTTCTTCGCCGCCACTCCGTCGGTGTGCGCTGACGCTATGTGTGTTTGCTTTCGTATGTTTAATAATACAAATATCTGTATTACCAATTTTTCTAGAAACCCTGATGGTAACATTACGGCAAGTGAGTAGGTATAAGATCTGATTGTATTGTTCTTTACAGAGCCATAGTGATGTCCATAGCTAAATGCAGACCTAACGCACCCTTCGTACTAGAACGCTTATGTGACGTAGACGAGGCAGTGCGTCGCGCCGCCTTCCTGTACATAGCTGCTCTCAATGTGACGCAGCTCAGGGTCAGGCAGAGAGTGCTCACGCTCAAGGTATCTGTTCTACTGTTACAGTCTATTCCTGGACATGAGCATCTTAGAAAAAGGGAGGTGATGTCTGTAAAGTTGAAATTGACGTTTTAAAAATGTATTTAAAGGTCATAATTGCGTGAATTCATGTAATTGTGACCTTCATGTCAACAGGCTTGGATCGATTGACTTTTTTGGATTGTGAAACTAGTTCACAGATTTATGGATTTTACTTTACACACCATATTAACCCATATTATACTGCAGTTGAAGAGTTGACTCATTAATTGGATGTGCTCTCTCAGATATGGTGGTTAGTAGGAGTGCTGTGGTTATGTTCTCGCAGCTTTTATTGGGACCAAGAGTTCACCGCCCGGACAGCGAGGAGGAAAACCTCTATAATAAAATTCGGGAGGACAAGGCCTGCGGGCGTCGGACGCCGCTCTACCAGTCAAGGCTCGTGACGTAGGCGCGCGGTGATCTGCACGTACTATTAAGGAAGGTGCGGCCGATTTTAGGCCGCACGGGAAAAGGGGCTCTCCTATTAGTGGCGAGCTGGGACCTGTCAGGGGTGGCTGGTGAATGCAGAGTCTATCCCCTGCCCTGCGAAATGTAGTTATTGGAACACCGTGGTGGTTTTAGTCGGTAAGAGTCCGCTCGCCTCCGCCGTTCGGAGTACGTCCCCGGGGGCGATTCCCCCATGGGAAAAGAAAAAAAAAAGATATGGTGTTTCAT
The DNA here is from genome assembly GCA_949699075.1 of Asteroscopus sphinx. Lineage (NCBI taxonomy): Eukaryota > Metazoa > Arthropoda > Insecta > Lepidoptera > Noctuidae > Asteroscopus > Asteroscopus sphinx. The sequence goes on from OX453021.1 coordinate 14,364,747, forward strand.
ATACTACCTGAAAAGTTTAAGCATGCAGTTTGCCACCAATGACATTGGTCACTGGTCCAACACGGACTCAGGTAGTTTGAATTGGAAAGTGTGTTATCCCAAATGATGAATAGAAATGTGTACAGCATAATGAAGTTGTTACAGAATTCATTTCGCTCTTAAATGAGGCCACAAGTCGAGAGTCATGTAAATAAATGTAGTTAAATAATCTCGAACGGGCACTTCCCAAGTTCCGATACTTGCGACACGCTTATTTTCTAGTAAGTATGAGGCCTCAGACCTAAAGAATTAGATAGACGGAGCGCGTAGAACTGAGGATTATACTATTAGACGCACGCTCCCGATCGCGGCTCGCGAACACCGTAGGCGGAATAGTAGTTTGCTATTTAATATTCCTTTTTCTGGCGTCAGTCACTAGTTCTACGTGCTAGTCTACCTTGTTCTTTTGGTCGAGTATGAGGCCTATTGAGAATGGAGTTTGTCCAAGTCATAGTAAAGAAAAATTACAAAAAAAAAAAAAAAAATACAAATTATGACTTTTTCCTCGCGTTGTTACTTCTTCACTATATCTATTTCTTGTTCATGTATATCCTTTCTTTTGTATGTGTCTCAGTTGTGTCAAATAAATATTTTTCTTTCTTTTCTTTCTTTCTTTCTTTTACAATACATTTCAATTCTGATAACATATTTTGTTAATCTTTAGGTGGGTCTAACTGAACGCAGTCTTCGCGTCCGTCGCGTTGTTGAAGAAATCTTGATTCCTAATTGGCTTAGCACCTTTCAAGGCAATATTGTAGACTTACTCAAGGCCATACGATTGGACAACGCGCATGATGCTAAGGATTCGCAGTATGTCGCTGGGAAATTATTGGAGTCGCTATTTAGGTCAGTTTACAAGAAATAACTCTTATTTGCTTTATTTATTTAATTAATTAATACATACTTTAACAAAACAAAACATAACTGAGATATTGTCATCCTAGGCTTTTTAGAATGCATGTTGTATCACTTGTATCACAACTCAAAAATACAAGCGGTTGATCTGTATCCGTGCCATATTTAAGGAGGTTACTCTATTACTGATACTGAACAGGAATCAATAAAAAAATCGATACCAAAAATTACATTTTCATTTTAAATAGGTACCTATTTGTAAACAAACAAATTTCCCCGTGTGACGCGCGCGAAACAAAAACGACGCGTGCGAAACCACCAAAAAATAGGCAGAATTGTCTGCCCTTTGACAATACCGCGGTTGTTTTTTTCATAGAGTGGATCGGGATTTTATTCTCAAAACTCGCTAATGTTTCTAAGTAGAAATTTGGTTATTGAATAACCATAGAATTGGTTAGGTAATTTTAGATGATAAAGCATATTTTTTATCATTTGCTCTAGAAATATGGCACGGCTACATATCAACATCTTGTATAATAATAAAATACCAGACATTTTTATACTTTCCAAATAACCCCAAAGTTCCCCGAAGCGTTTTACAATCACACACTGAACTTAACAAACCATAATTTTATAATAATTATCTTCCAGACGCCTACCAATATCGGAGCTGCTAGAATGGTTACCAACCGACAGATCGCTCCGTCTGATGCCCGCTGAGAAGTTAAACAAAGAGACTGCGTGGTACTGGCGCCATCTAGCGGAGCATTTGCAGAAGATTGATGATGATGAGACGCTAGAAACTATACTGCCTGATCTAGTTGTACTAATTGGATATATTAGAGCGTGAGTTTATGATTTTAAGTTGTATTTTCTTTAGCCAATTCAAATTAATAATTAATAATAATAAATATTTTTGGGACATTTTTACACAGCACCATCTAGTCCCAAACTAAGCAGAGCTTGTACTAAGGGTACTAGACTATGAATATAATACTCAGATACTTTTTTAATTGACAGCAAAGATGCTACTATGAATTCAATTTGGTAGTTAACTACTGTTAAAAAGTACCAAATTTTTTATATTATTTTAAAGAAGGTTCAGAAACGACAACATTGTTGAAAAAAAAAAAACCATGATAAAATGGAAGTGATATACACGCTTTTACAGTTTTTGGAAGGGGCATTTTCTGTCCTTGTCGTGCTAAACGGACATTGTACAGAGAGATGTCAAGTTACTATGAGGGTTTTGTACAATGACGTCATACTTTGCTAGTGCTGTCTCTGTCTAGTGAACAAATTTAAATCGCTTATAATTTGGACATTTTATTAAATATTATTAACAGAATGACAAAACAGTTAAAAAGGTCTTAAAAAATAATGTTCAAAGTAAACTGATGATTGTGATGGTTTCAATAGGGTTTATTATCCGAAAACATTAAGATATAAGATATAAATTGGATTGACATAAACTTTACCATGGACTTATTCCAAAGCGATTTCCTGCAAAACACTGATCCCTTTTTGTATCTTTGTGGATTGTCATAGAATATGTCTGCCTCACGTGTATTAATTTTCTACAGGATCGTAGAAGCCCCTTGCCCATCAGAAACGAACGATCCTGTAGGCTTCAGTACTCGCCAATACGTGTTACACGAATTAGGGACTATGCTACGAGTGTACGACGCTACGGACCCCGCCGGGAGAAACGCACTGCAAACGCTTATAACTGATGTTCTCACCGGTATGTTTAACTTTACCATTCGTTCGTTTCCGTTACCGTGTATAGACTGGACGATAGAACGACTTGATTTGACTTTGACATGACTTTGACCTGACTTTGACTTAAGTTGACTTGGAATGTAGATAATAAGTAAGAACCGTGTGGATTGTACGATCTGCGAGATTAAGCTGCACTAGCCCCGGTAAGTCTGTGGATGGGTGACCATTTCGTTACACGTCGAGACCCCTTCGTGCCTCGGAGAGCACGTAAAGCCGTCGGTCCTGCGCCTGATCTCTCTCCGGTCGTGTCGAATTGCCGTCCCATCGGATTATGAGAATGAGGGAATAGAGAGTGCACCTGTGTTTGCGCACACACTTGTACACTATATAATATGTCCCGCGCAGATGGCTAGTCTCTGTTGAGATTGGCCGCCGTGGCCGAAATTCGGCCGGGAGGACATTATTATTATGTAGATGTGATTCCCTTGTTCACAAACGAAACTTATTTTAAATTATCGCTCTCTTTTACTAATAGTAAATACAAGAAAGGGATGGCAACAATTTTAACATAACATAACATCACGCCTGTATTTCCCCGAAGGGGTAGGCAGAGGTGTATAGTATACCCACATTTCGCCAGTTATGTTATAGTCCCATGTAATAGGGGGCGAGCCTATTGCCATTAACCGGGCACAAATCCAGACTCCGGGCTGCTACTGAGAATTTCCTAATGAAAAAACCCAATAACACTTTGCCCGACCCGGGAATCGAACCCAGGACCCCACGCTCAGCAGTCGCGCTTGCGACCACTAGACCAACGAGGCATTCAAAACAAACACAAAAACAATTAACAATTTTAGTGCTGTCAAATTAGTCGGAATTTTCTGCCAGGTGACTATGGCCCCTTAAACGCGGACGTGATCCGTGCCTTCGTGTCGGCCCTGGAGCTGGTGGTACCAGAAGTGTCTCCCCGCATGGAGGTGATCAGCGGAGTCCTATCTTCGCTACGTGACCCGCCCGAGCCGGAACAGCCGCTGCCGCCACCACCGCCGCCAGTAGATTGTACTGAAGTTAAGCTACAGGTAAGCATATACAACGTTACTTTTTTTTGTTACGTCACAACAGGTATCCAGCTGAAAACCAGCGTCAGGATTAATAACCTGGCAATATGCTGAGCTGGACATCCATTTGTCACAATTTTGCGACACACATGGGGCATGACTGTCAATGAATACTTAACAAATTTTTTTCGCTTTGTTACTCATTTATTACTTCCTTGTCTATAAATGTATTTCTTGTTCATGTATATCCTTTTTGTATGTGTCTCAGTTGTGTCAAGTAAATGTTTTTTTTTCTTTGTTAATCCAATTAGAGAAACTAGTTAGTTCTATTCAATCAAAATCAATTCGAGAAACTAGGTAGTTAGAATCAAGAGGGGAATCGATTGGGATAGTTTTTATTTCTAAATCAAAAAATTACATACTTTTCGAGTAGCTGTAAGTTCCTCAGTTGGGACCGAAAAAAGTGAAGAATGTCGTGCAGGGTATACCAGAATACCGGGTATATTCAGTAAAAAAATAAAAACTGTATAATTTTTAATATGAATATTTATTTTCTAGTCCTATAACATTAATATTTATTAAATAAATCAAAGAAATTTTGCGGAAAAAAATCAAGAATAAGTCCTTAAGGTCCAGGAAGAATCAACCCTGCTGCCTGGACCTTAAGGACTTATTCACGATCCGCTGATGTACTCAATTTAACCATAATAACCAAATTGAGTTTCAAAAATATTTTTATTAGTTAAAATGTAACATGGTATAAAAATTATACCAATCGATTCTCCTAGTGATTCTCAACAAACTCGTTTCTCAAATTGCGTAAACGAAAAGTATCGTTGTATACAGGGGGCCTAGTACGAGTTTGACACTTACGAATACTTTCAAAGTATTCGTCGACTTTCATTAATAAATCTGTAGTTCCTCCTCGTATCCGCCAGGGGCGCTACTGATTTATGAATGAAAGTCGACGAAAACGATGAAAGTATTCGTAAGTGTGAAACTCGTACTAGGCCCACAGTACCCGCATCGTCTATACATACCAATAGACTTTATTGTTGAATATAATGCGTACGATTAACTGTGTGAACTAGCTGAAGTTTTAGGAAGCGAGGTACTGAAATCCGATTGGCCCTACCAAGGCGGCTATTGGCTATTCACTAACGCGTAAGTATTTACGGTTTACATAGTGGTCGAAACTGGTTTGAAGTTTTCAAGTGGCGAATAGTGACGACCTATATGAGATCTATTAGTCAGATGTGTTGACAGACATCGGTCGCCAGTTATGAGGCGTCTACGGGCTATATAGTCGATGATACATATTACACATCGAGCTGTAGAAAGAGATAATCAGCTAACTTCGGCTTCGTAGTGTTGTCTATGGCACTCATACTTATTTGACGTTTTATCGCCGACTTGTCAGACTGCTACAGCTTTGTGCGACAGAGATCTCGCTAGCTAGCCGATTATCTCTTTCTAAAGCTCGATATAATGTATTTAATGCATGTTGCTGTGAGCATAAGCCCTATAGAGACATATTCACATTTTATTTGTATAAATTCCGCGAATTTTCTACTAGACATAACGTGCTTCAATTGGCTCGGGCATCTAGTCCCAAACTAAGCATTGCTTGCTTGTGCTATGGGTACTAGACAACGGATATTTTTTTTTTTTTTTTTTGTAAGTATGTACATACTTATAATACATAATAAATACCCAGAACAACACAAACACTTATGTTCAACAAACAAATATTTGTATCCTGTGGGAATCGAACCCACGACCTCGTGATCAGCAGTCCGACCCTCAAACCACTAGACCACAGACGTCACCCAAAGACGTACCTAAGTGGAGCTTAATTTCGATACCACGAGCAGTGGGCTGGCCATGTCTGTCGAAGGACCGATGGCCGCTGGAGTAGACGAGTCCTTGAGTGGAGACCGCGAATCGGCAAACGCAGCGTAGGGCGCCCCCCTGTCAGATGGACCGACGACCTAAAGAACGTGGCTGGGGGGACTAGATGCGGAAGGCAGAGTACCGAGCGTTGTGGCGCAACTTGGGAGAGGCCTATGTCCAGCAGTGGACTGCGATAGGCTGAGTTGAGCAATGTTCACGGTAGCTTAGTGACTAAAGCACTGGCGTACTGAGCCAGGAGTCGCAGGTTCGAGGAGGTTCGGTGGTGCTCGTGAGCGATTTTTTCTTTCCACAATTTAAATCGTTAAATAGTTTTTCTTTCTTCTTTCTCTATAAAACTTTAAAGTTAATGTCATCAACGAGTGTTTTTACAATCACATCTATTGTTCATTATTTCGCAGAAAGCCAGACTCCGTGTGTCATTGAACGTCGCTATCGAAGCTCAGGAAGAGGCTGTCAGGGATCAGAACTACGCGCTCGCAGCTGAATGCAAGGCTAAGGTAAGTACTAACAAAACACATAAGAAAAACGAAATCTGTACTCTGATCCAGTAACGGCCAAAATTAATAACTCATTTATCCACGATTTGCCCCACTACAGATAGAAAGGAAAATGCAACTAAATGTATGGCGCAAAAACCCAGAGTCCATTAATATTGTTTTCCCCCACTTGCTCGGAAATTGGTACATTATTTAAAAAAAAATGTCAATCAGCTCTTTTCCATACGCAATGAAATAACACGCCAGCAATATCCAACAGGACAGTAATAGAAATTGCTGGACAGTTTTTATTTTTGAAATTATGCTACCGAGGGTTTTAAGTACGCAATTACATAAATTAAGTGAAAAAGGCTGAATGCGCATTTTTTTTTTAAACTTTGTAAATAGAACAAGAACCGCGCGTGGTCGAATTGGCGCGAATGAAAATTAGGTAATTTTGAATTAATTTGTGTATTGTTTCCTCGCAAATATGAGAAAGTACAAGTCTCGCCCGTAATAGCAATTAACGGCCTCGTTTAGTTAAAATCACTTCGATCAATATTACTCGGACGTCAATTGCTTCATTTTAGGCCCGACAATAATGTATTATTGTGTATGGATTAGTAGGATATTAAAAGTAGATTACAAATGTTTAATTAGTTTTTCTTAAAACCATCACCTTTGCCGCGAGGTTTTGTGCGAACCCAAAGTGGCAACTCCGCAAGCGTCGGTTAACCGATTTCCCGTTGTGAAAGAGAGATAAGAGAAGACTCTGAATCCGGTGTGAAAAACAAGTTGTCGTTATAGAAATCAATAGAATAACTCAAAATAAACGGTCACAACGAAAGCTTACGACGGAATTCTTCTTTCTCAATTTCACTACAAATATCTGCTATCGGCTATATACTTAACGCTTACCTTGCTTGCCACTTTGAGCGTGTGGTACTCGTCTCGGTGATGCTTTTTAGAAAATTATCAACATATTTGTGACCAACTATTTACGCCCTAACACACCATACCAACCCGCCAACAACAAATGCAAATGCAATCGCCAACCCCCAGCCAAGCGTGGCGATTATGGTATATCCCCCCAAACCGCTCGGGCAGGCCTATGTCCAGCAGTGGATGTCTTTCGGCTGTTCAGTACATTTTCATTCGTTTCATTTAGGTTGCAGCTATTCAGCAGAAATTAGAGGAGTTGAACATACAGCCAGTAGCACCAGCTCCAGTGCCCATTCCCGTAAGTTTATTCTAAAATTTAAGTGTGATTTTAAAAGGTCGTCTACCCACGCAGCGCCTTCCAGTACGCGGTCGCCACTCCAGAACTTTACTGCCCCATCGGCCATCCGTTCTGCGAGCAATGTGCCCCGCCCACTGGACGCGGGAATCCGCTGGATGCAGAAAGCGCAGGACCGGTCGTTGTGGCGATGCTTGAGGGAGGCCTATGTCCAGCAGTGGACGTCTTTCGGCTGAAATGATGATGATGATGAGATTTTAAAATATTAGGATTAAATTATTATTTTAAACCATTTTTTTTTCTTATTATGTACCTAGTTGTGTTCTTACTGGTTGTGTGAAAGAAATATATTTTCTTTAATTCTTGTATTATACTTTTCAGTACACATTTAAGTGACAAAACACTATATTAGGAATCAGCACTATGCATATGGCAAATTCGCCACGCAGAAAACTGCGACTTGAATTGCTGCGATGCGATTTCGTGTGCAAGTTTTTGCGAAGCGTCGTGCGAGCTCGTAGATTTCGGAGATGCGACGTCGCATCGTAGTTTTGTGTTTCGACCTTAAAGGCCCGTACAAACCGAAAGCAGGTCCGTAGCAGCGCGAGGCATGAGCAGCGCAACCCCTGACCGCGTGCCGTGCTGCCCGGTTTGTCGCCGGCGGGTCCGGAGCAGGGCACGAGCGGCGTAGTTTGCCAGCGGACCCGCGCTAATATTTGGTGTATAGTGTTTCATATCAGTCCTTGTATTACAGCTTGCGCGGGCCCGCCTTCAACCTGCGCTGCTACTGAGCAACTTTTAGTACGGGCTTTAAGGTGTATGCTACAGGGTAGCCCGCGAAATTCAAAATTTCTTGCGTTTTTCGCAAATTGTCGCTCTATTTCGCGTTGTATATCAATCAAAATATGATTCGCGACAGTATTAATAATGTATCTACTGAATAATACTCATATCAAATATCTAACTCTATAAGCTGTATGTACAAGCTCGATAATATTAATTTATGATCAAATTATCGATTATCGAGCTTGTAGAGCTTATAGCGCTAGGTTTATATATTTTAGGAGTATTATTCAGTAGATGCATTGTTATTACTTCCGCGAATCATATTTCGATTGATATAAAACGCGAAAAAAAGGAAAATTTGCAAAAAATAATAATGAATGAATTTAGCATTCACCTAAAAGCGTTTTTTGTTTGTTTTAAATTACATCATTTTCAAATTCGTAGACAATAAAAGAGAAATTATCGGACGCGGCGACTTTGACCAAGTGTCTGACAATACTGAACTGCGCTTTGGACACTCCCCAGCTAAAGTCGGTCACGCCTATGATGCAGATGATCTTCAACGAACTAGAGGTATACAAGTTTTCACTGTTTATTTTATTTATTTATTTGGCTCATCAACAATGAGTACACTGTACATGAACAAAATAACACATTTCAAACTTAATCTAAGTGCCCTATTACTTACAGAAGAGCACCGCATGCCATATATTAAGCGCAATTAATATGAATACGTCCGTGTAGTGCCGGACTTAAAGAATAGCACCACCCTTATCTCTTCTCATGGGTGTCGTAAAGGCGACTAAGAGATTCACCAGAGGATGGGCAGCAGCGTTCTCTGAGTATTTAACCAACCAACTGCGATCGCCAACCCGCCTGCCAAGCGTGGCGATTATGGCATATCCCCCCCTTAATTGGGGGAGGCCTATGTCCAGTAGTGGACGTCTTTCGGCTGTAATGATGATGATGATGATGAATATGAATACAAAAATAAGTTATATAAAACAACAAACTTACAGCGATGCAAATAAAGTGGACCATTTGTGGTCTGTATGAAGTCAAAACAAATGACTAGACCAGTGATCGGAATAGTTAGTGCAATTTTTCGGGATTTTATGAGATTATTATATTTTATGGGATTTTATCTTAATTGTGTTCTGTGTAGTGCCGGGCACAAAGAATAGCACCACCCTATCTCTTCTCGTGGGTGTCGTAAAAGGCGACTTACGGCCAAAATTAATATCCAATCTATCCACGATTTACCCTACTAGAGATAGAAATTTGACATTTTTTGTATGGAGCTTATGTCAAATTCCTATCTCTAGTAGGGCAAATCATGGATAGATTGGATATTAATTTTGGCCGTAAGGGATTCACCATAGGATGGGGATCAGCATTCTCTGAGTATTTATTCAACCAACTGCGATAGCCAACCCGTCTGCCAAGCGTGGCGATATTAATTTTGGCTGTAAGGGATTCACCATAGGATGGGGATCAGCGTTCTCTGAGTATATATTCAACCAACTGCGATAGCCAACCCGTCTGCCAAGCGTGGCGATTATGGCATATACATGCTTGGGGAAGGCCTATTTCCAGCAGCAGACGTCTTTCGGCTGAAATGATGATAATGATCTTAATGTGGATATGTTATAAGCATCGGCTATACAGCCCAATAGACGCCTATTGTTAAATATAATGCATACAAAATATGAAGTTAAAATATTTAGTGTTAATTCCGCCAAAAAACTAGGTCGTCAAGCTTGAATGCAATAAGCAGCACCACCCTCCCATATTTTGTGTGTCATGGATGTCCTCAAAGTAGCGCCAGATTCCATTATTTAATAAATATAATGCAAATAATAAATTCTGTCAACTAGCTGAGGGTACTGCAATCCGATTGGCCCTACCAAGGCGGCTATTGGCTAATTACGAACGCGGGAGTTTTGACGGCTCACATTAGTGGTAGAAACTGATTTGATGTTTTCAAGTGGCAAATGGTGGTTGAACTACGTCAGACCTATTATAGTGAAGTTATTTTTTATGAGCACCTTTTCTTTCTTTACAAATCTTTTATTTTATTTTTAGGTGGATATATATCAAAACCCAGAAATAGTCGAGACTGCCCTAGAAACTGTGGCTCTATACGGAATGTTGGACAAAGACTTCGCTAAAATAAATAAAGCCTTCTTATTTGCTAATGTGAGTATATTGTAATAAAATTAATAGTTCTCTTCTGTACAGCCGTGGATTGAAAATGTTCGTCAATTAAGGTCTATTTTTAGATAACACTAGCTTTTACCCGCGGCTCCGCTCGCGTTAAATTCTGCTAACCCACGTCAGTCCAATCCAGTCCAGTCCATTCCAGTCCAGACCACTGTCCCGCTGCCCCGCTGCCCCACTGACCCGCTGCCCCAATGCCCCGCTACCCCAATGCCCCGCTGCCCCACTGCCCCGCTGCCCCACTATCCCACTGCCCCGCTGCCCCACTGCCCCGCTGCCCCTCTGCCCCGCTGCCCACTGCCCCGCTACCCCACTGCCCCGCTACCCCACTGCCCCACTATCCCACTGCCCCACAGCCTGCCCCGCTGCCCCCACTGACCCGCTGCCCCTCTACCCCACTGCACAACTGCCCCGCTGCCCCACTGCCCCGCTGCCCCACTGCCCCGCTGCCCCAATATCCCACTGCCCAGCTACCCCACTGCCCCACTGACCCACTGCCCCACAGCCTGCCCCGCTGCCCCACAGCCTCGATTCCCCGCTGCCACACTGTCCGACTGCCCCGCTGCTCGCCCGCTGCCCAACAGCCCCGCTGCTCCGCTACCCCACTGCCCCACTATCCCACTGCCTGCCCCGCTGCCCCACTCCCCTACTGCCCCGCTGCCCCGCTACCCCACTGCCCCGCTACCCCACTGCCCCTCTGCCCCGCTGCCCCGCTACCCCAATGACCCGCTGCCCCACTATCCCACTGCCCCGCTGCCCCGTTACCCTACTGCCCCGCTGCCCCATTGCCTCGCTGCCACGCTGCCCCGCCCCCGCTGCCGCCCCGCTGCCCCACTACTCCAATGCCACACTGCCCCGCTGACCCACTATCCCACTGCACCACAGCCCCGCTGCCCCGGTACCCCACTGCCCCGCTGCTCCGCTGGCACGCTGCCCCATTGCCTCGCTGTTTCGCCCCCGCTGCCCCACTGCCCCAATGCCCCACTGCCCCGCAGCCCCGGTACTCCACGGCCCCGCTGCCCCGCTGGCTCGCAGCCCCGCTGCCCCACTGCCTCGCTGCCCCACTGTCCCGCTGCCTCGCTGTCCCGCTTCCCCACAACCCCACTGCCCCACGGCCCCGCTACCCCACTGCCCCACTATCCCACTGCCCCGCTGCCCCACTACCCCACTGTCCCACCATCCCACCGTCCCACTGCCACTGTCCTACTTTCCCACTGTCCCACTATCCCACTGTTCCACGGCCCACTGTCCCACTGTCCCACTGTCTCACTATATCACTAAATCACTATCGTCCCGTCCCATGTCCCATGTCCTGTCCCATGTCCCATCCTATGTACAGTCCCATGTGCCGTCCCACTGTCCTGTCCCATGTCCCGTCTCATGTCCCGTCCCATTTCCCGTCCCCTGTCCCGTCCACTGTCCCGTCCCCAGTCCCGTCCCCTGTCCCGTCCCCAGTCCCATCCCCAGTCCCATCCCCTATCCACTCCACTCCACTCCACTCCATCGTACATTACTATCCGCTCGTGCAAATGCATAGAAGCTTCGATCTGTCGGGTGAGTACGCAACCCACGAATTATTTTTTTCTTTCTTTCTTTCTTTCTCAAAACCCATACCAGTTTTTAAGTCAGATCATCAGCTTTCAAACAAAAAAAAAAATCATCAAAATCGGTTCAGTAGTTTTAGCGTGATGCTGGAACAAACAAACAAACAAACAGACGTTTACAATTTTATAATAGTTAAGAAGATAAGATAAAAAAAATAAAAAATAAAAACTTGAAGAAGAAGGTTATTAAAAATTGTAGACTGAAAATAGTATTTTTTTAGTTACACCAAGATAACTTTATGCTTATTCGTATATTAAGATGGATACAATATAACAACGTTTAGGTACTTCTAAATTTTATTGCTTTTCATACAAAAAATTAGAGAAATCGCAATTTAGAGGAAGCTTCCGGTCCTTGTCTGTAAGTCGAAAGATTCTGATTTTCGGTTGGCTCAAAAGACTGCATTTCCAAGATGGCACCACCCACATACGACAGGATTTTTTTTTCTACTCTATAAAATTCGGCCCGACCAAAAAGTTTTTAATGCAATTTCTTTAGCAGCCGTATTTTCTCTATGGAGGCGCGCGCTAGAGCGCATGCGTGTGAATGACAGCTGGATATGAGCGCCTTATTCACCTTGATGTATGCAAAATGTTGTAGAAAAATATAATTAAAAATCACCGGTTCCCGTCATCGTAGCGAGGTAAAATACATACCAGTTTTTAAGTCAAATCATAAGTTTTTAGTCACAAACCCTTTCAACAAAATCGGTCTAGTAGTTTTATAGTGATGCTGGAACAAACAAACAAACAGACAACTGACATTTAACAATTTTATAATAGTAGTAGATAATGATAGTTGACCGTACACCCGCCTAATTATCTCTCGTTCGAAAAGGTAACATGTGCTCGCGAAACGTTCATAGAAATGAATTAGAAAATTGACGAACCTTTACAGTAGTAGTACATAAAGTATTAAGACGCTGACAACAACCAAATACCCCAACTTCTTCTAAAAACATTTTTAGCTGTATATATTCAGTTTGTGGGGGTAAAAAATATATATTGTAACCTTGATCATATTTTCAAAAACACTATTGTGCCCAAAACACGTTTTCTTGAAGTGTTCTCGATAGGTTTCTTTTTAAAAACCTATCGAGCCTACCTGTCTCTTAAACTTGCTTTAGGGGAAATAATCTCTGTTGTTTTATATTTAAAAAAAAAATTTAATCATGTCTGAATTTTTAATTAATAAAAATCGTTTCGATGCACGCAGTCGTCACTCAGTACCATTAAAAATACCAATTATTAATTGCCCATTTAAATAATATACGCGATGTAATCTGGTTAAACATGTTTTATTATAATCTGTAGTGATCGAGAAAACCTAAGTTATTATAATATACAAAGAGTTTTTGAAATAACTGAAAACCTCTTAAGGGATCACTGTATTTATCAGTATGAACAACTTTGACTATGGGGCCAACCCAGAAATCGCGAAAAAAATTTAGCTGATACTTACATTTGTGTTCACATAAATCGACAAAACGTAAGGATCAGCTGTTTCTCCCGATTTCAGTATTGGTCCCATAGTAAAAGTTGTTCATACTCGTACTAATGAGTACAGTGACCCCTTAAGAGGCTGACAACACCTAAAAAATCAGACCTCTGCGGTCACTGTCGTTTCGTACAGAACTGAAAGAGAGGCAACGAGCCGAGGGACGTCGGATACGCCGCTCAACTTGAATGAAAATTAACATTTTTTTTTTAAAATAAATAACTAAAACCTTATTTGAAAAACAGAAACAGCAAATGTTTAGATTATTGTCTTTCTCAAATGTTTTCTTAATTTTATTCATAACTAGCTTTTACCCGCGGCTCTGCTCGCGTTAAATTCTGCTAACTCACGTCAGTCCAGTCCAGTCCAGTCCCACTGTCCCACTGTCCCTCTGTACCACTGTCCCACTGACCCGCTGTCCCGCTGTCCCACGGTCACACTGTCCCACTGTACCACTGTCCCACTGTACCACTATATCACTATCGTCCCGTCCTATGTCCCAAGTCCTGTCCCACTGTCCCACTGTCTCACTATATCACTATCGTCCCGTCCCATGTCCCATGTCCTGTCCCACTGTCCCACTATCACTATATCACTATCGTCCCGTCCCATGTCCTGTCCTATGTCCCGTCCCATGTCCCATCCAATATCCCGTCCTATGTCTCGTCCCATGTCCCGTCTCATGTCCCGTCCCATTTCCCGTCCCATGTTCCGTCCCCTATCCCGTCCCCTGTCCCATGCCCAGTCCCGTCCCCAGTCCCGTCCCCTGTCCCGTTCCCAGTCCCGTCCCCTGTCCACTCCACTCCATCGTACATTACTATCCGCTCGTGCATATGCGTAGAAGCTTCATATCTGTAGGGTGAGGGAGGACGCACCCCACGAATTATTTTTTATGTTTTTTTCTTTCTTTCTCAAAACCCATACCAGTTTTTAAGTCTGATCATCAGCTTTCAAACAATTTTTTTTTATCAAAATCGGTCCAGTAGTTTTAGCGTGATGCTGGAACAAACAAACAAACAAACAGACGTTTACAATTTCATAATAGTTAAGATATTTAGTAAATAATAGAGATTGTTTGCTTTAAAGCATATTTTAAGAGGTTAGTTTACAATTCTTTTCTATCGAGAAAACTTCAAGAAAAAGTGTTTTGGGCACAATACAGTTTCAGAAAATACGATCAAGATTAACATATATTTTTTTCACTGCCACAAACTGAATAGATACAGCTAAAAATGTTTTTAAAAGAAGCCTAGTTGGGGTATTTGGCTGTTGTCAGCGTCTTAAGAAGTTTTCAGTTATTTCAATAACACGTTCTATGTAGCAAGGGATCGTGCGCAGGTTTTGCTATACAATTGTACACATCACTGATTTTCATCTGGTCCCTGTCATTTGGACAAAGTAAATTTACTCGCACAAAAAAGAGAAAAAAGAGCAAATAAAAAAAACTAAAGACTTAGCTTCAGACACACAGCGGGCGGAACGGAACTGTAGCGTATCGCCGGCGGGCCTCTTTGTGTAGTAATGTACTGAACTGTATTAGCTAGTGCACACAGCTCCGTCCTGTCGGATGTTTTGACGGCGTGACCGATCCGCCGCCGCTCCGCCGCGCCGGGCGGAAAGACAGCGCCAGGCGATGCGCGACCGATACGAATACATAGTAGTAGTCATACAGACAGCGGAACGTTTTCTTCTGGCACTGTTATTCCGCCGCCGTCTACGTTTGGTAGACGCTCCGCCTCCGTTCCGTCCCACCCGCTGTGTACCAGGCCCCTCAGAAAATATTGCGAAAAAAAGTTTTTATATATGGGAGACTGGCCAGTTATAATGTTTTTCGAAAATATGATTATTTATAAGTAAAAATAAGTAAGTTCCAATTTCAAAATTTCCCTCCACATTTTTTGCGAGTTAATTCAAAGTATTGTGTCTCACTGAAATATGGATCTGCGCCGGGAACATTTTAGAGCTATGATTTTATACGATTTCAAGTGTCGTCTGAAACCGGATGAATCGTACGATAGACTTCAAATGGCATTCATGGATGAAGGCCCTTCCAAGGCAACCGTGTATCGTTGGTATAACGAATTCAAGCGCGGTCGACCAACTTTGGGGGATGACGAAAGAAGCGGTCGCCCTTTGACGGCTGTTACCGAAGAAAACGTGCTAGCAGTGAAAAATTTAATCCAAGACAATAGGCGAATTACATATCAGGAGATTCAACACATATTGAAGATTGGATCGGGAAGCGTTCACGAGATTCTACACAGCCATCTTCGCGTGAGGAGGATAGTATCACGCTGGGTGCCGCACAACCTCACCGATCCTCAGAAGCAGGCCCGGGTGGAATGGTGCCGTGATATGCTTAACAAATTTGAAGCAGGCTCGTCTCGGCGTGTTTACGACATCGTTACAGGTGATGAGTCCTGGATTTATCAATACGACCCAGAAACCAAGCGCCAGTCGACTGTTTGGGTGTTTCAAAATGAGCCAACGCCTACCAAAGTGAAGCGATCTAGAAGCGGGGGTAAGATTTTGATCGCTAGCTTTTTTAATTTGACTGGCCACTTGGTATCAATTCCCTTACGGGATCAAAGAAGCATTAATGCCGAATGGTATACTACCAAATGTTTGCCAGAAGTTTTCTCTGTTATAAGCAACAAGCGACCAAACACAGGGCTCCGCGGGCTACTGCTCCACCACGACAATGCACCTGCGCACACCGCACTCAAAACGAGGGACTTCCTGGACAGCACGCCAGTCAAACTCCTGGGTCACCCTCCTTACAGCCCTGATCTAGCACCGTGTGACTTCTTTTTATTCCCAAAAATAAAAAATCAGCTCAAAGGGATACAATTTTCGTCGCCGGAAGATGCGCTGGCTGCGTTCGAGCAGGCTGTAAACGAGGTGTCTGCGGCGGACTGGAAAAAGTGTTTTGAAAACTGGTTTAGGCGCATGAATCTTTGTATAGAGGCTGGTGGAAAGTACTTTGAAAAGATTTGATAAAAATATATGTACGTATAGAACAATTTTTTTTAGTTTCGCAAAACTTTCTGAGTGTCCCACGTATATGAAATAACACATATAACTAATTTTGGAACTTATCACCTATCTTCGACGACGTCTGTGGTCTAGTGGTTCGAGTGTCGGACTGCTGTTCACGAGGTCGTGGGTTCGATTCCCACAGGACACAAATATTTATGTGATGAACATAAGTGTTTGTTTTGGTCTGGGTGTTTTTTATGTACTATAAGTATGTATTTACAAAAAAAAAAAAGGATTTAAGTATTGTATCCATTCTTCTTCTTCTATCATGTCGACATGAGCTACATAATGATAACAGCTCATGCCGTGGGGAAAAGATTAGCCAGTCAGCAGGTTGGTAGCGGGGCTGACTGCCCAAGGTGCGCTTGATCCATTGTATCCATCCGTGGATTGTATCCATTGTCTAGTACCCATAGTACAAGCTCTGCGTAGTTTGGGACTAGATGGTGCTGTGTAAAAAATGTCCCAAAAATATTTATTTTATTTATCTTCTGTCCAGCTTATCGACACGTCAAACGAACGCTCAGTATGTACCGTACTGCGATGCATAGTTGATTTGCTGTGCGTTCACGGCGCTCGACTCTTCGAAAACGAGACTCAGGAGGATACCACCGTCAACACGACGAAGAATCTAAGCACTTACCACAGTGTTATTGATGATGATGGTGAGTACTGTAAGAAAACTACTAAAGGTATAAGGGAGGCATTGAGAATGTTAACAGGAATGTGTGGTGTAACTAGAATGGATTGGATAGGGAATGAGTATTTGAGAGGTGTCTGAAAGTAGTGCCAGTAACAGAAAAGCTGAGTAGCAACAGAGTATCGTAGTACAGATGTTTTGTCTCACGAAAGTGGGTGAGCCATAGTTGTGTGTGTGTGTGTACATGAACATTGTCTTTGAGGGCGTAAGCTCGGGAGCGATCAGTTTTGACCGAGTTTTGTAGTTACGCACACAAGAGCGCGTGTCGATACACATTACAACTACAAGTATGGCTCATCCGCTTTCGTAAGATAAAACAACTGTATCACAGTAGGCCAATTCACGTAACTAAACAAGTGCAATTGCAGTTAAGTATCGATCAAAACAATGCTTTACGTATTCTCTTATCTACGGCGATCGCTGTCAGAAACGAACTGCAGCGTCACTGCAACTTGATCGGCGCGTCATGAAATTACGTGAATCAGGGCCCAGGTAGTACGGACTTGTAACATGTCTGTCGAAGGACCGATGGCCGTTGGAGCAGACCAGTCCTTGAATCGAGACCGCGAATCGGCAAACACAGCGTAGGGCGCCCCCAGCAAGGTGGACCGACGACCTGGAAATGGTAGCTGGGGGGAGGGGGACTGGATGTAGAGGTCTGAGTGTTGCAACGCGACTTGGGAGAATTTTATGTACAGTAGTACAATGTGATAGGCTGAGTTGATGATGGACTTGTGATGCTGAGGTATGAGGAACATGTTACGAGAAAAGATTTAAGTTTGTGCAGTACTACTCTATATTCTTTAGCGCAGAAAGGAATAATCTGACGCCAACTAAAAACTACTGTAAACATCAATGAAATAGAAGCCTTGTAGCTGTACGCTTAGGTTTTAAATACAACAGCAACAAGAGACTCGTTGTATCTCACTTATAACATGTTTGTACTGTTTGGCAAATCGCATCTAAGCAGCGGTCGCCACCATGACGCGTACGCAATAACCAATAGCGGATGACAATGTTTCACGCGAAAATATGGTGCGTTATGATTGGCTAAAATGTGTTCATCAACTCAGCCTATCGCAGTCCACTGCTGGACATAGGCCTCTCCTAAGTTGCGCCACAACACTCGGTCCACTGCTTAAGAAAGTTAACACATGATGATGATGTATGATGATGCCACTGATAAGTATGACGTAAAATTCCAAGCTATGATAGTAAGACATCGGGCACACAGCGAGCGGTCTAGAGTTCAAAGTCACGAGTTACGTCTTTTTACACGACTGCTCAAAAAAAAGGAGTGTAATGTTAAAGATTTAAATTGTGGAAAGAAAAAATCTCTCACGAGCAGGATTCGAACCTGCGACTCCTGGCTAAGTACGCCAGTGTTTTAGCCACTAAGCTACTGTGAACACTGCTCGTGGTATCGAAATTATCCTCCACTATACATCTTTGGCTGGCTTAAAAAATAATAAATAATGAGTGTAATGTTTTTTACCGTCCCCATCCAACTATTTCTATGTGCGTAGAGCGCAGCCCAGTAAGCCTAAAGACACAGCATAAACAAATTTTTGCATGAGAACACAGACGTAAAATGTTGGCAGTGGGTGGACCGCGCGTTATGATTGGTCGGCTCAAAAGTTCGGTAGTATGATTGGTGCGTCCCGATCGGCGGCGGGGCGAAATTTATACAGTGCTACTGCATAAGCTTGGTAACCGGGGATATCCGACTAAATGGCAGGTTGAGGCTTTTTGGTCTGTGGAGTAGAGATATGTACTATCTATAGAAATCTTAATAATAAAGTAAGAGAAATGTTATCTATGTCTTTTAATACCGGAATGCATGTCGCCGGTTTTCTGCTACCAACATATAAATACGCAATTACGCCCACCATGTTTCTAGCATTCAATCTTCTATACTATAATAAAACTGTAAAGGTCGAAAAGTCTGTACATTGAGTTTTTTTTCGCGAAAACCGGCTAGGGGGACTAGAAATAAGCTATAGAACACGAATCAATCGTTTAAAAAATTTATGTCTGTCTGTCTGTCTGTCTGTCTGTTTGTTACCTCATCACGTGAAAACGGCTGAACGGATCGTAATGAAACTTAGCATTTGTATTGGTATTAGTCTAACTTAAAATATAGGGTATGTTTTATCTGAATCGGTTGAGTAGATCCAGCGATACAGCTTGACCCCTCTATTGTATTAAGTTGCATACAAAGTAGAGGTCATGATTGTTGGTTGGTTGCAGGTTCCTAAAAATACAACTGGATTTTATTAGTATTATAGAAAATATAGAATAACATAACATAGCCCATCACTGTCCCGCTGCTGGGCATGGCCCTCTTCTTGGAATGAGAAGAGTTAAGGAACTGGATATTGTTAGTGTAATAGATTATCATAACATAATCAGCTCATTACCTACTGCCCCACTGCTGGGCACGGACCTCTTCTCGGAACGAGAAGAGTTAAGAAACTAGAAAATATATAGTCAACCCATTACTGTCCCACTACTGGGTATGGCCCTCTTCTCAAAATGAGAAGAGTTAATGAACTGGATATTATTAGTATTCTAGAATAACATAACATTACCAGCCCATTACAGTCTCACTGCTGGACACGGGCCTCTTCTCAGCATAAGAAGAGATGTGGTTAGTGTTATAGAATAACATAATCAGCCCAATTACTTCCCACTGCTGGGCACGAGCGTCTTCTCAGAATGAGGGAGTTTAGGGCTAATTCCATGAAATTCCATCACCTTAGCCGGTTGGTTGTAAAAACAAAATATAGTATGGTCGATAAATAGTGTAATCGTCTGTGTAGGCGCTTATATGTATATATTTGAAGATAGTGTGTTCATAATTATGACACGATGTTATTTTCCGACATCCACGCGGACGGAGTCGCGGGCACAGCTAGTGGAAAATAAATTAAGCCTAAAAAACAAACCGCGGTTAGATATGCTGCAAATTTCAATTTTAGTAACTCTGCGTCCAAAATAGAAAAGAAAGAAAGAAAATATTTATTTCAGTCTCGGTACAGACGAGAGAAAAAAAAACTAAAAATAACATATTAACAAAAAACTTGAAATTTACATTCCTGTATGAGACTAAAAAAGGCCCCCATCTCAGCATATGCTACAACACCGAAATGTTGCAGCGCTGGTTTTCGGATGGGTCAAGCAAAAGGTTCGCGCGCTGGTGTCCTACGAGACACCTGTACGCGGCGACAAGTTCACGCGCCTTTGCCACTTCTATTACCTTATTAAGGGTGCCACTGACGATATCCAACATTACGAATGGCGTGGCCGCATTCCAAAATCGGTCCGTGTATTTTGAAAACGTGTGGTATTTTTAGAACAAGTAAAGCTTTTTTGGATGTAGCCATTAAAGTCAGTCGGCGTCCGAATGGATGCATCGTCAGTGCCCATCTTTATTTAGATTTATATGGTACTATCACATAGATTACAAGTAAACGCAAAACCCAAGAAGTGACCGCTCGCTAGTGCCCAGAGGGTAGTAAACAGCCAAAAAGCAGTATGTCCTTATCCCAAGCATTGGTTTTTTTGCAGGCAGTATATCAGATTCGGTCATATGTCTAACATAACATCACGCCTGTATTATGTATTGGTAGGCAGAGGTGTATAGTACACCCACATTTCGCCAGTTATGTTATAGTCCCATGTAATAGGGGGCGAGCCTATTGCCATTGACCGGGCACAAATCCAGACTCCGGGCTGCTACTGAGAATTTCCTACTGAAAAAACCCAATAACACATTGCCCGACCCGGGAATCGAACCCAGGACCCCACGCTCAGCAGTCGCGCTTGCGACCACTAGACCAACGAGGCAGTAATCAATGTCTAAAGTTACCTTTATTTAGCTTTATATGATACTATCACATAGATTACAAGTAAAATTATAATGATTGAATCTTTTAAAATCTATATCTGTGTTTTTTATGTAAACTTAAATGTATTGTACGCCAATATGGCAGGTCATAACAGCACTTTTTTTTTGTTATAACAACTGTAATTACCTATGTATCACAATATACAATAAATGAATTTAATTGAATGGAAACACAAAACCCAAGAAGTGACCACTCGCTTGTGCCCAGAGGGTAGTAAACAGCCAAAAAGTATTATGGCCTTATCCCAAGTATTTGTCTTTTTGCAGGCAGCATATCAGATTCGGTCATATCAATGTCTAAAGTTCATAGCACGATAATTGAACTGCTCCTGAAGATTCTGGACAACCCTGTAAGTATAGAATCTACTAATTATCGTAATTCTTTATTGTAAACAGCACAGTGCGGCAAAACCCTTGCAGCGAGACAAATTAATGAAAAATTAGTCTTTTAGTCGTAATAGTAGCAGGAAAACCGATTTTAATAATATACGCGATCCGGTTAAACTTAGTTTTATTATAAAGTAGTCTTGTTCGAGCTAAGGTATATTCTGTTTTTTCTCTCTTGTCTTATTTAGTAAATTAGTAAACAATCTTGGCACGTCTCTTTATTTAAAAAAAACTGAAGTAAAACTTCACTAACTCATATCTCCCTCAATACTATTTCAATGAGAACAAAGGAATGGCGGCGCGGCGCGCGTACAGTCGACAGCATGACAGTGGTAACAATTCAATTCAAAAATCGCCCTTACTGCTTATGAAATAAAGATGCTGCTAATGTCAAAGTGTTACCATCGACGTGCGGTTGACCGTACATGTGCCAGCGCTGCGTCGTGGCCGGACGACGCGCGCGACTCGTTCCCCGCGTCCCGCACTACGCCCTCCATTCGCCTCGCCTGATGACACTTTTCGTAACGCTCTCGCCAGCTTACTCCCCCAAGTCAAGCGTGCGTAAAGAAGTTTTACTTCATTAACTACTGATTAAATATAATTACTAGTCCTGCACATGTAATTAGGTTAATAAATGTTATTTACTGTGTGAAATTGTTAACATATTGTCTTTTGATAATTATTTTAGACGAATTGCATTAAAAAGACATGCCAAGATTGTTTACTAAATAAGAGAAGTAAGAAAAAACAGAGATTAGTCTTGTTCATGTAAATAGCATCGAAGATCGGTTTTTTTCACAGTACCGGAGTTTTTGGTAAGGGATTTGTACGCTCGGAGCCAATCGAGCCGTTCACATAAATCGGCTGGAAGCGAACGCCCTCATCAAAAGCAGCCAACAGCCTCACAGGGCGAGACGGTCGGCTGCTCTTAATGTTTCACACTGAACGCATTTGGACGCCTCTAGAGCATCTTCTTGTCACAAAAAATGTGAAATGTAAAATAAACCTTATTTCATGGTCCAAAAACTCTATTTTAAATATAAATAAATAAAATAATTAAATATTTTTGGGACATTTTACACATCACCAAACATCATCACCATCATCTAGTCCCAAACTAAGCAGAGCTTGTGGTATGGGTACTAGACAATGGATATAATACTTATATATTTTTTTTTTGTAAATTCATATGATCAAAAGGACATCGCTAGGAATCGCCTAAGTCAGTTACAAATATAAAAAAATGAACGACAATTACTTGCGTATTTTTTCATTACTTACTATTCATCGTATTTAATGCGACAGTAATGTAAAAAAAAAATTTAAGAGTTAATGCAATAATAATGTGAGCGGCTATGATACTCCATTTGACTTCATATTTTTGACCTATCCCTTGTGGGTACTCTATGGTTTTGTTAAAAAATATGTTGGCACCACTGTTAATGATAGTCAATCTCTTTTTAGCAGCTTTTGCTAGGCAACCACTTTTTAGGGTTCCGTAGTCCTTCAAGGAACCCTTATAGTTTCGTCATGTCCGTCCGTCTGTCCTAATCCTTTACAGCTTAATAACTTCTACAGTTATAAACATAAGTAAATGAAATTTTGTTAAAAAATTGTCTAGATATAGATCTCAATTTTAAAAGAATAAAAAAATCGTGATTACGTATTTTAGGGGTGGCACCCATACATGTGAAATGGGGGTGAAATTTTTTTTTCGCTGCACCCCCTCTTGTGGGGTATCATTGAAGAGGTCTACTAAAATGAAGGTAATGTTTCATACATAACTTTTTTATCAGGTGTACCATCTGCGAAATACAGCCCGCCGAAGTGGCTTGCAATGTGTCCCCCCCCCCCCTGCCATTTCTAAGCTATGCAACGTAGTAACTTATAATCTTCCACATTGATAGACCTTTATAAAAACTCTCTTTTAAAATTATTTCGAGTACAATTCGATTATAAATTTTTGAGTTATAGTGAGAAAACTGCAAAATACTTAAGACGTCCTAGTTCATAGGTCATTGACCTTAGAGAAAAATGATCTCAGCAAATAATGCTCCTTTAGTTACTACCTATTTAAAAAACTCACTAAAAGTACCTTTGTGTTATATTGATATGACACACTTATTCTTATTCTTATTCTTTATTGCACACAAAAAAATATCACAACAATACATAATAGTAACATTTCTTAAATTTAGCTTCTTAAATTCAGCGCTAGGTGGCGCTGTTTGCAAAAACTAAAATAGCATTGATTAATATTCGATTTGATTCGTTTGTATTTAGGAACCCTATAATACTGAGCATGGCCCGACATGCTCTTGGCCGGTTTTTGACATAAGTTTTTAATTATTTTATTATTTTAACGCACTTTACGCATGCTAAGCGAATTCTAAAGATTTAAATTGTGGAAAGAAAAATAATAATTGTGGAAGGAGTGTTCACGGTAGCTTAGTGGCTAAAGCACTGGCGTACTGAGCCAGGAGTCGCAGGTTCGAATCCTGCTCGTGAGCGATTTTTTCTTTCCACAATTTAAATCTTTATAAGTTTTTAAATCAAAACATTAACCTCAAAATAGTTAATATTTTAATTTAATTATACATCTGTGGGGTACCGTCCGTTTATTAAAATAAATTGCAACACAATCACCCTCATCGAATTTTATATGGTGAGCATCATCTTTTATGCATAACTTCCATGAGTTGAGCTTTAATGAAACTTTAGCAACTGTACCGGCGGACCACAGAAATTAAATAGTAGCCAGTGAGTGAGAAAGTATTAGGAGGTAACGGCGATAAAAACTCGTTTTACGAGAACTTGTAAATGAAGAAGACCCGTGTTTATTCCGTCTAGACCAGACTATTCAGGTACTCATAAAAAGTCCACTGTAGTTGCACGGTTCCAAATAGTAATAAACCAAAGAAATCGTGTAGAAATCCAAGCGAACTAATGTTTCGCGAAACTACGGTGCTTGCCAATCTACTACGCTATCCTACGCTTTGCCCCGCGCCCCGAATTACAATATATTTTGCTACTTCGCGGGCAGCATGTGTTCAGCGGTCATAAAGATTGACGAGTACTGTATATCAAATGCTTTTTCAGTTTGCGGCGATGAAACAATCTGCGTTAACTTTTTTTTACTTTTCCTAGTGTGCAGCATACAGACTGATCATAGTGGAAGGTCTTTGCCGCCTCCTACACTTAGGACATCTAGAGTCTCCAGCTATTCTCAGCAGACTACTGCTACTTTGGTTCAATCCAGCCACAGGTACGCTAAACTACTACTACTTTATCCTATTAGTATCCGTGGAAACCTGTAATTGGCTTAATGTAACCTATGCTAGCTGTTTATTAATTTTTAAATAGCTGTTGGTTTTCCTAATTATAAATAAATAAATAACTAAAATACGCTTTATTAAACAGCTCTAAGGTTTTTTTTACGGATACATATAGGCACAGAAAAGCTGCTTCTTGCAGATGTCTAAAACGCGATAAGGAAATTGGAGAATAGGGAGCTATATCTTCCTGTATGCTAATACCAACATATTTTTCAATCCGTTTGAGATCATTAAGCAAATGGTTTCGTGTGGTGCCGGTCACAAAGAATAGCACCATACCATCCCATTCTCGTGGGTTTCATAAAAGGTTACTAAGGGGTTCACCAGAGGATAGACAGCAGCGTTTTCTGAGTATTTATTCAACCAACTGCGATCGCCAACCCGCCTGTCAAGCGTGGCGATTATGGCATATGCCCCCTTTTGGGTGTGACCTATGTCCAGCAGTAGACGTCTTTCGACTGAAATAATAATGTAAATGATGAAATGTATATTAGTAGATCAATGTTTAGATTATAGCACAGAGCATAGTATAAATAAATCGATAGCAGTGAAAGCCTAGCGGTTGAACGCTTGCCTTACCTGCAGGAGGGTCTGAGTTTGTACCCGGCCCGAACCTCTGACTTTTAGAATTCATATGCGGATCAGCACCCTTATTCACAACCATCTGAAAGTATTTTGAATCTGAGAAGAAAGGTTACTGGTTAAGGTACTGAACGCGTTCTCTAAAGGATATTTACAAATCCGAAATTGTAAATTTTTGACGGTTCTAGACGAATCGAAGACGTCAATTTACAGAAACTCTTCCGAGAGCGATTTGCTGTCGGAAAGCACTCGATGTGAAAATTATAAACAACTATGAATAGTGTTACTGAATCCGTTCAGCTCTCAAATCGTTTCACTTCCAATCAACTTTCACTTCGTATACGAAAGCATTTCGAACGTTTGAGAAAGGCACTGCTTAATTTGATTATGACTTGCTTTGAAGGGGCTCGTAGCGTTGCAACGACTGCGCGGATTTTACGATCTGCAAGGTTAAGCTGCACTTGCCGCGGTCAGTCTGTGGATGGGTGACCGTTTCGTTACACATCGAGACCCCTCCGTGCCTCGGAGAGCACGTTAAGCTGTCGGTCCCGATTGTCATACGAATATCTATGGCAGTCGTTACGGGTAGTCAGAAGCCTGAAAGTCTGAAAACTGGTCTAACCTCCGAATGTCAGTATTACCCAGTAACTGGGTTGCGGGGGTCTGATGGCAGTCGCTCCGTGTAAAATACTGATGTTCAGCCGCATCTGGCTAGACTGGAAGCCGACCCCAATATAATTGGGAAAAGGCTCGGAGGATGATGATGATTTAACGGTGAAGAAAATCAGTGAGGAAACCTGCACATCTGAGAATGCTCCATACAGTTCTCGATGGTGTGTGTAGTCCGCCGACCCGCACTAGGCAAGCGTGGTAGAGTAAGGCCTTAACCTTAGCTTTTGGAGAAGAGGCCTGTGCCTAGCAGTGGGACAATAATTGGCTGCTTATGTAAATTGATATCTGTTCTACAGTTGATGAAGATATGCTGAGACAAAGCATTGGGGTGTTCTTCCAAACGTTTCCTATAAGCGTGGATGGCGCTCAAGAACAGATACAGGTATTTCTACTAGTAACAGTACGTTAATCTCTTGTTTTTTTAAAGAAATTTGTCGTTTTTGATAGTGGTAGATACAGTGATATAAAAACTTTGAAGTAGTTTAAGCTTTGTTGTCCAGATCTATTTCTGCGTTAAAAGCAGTACAGCTGTTGTTTACAAAATATTTAGTAAATAGTGTTGATTTCGCATTATTTAGCTGAAGTTCAATTGTTTTTTTTACGTTGACCAGCTGACATGAACTTTTTTTATAGTTAAAATGGCTAAACTTTAGTCAAATTGTTTGATAACAGAAAGCAACTGTACCAACACTGCGTGCCCTCGTCAACGCCCCATCCAATTCTCCGCTAGCGGAGATCGATCAAGAGGCAGTCGTCAGATTCATCGTATCACTGACCAGGGTTAACCATGAGGTAAGTGACATAGATATAGATGCTTTGAATAAACTCGAATTTTTACACCCATATTCTAAAATGATTCTTTGAAAACTCTTTATTTTTCTCCAAGACTATTCATAATCCTCCTCCCCTTATCCCATCAACTCACCCTATCGCAGTCCACTGCTGGACATAGGCCTTTCCCAAGTTGCGCCACAACACTCGGTCCTCTGCCTTCCGCATCCAGTCCCCACCAGCCGCGTTCTTCAGGTCGTCGGTCCACCTGGCGGGGGGGCGCCCTACGCTGCGTTTGCCGATTGATTCGCGGTATCCACTCAAGGACACGTTTGCTTCAGCGGTCATCGGTCCTTCGACAGACATGGCCAGCCCACTGCCACTTCAGCTTACTGATCCTACAAGCTATGTCGGTCACTCCGGTTCTTCTCCGGATAATCTCGTTACGGATTATATCCTTCAAAGAAACTCCTAGCATACCTTGCTCCATAGCTCGTTGAGCGACTTTGAATTTGTGGACTAGCCCAACTGTCACTGCCCCTTATCCCAATCTTTTTGTAGTATGCGCAGCATGTATTTTCATCCATACATCTCTTCATCTCTGTGTTCTCTTTCTTTCTATTCATTCATATCATCTTTCACACAATCCATCCATGTTTCCTTTGGTCTGCCTCTTATAGCCATCCACATTCATACTTAAAACTTTCCTCGTAAAATGTTCCTCATTCCTCCTCATCAACATGTCCATACCATGATAGTCTGTTGTCCTCTAAGACTTTATTATACTCGTAATTTTGTCCCCAGCTCGCAGACAGTCAAGGCGGCATGGCAACTGTTCTCTGTCAATACATAGTACGTCGTCCGACCGCCCCAGAAGTTGGGTTAGCATGCCGCTTGCTAGCGTTACTGTCGCCGCCAAGAGACGCACACCTCGCATCTGAACTGGCGCATATGCTGCGGGATCTGTGTCTTGTAAGTACTTATTCTAATCAAGGCGGTAGGGCAACTGTTCTCTGTCAATACATAGTGCGTCGTCCACCGCCCCAGAAGTTGGGTTAGCATGCCGCTTGCTAGCGTTACTGTCGCCGTCAAGAGACGCACGCCTTGCATCTGAACTGGCGCACATGCTGCGGGATCTGTGTCTTGTAAGTACTTTTATAATCAAGGTGGTATGGCAACTGTTCTCTGTCAATACATAGTGTGTCGTCCGACCGTTCCAGAAGTTAGATTAGCTTCCCTTGGGCTAGCTTTACTGTCGCCGCCAAGAGACGCACACCTTGCTTCTGAACTGGCGCATATGCTGCGGGATCTGTGTCTTGTAAGTACCTATTATAATCAAGGTGGTATGGCAACTGTTCTCTGTCAATACATAGTGTGTCGTCCGACCGTTCCAGAAGTTAGATTAGCTTCCCTTGGGCTAGCTTTACTGTCGCCGCCAAGAGACGCACACCTTGCTTCTGAACTGGTGCATATGCTGCGGGATCTGTGTCTTGTAAGTACCTATTATAATCAAGGTGGTATGGCAACTGTTCTCTGTCAATACATAGTGTGTCGTCCGACCGTTCCAGAAGTTAGATTAGCTTCCCTTGGGCTAGCTTTACTGTCGCCGCCAAGAGACGCACACCTTGCTTCTGAACTGGCGCATATGCTGCGGGATCTGTGTCTTGTAAGTACCTATTATAATCAAGGTGGTATGGCAACTGTTCTCTGTCAATACATAGTGTGTCGTCCGACCGTTCCAGAAGTTAGATTAGCTTCCCTTGGGCTAGCTTTACTGTCGCCGCCAAGAGACGCACACCTTGCTTCTGAACTGGCGCATATGCTGCGGGATCTGTGTCTTGTAAGTACCTATTATAATCAAGGTGGTATGGCAACTGTTCTCTGTCAATACATAGTGTGTCGTCCGACCGTTCCAGAAGTTAGATTAGCTTCCCTTGGGCTAGCTTTACTGTCGCCGCCAAGAGACGCACACCTTGCTTCTGAACTGGCGCATATGCTGCGGGATCTGTGTCTTGTAAGTACCTATTATAATCAAGGCGGTATGGCAACTATTCTCTATCAATACACAGTGCATCGTCCCACCGCCCCAGAAGTTGGGTTAGCATGCCGCTTGCTAGCGTTACTGTCGCCACCAAGAGACGCACACCTTGCATCTGAACTGGCGCATATGCTGCGGGATCTGTGTCTTGTAAGTACCTACCAGGCCCCTCAGAAAGTATTGCGAAAAAAAGTTTTTATATATGGGAGACTGGCCAATTATAATGTTTTTCGAAAATATGATTATTTATAAGTAAAAATAAGTAAGTTCCAATTTCAAAATTTCCCTCCACATTTTTTGCGAGTTAATTCAAAGTATTGTGTCTCACTGAAATATGGATCTGCGCCGGGAACATTTTAGAGCTATGATTTTATACGATTTCAAGTGTCGCCTGAAACCGGATGAATCGTACGATAGACTTCAAATGGCATTCATGGATGAAGGCCCTTCCAAGGCAACCGTGTATCGTTGGTATAACGAATTCAAGCGCGGTCGACCAACTTTGGGGGATGACGAAAGAAGCGGTCGCCCTTTGACGGCTGTTACCGAAGAAAACGTGCTAGCAGTGAAAAATTTAATCCAAGACAATAGGCGAATTACATATCAGGAGATTCAACACATATTGAAGATTGGATCGGGAAGCGTTCACGAGATTCTACACAGCCATCTTCGCGTGAGGAGGATAGTATCACGCTGGGTGCCGCACAACCTCACCGATGCTCAGAAGCAGGCCCGGGTGGAATGGTGCCGTGATATGCTTAACAAATTTGAAGCAGGCTCGTCTCGGCGTGTTTACGACATCGTTACAGGTGATGAGTCCTGGATTTATCAATACGACCCAGAAACCAAGCGCCAGTCGACTGTTTGGGTGTTTCAAAATGAGCCAACGCCTACCAAAGTGAAGCGATCTAGAAGCGGGGGTAAGATTTTGATCGCTAGCTTTTTTAATTTGACTGGCCACTTGGTATCAATTCCCTTACGGGATCAAAGAAGCATTAATGCCGAATGGTATACTACCAAATGTTTGCCAGAAGTTTTCTCTGTTATAAGCAACAAGCGACCAAACACAGGGCTCCGCGGGCTACTGCTCCACCACGACAATGCACCTGCGCACACCGCACTCAAAACGAGTGACTCCCTGGACAGCACGCCAGTCAAACTCCTGGGTCACCCTCCTTACAGCCCTGATCTAGCACCGTGTGACTTCTTTTTATTCCCAAAAATAAAAAATCGGCTCAAAGGGATACAATTTTCGTCGCCGGAAGATGCGCTGGCTGCGTTCGAGCAGGCTGTAAACGAGGTGTCTGCGGCGGACTGGAAAAAGTGTTTTGAAAACTGGTTTAGGCGCATGAATCTTTGTATAGAGGCTGGTGGAAAGTACTTTGAAAAGATTTGATAAAAATATATGTACGTATAGAACAATTTTTTTTAGTTTCGCAAAACTTTCTGAGTGTCCCACGTATTATAATCAAGGTGGTATGGCAACTGTTCTCTGTCAATACATAGTGTGTCGTCCGACCGTTCCAGAAGTTAGATTAGCTTCCCTTGGGCTAGCTTTACTGTCGCCGCCAAGAGACGCACACCTTGCTTCTAAACTGGCGCATATGCTGCGGGATCTGTGTCTTGTAAGTACCTATTATAATCAAGGCGGTATGGCAACTATTCTCTATCAATACACAGTGCATCGTCCCACCGCCCCAGAAGTTGGGTTAGCATGCCGCTTGCTAGCGTTACTGTCGCCACCAAGAGACGCACACCTTGCTTCTGAACTGGCGCATATGCTGCGGGATCTGTGTCTTGTAAGTACCTATTATAATCAAGGCGGTATGGCAACTATTCTCTATCAATACACAGTGCATCGTCCCACCGCCCCAGAAGTTGGGTTAGCATGCCGCTTGCTAGCGTTACTGTCGCCACCAAGAGACGCACACCTTGCATCTGAACTGGCGCATATGCTGCGGGATCTGTGTCTTGTAAGTACCTATTATAATCAAGGCGGTATGGCAACTATTCTCTATCAATACACAGTGCATCGTCCCACCGCCCCAGAAGTTGGGTTAGCATGCCGCTTGCTAGCGTTACTGTCGCCACCAAGAGACGCACACCTTGCATCTGAACTGGCGCATATGCTGCGGGATCTGTGTCTTGTAACTTACAAGTTGTAAGTACTTATTATAATCAAGGCGGTATGGCAAATATTCTCTGTCAATACATAGTGTGTCGTCCGACCGCCCAAAAGTTGGGTTAGCATCTCTAAAATCAAATATCGAAAATCTCGTAAGGGGTCATTGTACTCATCAGCATGAACAAGTTTTACTATGGTACCAACCCTAAAATCGCGAAAAAAAATACTGATCCCTAAATTTTTTCGATTTATGTAAATACAAATGTAGGAAATAGCTGTTTTATTTCACGATTTACACTATTACAATGACCCCTTAAGAGGTTTTCAGTTATTTAAATAACACGTTGTATATCAACATATTTTTACGGTTTTGCAGAAATTACCTGATAAGCAATCATGCCGCAATCTGACGCGGTACCTGGGTGCCTTAGAGGCAGCTGAGCGAGTCAGTCTCAACAAAATGTCACACACAGGTAGATAGCATTACCTTATAAAATCGACTAAACAGCTCAATAGACACCTATTGTTAAATATAATGCGTACAATAAATTCTGCCACTAGCTGAGGCGGGGTACTGCATCCGATTGGCCCTACCAAGGCGGATATTGCCTAATCACTAACGCGGCAGTTTTGACGGCTCACATCCAGTGGCGGCTGTCCCTTAAGTGCACTCGTGCGCTGCACTACCAGTTCATAAATTCATAATACCATTAAAAAGAATAACAAAATATCTAAAATATCAATATTACGCACCTACTTTATACTTACGAATAGTTATAAAGTAACGACAAATCAATTAAATCTCTAAACTGAAGAAGTTAAAACTTATTTTCGCTCGATCAAAAAAATCCCGTGCGCTTCGCGGAGCGCTCATACAACTTGTATGAAATACGAGCTACATCACCTGGCGCATGAGACGGAAGATAATTAGTACATTTACTATGAAGTAACT
This sequence comes from Asteroscopus sphinx, assembly GCA_949699075.1. Classification (NCBI taxonomy): domain Eukaryota; kingdom Metazoa; phylum Arthropoda; class Insecta; order Lepidoptera; family Noctuidae; genus Asteroscopus; species Asteroscopus sphinx. The sequence goes on from OX453021.1 coordinate 14,396,670, forward strand.
AGCCTAGATTCGTGCGCCGCACGGCACCGACGATATCCGAGATTGACCGATCGTTGACGAACGAGGCGGTGGGGGCGTTGCCCTCTCATTGTCATAGTTCCCGCGCTCGTTTAAATTTCTTCTTGTTTGTTATTTAATGTTTTTACGTTACTGTAACTGTGAATTGTGTGAAAATGAGCTTTAACTTTAATATTGATTTATATAAGTAGTGGTAGTTTTTATTAAAAGCAATAATAATACTTATCAAAACAAAGTTGAACTAAAATAATTAGCTAAACCGCCTAGGCCATTGAATTAAACAATAAAAAGCAATGCTTGTGTGGATTTCTTTTGTTTTCTTTGCACATTTTTGGTGGACAGTCGATTTGGACGGAAACTTGTATCAAATATCTTTATTGTATTATAAATCATAACACTAAATAAAACAGTACCGAAACCAGTAACCAAAATGTCAACTTGGCAAGAGGGGCAGTGCACCACCAGTTCTCTCAGGCAGCAGCCGCCACTGCTCACATCATCATTTCTGCCGAAAAACGTCCACTGCTGGATAAAGCCCTCCCCCAAAGGGGATATGCCATAATCGCCACGCTCTCATAAGTGGTCGAAACTGATTTCAAGTGGCGAATAGTGAAGTCCTACATTAGTGAATTTCATAGACATGTTGAAAGACATCAGTCGCCTTTTAGGAGGCTGTATAGTCGATGCCTAATAACTTCTAACTGGTTTCTATACTGATATAATCTGTGTATATCAGTATAAAATCGTAGCATCATATTTTGAAAAATTATTTGCTACATCTAGACATAGACATAACTTTAAATTACCCGCAATAAAATTAGAACTATTTAGGAAAAATGCATATTGTATGGGAATTAAGGTATACAACCATCTCCCTCAAACCATCAAAGAATTACACCACTATCCCGATTTAGAAAAAAAAAGTATGATTTCTTAATGAGCAAGAACTATTATAGTGTTACAGAATATTTAGAAGATAAGATACCTAGGTTTATAAAATAAAGGTTACACATGATTAATATGCATGCTCATAATGAATAATTTTGTTATATTTAAGTCCAATTTGTACGCCCCGAGGGGCAGAATATGCCACCTACCTAATCATAAGTCACCTACATCTGTAATAATACCATATTCTAGCAAATAAATAATTTGATTGATATAGAAACCAGTACCTTATTTTAAACTGTCGCTCTCTTTTCTTTTCTTTTTTAGTGGATACAAGAAAAGGATGGCAACAATTTTAGACTGTCAAATTAATCGGAATTTAGATTTCCATACAAGTTTAGTCCTGATCTCGGAACGTGGCCACTAAAATACAAAGAAATGTAACACGTAAACTAATTTGACAGTTCTAAAATTGTTGCCATCCCTTTCTTGTATCTACTATTAGTAAAAGAGAGCGATAGTTTAAAATAAGTTTACTTTTTAAACAAGAGAATCGACACTGATGATTGGTATTTGTAAAACTTGGCATTCCTAAAATAATTAATTCCATTTAAAAAGAATAACTTAAGTAGTATTAAAATGTGTATGATAATATCAGTATTTCCAATTAAGTTTGGGTTGCGGAGGTCTGATGGCAGTCGCTCCGTGTAAAATACTGATGTTCAGCCGCATCTCGTAAGACTGAAAAACGACCCAACATGTTTGGGAAATGGTTAAAAGGAAATAGGTATTACAATATCTTCTCCATATCTTCTCATGGGTGTCGTAAAAGGCAACTAAGGGGATTCACCAGAGGATGGGCAGCAGCGTTCTCTGAGTATTTAACCAACCAACCAAACCAACTGCGATCGCCAACCCGCCTGCCAAGCGTGGCGATTATGGCATATCCCCCCATTGAGGGAGGCCTATGTCCAGCAGTGGACGTCTTTCGGCTGAAATGATGATGACCTGAAACGTAGAGTTTATAGTTTTATGTTTTTTGTTTAATTTTTGTAGGTGTAACTGAAGGTATTACAATGCAAGAAGATTCACTGGCGCCGCTGGGAAGAAGTACATCGTCTTTGCGTAAGTTACTGTTATATTGTAATCCAATAGCAAATAAATGTTTAATACGTCATTTGCCTCGTTGGTCTAGTGGTCGCAAGCGCGACTGCTGAGCGTGGGGTCCTGGGTTCGATTCCCGGGTCGGGCAAAGTGATATTGGGTTTTTTCATTAGGAAATTCCCAGTAGCAGCCCGGAGTATGGATTTGTGCCCGGTTAATGGCAATAGACTCGCCCCCTATTACATGGGACTATAACATAACTGGCGAAATGTGGGTGTACTATACACCTCTGCCTACCCCTTCGGGGAAATACAGGCGTAATGTTATGTTACATCATTTCCAAATAAAATTCTATATCACCCTAAGAAGTATTCATCATAAAAGTTTAATTCGATGGCTTAGCGGCTAAAGCACTGGTTTACCGAACCAGCCCCCCGATTCAAAACCACACGATAACTAGCTGTCGATCGATTCGGTTTGTTATCTCTTTTTCTCTCGTTGCGTGAATCATCAGACAAAACGGGATAGCAAACCGAATCGGTCGACAACTGGTGATCGTAGGGTTCTGAATCGGGGTCCAGGAGTCGCAGGTTCGAATCCTGCTCGTGAGCGAATTTTTCATTCCACAAATTATATCTTTTTCTTTTTTTTTATAGTATAGGATGGCGAAACGAGCTAAAGGCCCACCTGATGTTAAGTGGTTACCTTTGCCCATAACAACTTCAATACCACCTAGGCTGTTGCCTAAATGGCATCGCAAGTCGGTTCGCCAAACTGAGACATGAAGATGGAAAGTCTCATATGATTGTGATTTCACCGGCACCCGTACCCTTCAGACCGAAACACAGCAATGCAAGCATCACTATTTGGCGGAGAAGTAGGTACGGTGGTTGTACTTCCCCGGACGAGCTTTCACAATGGAGCTCTACTACTTCTAAATTAGCATTCTACATCCAACTAAAATAAACTCGTGTCGTATACAAAGCTAAGTTTACACGAGCTTAGTAACTAATACTTGTCACTCACACTTATACCCAGCGTAAGTGCAAGTAGCATTGAATAGAAGCCGATCCTATTCACTAAGCGACAAGAAGCGCTAATGAAAAACTGGTGGAAACTTGCATAAATTATATAATAATATTATTATTATTATGTTTTAGCTCAACCCATCGCACGGAGTACGCATGTGGTCATCAATGAAACTGTTGAAGAGGAGGTGGAAATAGACGAGACGTCCCCCACTGTAGCCATATCCAGGATCTCTGAAGGTATTCGTGTTATATTCAGAATTGAGAACATACATAACATACATAATCAGCCCATTACTGTCCCACTGCTGGGCACGGGCCTCTTCTCAATATGAGAAGGTTAAGGCCTTAGACTACCACGCTGGCCTAGTGCGGGTTGGCGGACTACACACACCATCATGAACTGTATGGAGCACTCTCAGGTGTGCAGGTTTCCTCACGATGTTTTCCTTCACCGTTAAAGCAAGTGATAACCCTGAGAGTTGAGAAGTTGGAGTCGCGCCACAAAGTTAATTTGAAATCTTTTGTGGTGCGGGTTCCGAGTCACCATATAGAAGCCTTCTCGAAGGATGAATTTCGGCCGAAGGGTGTCGTGTTTCGGCGTTTTCGCGGAAGGCTACATGACACCATGACGCAGCGCCATACTTCGCCGAATCAACGTACTTAATACTTGTTTATTTATTAGTGTATAGCATATTTTTGTTATTTAAGTTTTATTGTGTATTGTTTTATGTATTTTTTATGGGTCTTGTAGCCTGAATTAAATTAAATGAATGAATAATCAAATTCTGAGAATAATATTATCATGCAACTAGTGAACCATTATATTGCCATTACTGTCGAGGCCAGAAATAAAGCATTTGACGGCTCAGTAATATTGGAAGTACGAGACGAAGCCGAGTACCACAGAGTACTGTAATATATATGAACAAGAGTGCCATCTTGAGCCAGATTCAAGCATGTATGGAAACTAGCGCCACCTGATGATAAGGCGGGGAAAAAAATGTGGATAGATAGATATAGATAGTTATATGTATCTATTCCTAGATTTGTGTATGTGTGTGTGTATTCGTATACGTATAGGTACATATTATTCTGTTTTTCTTTCTATGAAATTAATTGCTCTCTTAGATTGCTTTTGATAAGTTTGTGTTGATCCATCATTGTAGAAACAAAAGTTGAAACAATAAACTTAACAACACTTAGTGATCACTGAATTCACTGATCCGATTGTCGTCTTAATATGGAGTAACTAATGAAATAACACAAACTTAACAAAAAACAGATTCAAAACAAAACAGAAAACGCATAGAAATCATACAATTTTTGCTTAAAGCATACGACAACAACAAAGTTCCATCAAAACTTTTCTAAATGTCGGTTAGGGTTGGCAATCCGAGATCGATGTACCGAAGAATCGATTTTTCACGCCCAAAAGATCGATTCTTTAAATCGATATGCAGTTCTGAATCGATATATCACCCTTGAAAATCGCCATGTTTTTTTTTTTGTAAAAATCATGAAATTATTTGCAATTACTTGAAAGTAGCCGTAATATTGAGGTGTGTGATGTCATATCACGGTTTATTTAATCGCTACTGGCGCCGCCACGCGAAATAATAAAATAAATGAATATTTTTCGGACATTTTTTACACAGCACCATCTAGTCCCAAACTAAGCAGAGCTTGTACTATGGGTACTAGACAATGGATATAATACTTAGGTATATACTTTTTTTTAAATCTTTAGATACCACTTAATAGCTCGTTATTCATGATTTTATTTAACGTCAATTAGTTGTAACACCTTTGGGGAACACCCAGTACTTTGGGGAAAATCTAGTGAATGTTTTATTGTTAGAATTGCAGTCTTTCCCAGAATATTGTCATTGTAATAAAATACGAAATTGAAATTACATAAACCATAAATATTGTGAGAAATTACGATCTAGTTGTTATAAATTTAAGTAGTTATAGGGGCTCTAGAAATATATTTTTGAACCTTAATGAATACAAAATATTGTAATAAAAAATAGTCTGACTTTGATATGGTAATAAAAATAATTGTTATTATCGAATTCCCTGAACTAAAAAAAAATGATTAAATTTACTGATAAGAGATTATTTATTATGGTATCTTTCTTGTTTTACATGAAATGGATTTATACTTAAATTATAAATGCAAACATAAAAAAATCATTGATTTTTTAGAAATCGATGTTTTAAACCCCGATTTTTTGTGAATCGATGCATCAGCTTACGATTCGAAGCGATTTAAAAATCGATCTTTTTGGAAAGAATCGACATCCCTAATGTCAGTCGGGTAAGGACGGATACAGAGGGTAATTTTTAGTCGGTAAAACAGGATGGACCGATGGAAAGAGTCATCTATGTTTTTTAATGAGCATTACACGTTGTATTTGATGTGCCGCTGTAGCCAGAGATGGCGCTGATGCTAGTATTTCTTTAGGCTGCAAGTCTTTCTATTGGACTGTGCCCCCCCTGCCGAGTACTTCCGAAGTGATTTTAAAAGGACGAGGCGCTATCCGAGTTCTTTTTAACTAACCGATGCTGTTAATTGCTATTTTGGCCGAGCCTGTAAAGTACTTTTCTCTCACTTGCGAAAAAAATAATACAAACAGTATCTAATTTTCATTCGCGTAGTCCGCGTGCGGTTCTTGTACTGTTTTTAAACTTAAAAAAAAAAGTGCACATTCAGCCTTTAAAATGATCAATATTTTGTACCTAAAAACACCTAATTTATGTAAGTGTGTACTTAAAAACCTCGGTAGCATAACTTAAAAAATAAAAACTGTCCACCAATTTCTATTATTGTCGTGTTGGATATTACTGGCCTGTTATTTCGTTGCGTACGGAAAAGAGCCGATTGATGTATTCTTTTTTTTAAATAATGAACCAATTTCCGAGCAAGTAGGGGGAAAAAAATGCAGTTTAGCTCTTCTTGAACTACAAAAAACTCCTAGCTACAATTAATAGCTCTCTGTGGGACCGTGCCCTTCAACTTTCCATTTTACAATTGAGAATTATTATATATTTTCTATTGAAAATATTGATTTAACTTTATGTCGTACAGAAACACCCCAAGCGGAAAGTAGTCGGGCAGTGAGACACTCATCAGAAACCGACGCGGGGCCGACTGTAGAGCCTACTGATGTTCCATCTGACACAAGCAGTGGCATATCACCCGTCAAGAAAGCTAAAACCACAAAGGGTAAGTGGGTAAGGCATAGATTTGGAGTAGGCTAGATACCTCAAGTCGTGCGTCAAAGTGTGCCCGCGGAGTTGGTGCAATGCCACAGAATATCTAATAGTACTAAATGTACAGACCGGCCACTCACCGCCCCCCAATTTACCCACGCTCAGCACGCACCTGAAGTTTGCCGGCAATTGGACTGCAAAATTGCAATGAACGTCAATCGCCAGTCACTATACAAGCACGCCATCTCTGAGAACTACTGAGAAGCGCTTGGAACCCAGCCGGTATTACGATTGGCGAGCATTCCTGACCTACACGTGTGGGTGCGTTCGTATACAGACGTAATCTTGTGTATGTTGGTGGTGCTAGCGTTTATATTGTATTGAGTGTCCGAGGTGTAGCAATGCATCAACTTGCTGCGATCCTAGTTGAAGTTTCGTTCAATCTCACCGATTCGAAAAGGAAGGTGGAAAAAAATGTCACGCTCGGTTTTCATTACTATTCAATGAACAAACGGTATCTAGCCTACTCCAAATCTGGGGTAAGAGTTAGCGTTGCCAGATGTCCCGCTTTTGGCGGGACGTCTTGTTTTTCAGCCCGCTGAGGACGCATCGCGCCAGCATTCTGAGTGGGAAACCCAAAATACCGCTTTTTCATCTATGTAGCAAATTTGACGCGGTAGTATTAAAAAGAATCTGTCAGCGAAGGAAGAAGCGCACGAGGAAAATGGGTGACTGCGGATTGTAATCATTTTTATGCATTTTTTTATGTCCTGATTTTTACGTCCCAGTCCCGCTTTTGTTTCATTTGTCCCGATATTTGGAAAAACGGATTTCTGTTAAAACTAAACCAATATAGTTCTCTGACAGGCGTAAGTCCCAAATTCTCACGATGAACAATCAATACACGCCAAACAACATTTGGTAACGTCTTTTTATTTGACAGGCAAGAAAAAAAAGCTATCGATGATCAGACAAACAAGTGGATCTGACTCAAGCAAGTCTGCTAAAGAGAAAGTGAGTAAGAGCAAGGAAGCTAAAGAAGATACTGAAAAGGGCGTGAAGAGAAGCAGGTCACAGCGGTCCTTAGTGGATGTTGATAGAGGTAAGACCTTCTCTAAAAACAGAACTGACGTTTTGAATAATGTAAAAGTTGATCTGATTAAGGCTTGAGTTCACTAACGATAATTCTCAGGTTTAACAATATAGTTTTACCTTAAATTGTAGTACCAAATTTTTTCGAATAATCGGCTATTTAATCAGAGAATTAACGTTGATGAATATCGGCTTATCTGTCTGAAATATTAACTGTCCGAGAATTTGCAATTACATATTTGAAGGATAGTCTATGAGTATGTGAAGGACATTGAAAGGAGAGCGAGTGCTGGTAATCAGGTGAATGGGGCACTACACACCTTCATGAACAGCCGCAAAGTGTCAGAAAAGGCACGGCTGGCTGTTCATGGGGGAGTGTTAGTGCCTACACTTATGTATGGTAGTGAAAGTTGGGTATGGCAGAAAAAACATGAAAGCAGAATAATAGCAGTAGAAATGAGAGCTTTGAGAAGTACGTGTGGTGTAACTTTGAGAGATAAAGTAAGGAATAACGTGATAAGGGAGCGTTGTGGAGTGAAAGAAGATGTAGTGACAAAGATTGAGAAAGGTATGTTAAGATGGTTTGGACATATAGAGAGGATGGACGAGAGGAGATTGACGAAACAAGTATACGAAGCGAGTGTTGATGGAAGAGTTGGAAGGGGACGGTCTCGGCGAACGTATCGCGATCAAATCGCCGATGTTCTTAAAAAATGCCAGGTTAAGAGTTCTCTAAACCGACGAGCATGCATGACGAGGTTAATGGACGTAGATGAAGCGAAAGAGGTGTGTCAGGATC